>JABAKD010000016.1:20853195-21405695 GCA_012845835.1 Undaria pinnatifida
CAGAAAAACGAGATGGTCATGCGCCGAGCACGTGTTCTCTTTTCTGTAGGAGTTGCATCTTTTAGCGTTTTCGTTGGCGGGGCTCCGCGGCTGAGGAACTACCGAAACGTCTTCGGGCCCGATGAGGACTAAAGTGTGGCTACGGCAGGGGAGACATTTTCGGCATATATATTCTTCTGTAAGAAGCTCAGGACGAGGCATTCTCGCAGGCGATACCTTTCTCAGCGGCAACAAAACAATCGATTAAAGCTCATTGTGAGTTTGATATAGTGCATCGTAACTCGGTATGAACGTGTGGGTACCCTCCTAATGTAGCCTGGGTGTGTGCCGCCAACAATTGCATTCTCCAGACAACCAGCCCACGAGAACGGATATCGGTATGGCTTCCGTTGTTTTTCGGAGTGGGGTTGAGGACGGAGGTTGTACCGCTCGTCAGGTTGCGAGCCTCAGAACGTGAGGGATGGCATTGCATGCTACGTAACACGGTGGAGATGCACCATATATATGTGTTGTACCTCCTGACTTCAAGAGCTTCATACCTCACCCAACAAATGACCAGGGACCAGGAGGAAAACACATTTTTCCAACATGAATAATCTCCATACTCCCCAGCTATTATACATCAAACCCCTCTGCAAAACAGGAAACACCATGCAGACGAGATGTGAGCTAAGGAACCACGCCATACAGAATCATTTTCAGTCAAAACGTGCCACGTCTATCGCGGCGCGTGTTTGCTACTATAGCGCGCGTATGAATCTGTCTTGACAGTTGTGGCGGATGTGCCATCGTCGTGCCATCTTTGGTGGCCTGAGGAAACGTGCTGCGATAAGGGTAGCACCCTCTGCCTCAAACTGCTTCTGGATGATAGGGTTCCATAGCCCCAAAATGGTCGCAATTTAAAACATGTTTTTCGAGCCGTTTAGTTTCATGTACGCAGACCATCGGATTACTCATTCAGTTGCACGTTTGTGTTTCTCCATCCATCTATCAGGTTGTTCGTTGAGTATTGCGCTCCTCATGTTGGGAACCGCAGAATACAAGTAATGCACCTCTATCGTATCCTGCAATCTGAGAGCGCTTACCTAAACCGTCCGTCGGCGCTGCGCAGGTGCTGTCTACGCGTGTAGGAATTCTTCTATCGACGTCCAAGGCAGCACATACTTCAACGACAACTCTGCGGGAAATAACGGAGGTTAGCTTTTTTATGAATTGTATGTCCGTGCTCGGGTTCTTGTTTGGATACGGTCATCTTGAACAGTATCATTACATTCCAGTTCACTGTCGTCATACTATTGCTTATTACGACTATAGACGATGCCGGCCCACGATAAATTAGAATTTTATAGCAATTAAGGAGGCAAGACGTGGACGGTTAAAATGGGCATCTGAACAAAAGGTCCCGTGTCGACGCTTGATACGATGAGGGTAGACGCACATTTGGGCCAAGCAACAAGTAGTCGGCCTGGGCTTCTGAACAAAACAAGTACTACCGCATTACGTGTGGATAACCAATCAAGTTTTGGAAAAAGCAGTGTTTCCCAGGAAAATAAAGTGGCATAGATTTACAACATTAGCCAAGGGCAATTCCGACGATGTTTTGGTCGTAGCGTTTTCTGAATGACGGGCCTCCTTATCGTCCTTGACAAAAAACGTCGTCGGGAAGTAATTAGTTTCATTGCCAAAGTATTCCTTGATGCATGCCTAGGCCATGGGATTTTCATCTGTGTGATGAAACGTTTTTTGTCTGAATCACTTTTTTGGGGTAGGGTAAAGAGCTCTTATCGTGAGGAGCATCATAACCGTTTTGATGTCCCAGTTTGGTAGGATGCGTCCCTTGATCTGTAGTCTAACCTTAACATTGTATATGCATTGGCCCTAACCCTTACGGGTCCCTGACACTAAACCTCGCCCAATAAGCCACTGCGGTCATTGGCTCTTCCACGGGCTTTCACGGTCCCGGTCGGGTCCGGTCGGGTCAGGTCAGGTCAGGTCCGGTTTGCTCGGGGCGGGTCAGGTCAGCGAGACCCACCCCGGCAACAGGCTACGGTGAGGATTCACCCTTGTGTTTCTAAGGCTCCTCATATGACCAAATAGTCCATACTCCACGCCACCACCAGATTGAGAGACAACAAGAAAGTGCTATGTACCGAACAAATGGGAACAAACGCGCCCTCACGGTAAATGCCCCGGGGTGCTATTTTTTGCGAAAACGGGTAAAATCCGGAATAAACGTCCCTGTCAAAACAAGGATGCGAAAAATGCCCCGACCTCACAGTAAACGCCCACCCCCATCAGTGTTCTGGGTATATGCCCTGTGGCCGAGCTGGCAGGCCATTTGAGTGTGGGAGACGGAGCTGTTTCCGACGCAGGCAAAGGCCTCCTTTTCATGGGGAACTTCATCCTGAGATGTGCGTTGGTCATATTTTGCGCTACAACAGCAACAGACAAAGTCAGACGCGGAGGAGAGCCAAAAATGTTTTGGACGTTCCGGCTACAAAACATAATTGTCACCCAGCCAGTCGTTCGACTACCGTACCGACCACACACACAATACACCCGGCGCAGCAAGTGCCTAGTGCAGCAGGTGAAACTGCCAAGCAGTGTTTGCGTATTACTCGCGCTCGCACATGCTCGTGTACGTGCTCACTCGTGCTGGCACGAAACGCTCGATCTCAGCATAATTTTATGCTGCTGTCGTTGTAGCTAGTTGGCGTGGCCTTCCTAAAAACTGTTTCCGTATTGGTATCAGCAGCAGCAGCACCCCGAAAACAACCGCAAGTCTAACGATACCCTTACTCGTGCCGGTATATACTACGCAGAGGAGATATTTATTTCGGCATAAGTAATAGATTGATTGCAGTCACAGCAGGTCAAGCTGCCCGAGCGTGATCAAGGCCTCCACGAGAACTTAGTACGCACACATGACGAAGTGTTGGCTGTGAAGTTGGCCTGCCTACTACGTACGTGCCAGGGTCAGCGGTTGTAGGAGGCCTTCGAGAATCGATCGTAAAGCAGCCACACAACAGCAGTATAGTAGTAGGGTAGGGCAAACGATGTGAGGCAGTCAAGAACAATGCGATGTTGACAAACAATATGATGCCAATGCCAATTTGAAAAAAATGTTTCCCGTGTCTTAGTCTTTCAACCACTCCATTCATCAAGGGGAGTGGTTGTGTGTGTTGTCCGTCCCATTATTACCCAACCCAGTTAGTGTTTATCCTGATTTTTCATCTAACAGGGGGCAAAAATGACGTGTCCAACTGTTGAGAGCGCCTACTGCCGTGGCAGCGTCGGTCGGCAAATTCGATGCGAGTCGACGGGAGAAGAGCGTGCTCGCTGTTGCGGGTACAGAGCGTTTGAGCTCAGCAGGGTAGATTAAAACTGCTGTTGTAACTACGTGGTGTAGCTTGTCTGAAAAACTGTTATCGTATTCGCACCGACAGCAGCAGCACTACCCCAAAAACACCGCATATCAAAATAAAAAGACAGACATACTCGTGCGAGTACGTACTACACGAAGGAGAGCATAAACCACCGGACTTAATACTTCCCCACACACGGTGTGGAAATCACAACCCCACACAGGCTGGCCTCTGACGAAGGGCGAGGGGCGTTCAAGTCGGTCCTTTCCCCACAGCAATACTGTGAAATATATAATACACCTACCGGTAATACTCACTCGAGGATGGACTCCGACGCAACATGGACAGCGACTCTTCGGAGCAGCAATGTAAAGGGCTGAAAAATGTGATTCCTACGAATGCAGAATTTTGTTCAAGTAGCCCCTTTGTATTTGCCCACTACAACTTCCCCTGTCAAGATTCAAGTAAACGCTTGAGCATGCCGCCCGAAATCTTGGATCGTTCCTATTTCAAGCTTGCCTCTCTCAGCCCCCGCACGCGTTCACGGCGGGGAAAGCAGAGGCGAGGGGCATTGAAGGCGATCCTCGAAGAGAGCGCCCCAAGAAATGAAAAACCCTCCGAGATACTGAAGTGTCGAGGTTCTGATACTTGAGCGCTCGAACAGATGCAAAACCCTCAGAGATACTAAAGTGTCGAGATTCTGATACTGAGGCCGACCTGGTGAAACCCTTCGTGCCGAGGCATTGCCTAGGATTTGTCACACAATATTATATATACTTGTATATATTCTGATGAATAAGTTAATTAACGCAAGAGAAGTATGGGAAGGGGACGCTAAGTTTGTATAACAACTAGAAAGTGTGCATATGGCAGCAGCGGAAAAAGTACTACGTGATTAATTACGACGAGTAGCACAGCACGAAGAGCAGAACTGGGGATGTACTCATTTGAAACAAATAGAGAAGCGAGGAACTCAAAATGGAAATGTAAAGTAAGGAATGTTTCAGAAAAGAGGTTGCCAGCCATAGCTGATGGTGATGGGCTGTAGGGGAGAAAATTCCAAAATACCGAGCTGAAATATTGTGGGATGGCGTAGTCGACAAAATATTCCAAGATTGAGGAGGAGATCAAGAAGAGGTACTGCCCATAGAGAATTTTGTCGGCTACAAGACAGTGGTAAAAGGAAGGCTAGAAGAAAGGAAAGACTAAGAAATACAGTGAAAGAAGATAACTACTTAGAGACGTACGGGGGATTGAAGGAATGTATTGGAGTGACAACGTACACAAACCAATGGCCTACGCGAAAAATCTGAACTTCGATTTCGTGTAGAAGACCTGGACCTACCGGGACCAAGAAACATGTATACCAGTTGTCGGGAGGCGAAGGACGTGGGTGCACATATATATATGCCTGTGTGGCACACCAATAAAGAGTAGGGCTCACATCGTAGGAGAATATGAAACATGCAAGAAGGACCAGGATGTTTAAGAAGAGAAGACGAGGAAACTTGACGAATGTGACAAGGAAATATTTGGTATAATACAAAGACATAGAGAGTGGCAGAGAAAAGATCGCTATCCTCGAAAAAAAATTGTGACTACTTAAGGTGAAAAAGAAAGGGGAACGGACAAGCAACAGTGTTCATGTAGTATATTATGGAAAAAGCGTAATGAGCACCAAAATATTGGAGGTGTTGCTCTTACGGGTGGGAACGGTGCTCGATCTCAAAAGGGATGCGAAGACAATGGTAAAAATACTGAGGCAAGCAATAAATGAGTAACCCCCCCTTTCCCCCGTCCCCCTTTGTCTAATCCGCGCCCCCTTCCCTCACGGCGTACAACTGCAGGGTATATACTAAATTGGTGCCTTTAACGGATGTCAGATTTTGCCGCCATCGAAAACGGGTGATATATTTTTTGTCTACAGATTGATTGACGTCTGTCTATTCACACTTACATAAGATAGGTTTAAGGGGAGTCGCCGACGAATTTCCATACTAAGGGCGCACACCTAGTAATACGCGAGATCGGAGAATCACACACACATGGCAACCCTACAAGGATAATGAGGACACACAACCAGCAATACCCGAGATCAAATAAACATGAACAGCCTGCAAAGATGAGGATCGACGAAAGCTTCAAAAACAATTTTCGGTACCGGATACTTCAATGATACACCTAGCAATACGCGGGGCGTACGGGCTGTATATACCGCCGGCATTACCGGTACCGGATACTTGGGTAGGTTTGGTACGGCGTCTATACCGGTACCGGAAACTTGGGAAAGTTCGGTACGACATCAATACCTGCACCGTAAACTCTGGTAAGAACGGTATGACATCAATATTGGTACCGTAAACGTCGGTAATTTTGGTACAACGTCATTACCGGTACCGGACAATTCGGTAAGAATGGTATGACATCAATACCGGTACCGGACATCTCGGTAAGTTCGGCACGACAACAATACCGGTACCGGACACTTCGGAAAGTTATCGACGTGGACGCGGACCAAAATGCCGTGCTGGTGTTTTTGCCTGCTCCTGTGTACAGCTCGCTCACGGGAGACGTGTACGAGTTGCCGGCAGAGACCATCAAAGCCGTGGATGGTTTCCCGGTGCCCGCCAGTTTTCGGAGGGAAGGGCCGCATCAACCCTAGTTTATGTACACCATTGGCGTGTTCGTCGAAACGATCGACGAGATAATGGTGCCCTGCTGATAATCCAAAGGGTTACGTTACTTTTTCAACAACATGTCAACAGAAGTATCAAGTATGAGATAAACATTGAAAAAATAAGAGCCAATTCTAATAAATTCAATTATATACCTCAGCGAGTACCCCCGACCAATACCTGATTTGCTCTGTGCATGTACAGCCAACTCATGTCCAGTTTATGTACCTAAGCGCAAGTGTGCGTCGGTACCTTAGCAGCGGTATATACTGCCGATACTGCCGGTATATGTATTCAAGTGAGTGCCGGTACCGGTACCGATACAGACTTTTGTACCGGTACCGGGCGCTTCGGCGAGTTCGGTGCTGGTACTGGAAACTTGGGTGAGTTCGGTACGACATCAATACCGGAACCGGAAACCTCGGCAAATTCGGGTACGACATTAATGCCGGTACCGAAAACTTCCGAAAGTTCGGTACATCAATACCGGT
The DNA here is from genome assembly GCA_012845835.1 of Undaria pinnatifida. NCBI lineage: Eukaryota > Phaeophyceae > Laminariales > Alariaceae > Undaria > Undaria pinnatifida. The sequence goes on from JABAKD010000016.1 coordinate 20,859,727, forward strand.
ACCGAAAACTTCCGAAAGTTCGGTACATCAATACCGGTACCGAAAACTTCGGTAAGTTCGGTACACCCCCAATACCGGTACCGGACAGTTCGGTAAATTCGGTACGAGGTTCCGGACACTTTGGTGAGTTCGGTACGACATCCATAGGTACCGAGAATGCTGGTACCGTTTCGAACACACTCTTGAAATACTCGATCACACAGCTGACGCCAAATTTAACATATATTATAGCATGCCTTTTCAATGTACTGGGCCAATGTCCACAGGTTTCTACCTTTGCCGGACTCATGTCGCTCCAGGTGTCAATTTTGGGGGCGTGTTAAACACCAGGCAGACCAGTTGGTATTGCTTTTCTAGAGAACTTCTCACACGTAATTACACCACGCGTACGGTGTACGACGTGCTTACTTACATATCATAGATGTTTATAATCAGGTCTAACTTTTTTGTTCCACGCGTATTTCGATTGTCTGAGTGGAATAAGTACATCCATGTTGCCGCTGTTTTACACAGGTCTGAACATGGCGACCATTTGTGATCGTTGTTTGGAGTACCAGCCTTCTCGAGCTACTGACTTCTCATCACTAGTATCTAGTTGGTTCGCCAGCGTTGACCTGAGTGCACAGAGTACATGAAAAAGTTCGCGGAGAAACAATATGCGGGGAAACGCGTTGTTTGTTTCTTCTCGTCGGTATGTATAATATTCAAGTTGTACGTTTAATGCCACCACAAGTATGGAACACGTCGCAAGAAATATCGAGAGGAGCGTTGTATTTTAGGATGGTCTGTCGGCTAGAACGACAAGTTGGAGGGAATATCTGATCGTAGCATGCGCGCTATCCAATGAAGACCACGTTACGGGCACCCCACCTCAATACAGCCTTTCCACCTTCTTGCCTCTTCTTTTATCTCCTCTCTGTTTATGTTATTTCTCCTGTTTGATTTTCTCTTTTAGGACCTAAGCGCCACTTTACAAAAATATCTTATCTTCCTGTCCATCGCAAGTGATGTGAACGGGCCCTTCCGTGCCAGCTCCGCAGATCTTGTCAAACAAGGCAGGGCCAGCGGCTCGATGTACATCATTGTATCAAGAGAGTTACATGCCACGCCAAAAGCGACTTTGAGACAAACTGCAAGTCCACCCCGATATAAATTTCAATGGCTTACGTGTGCTTCATTTCACGTAAATACTGGTGTTCCAACGATCCAGTGTAGTGTCATAGACATTGCAGCGAATGATCTAGTTGAGGATCCTCGCCAAACGGAACATCCCTCAGCGAAACCTGCCACTGTGGTAGGTTCACCCGTCATGCATGAACACTGGTGTATCGCTTGCGTTTGTGTCAATCTCCGCCGTACGAACAATGAGAAAATCGAAAGTTTCCACGTAAAGCCAAGCACAAGATACCTCCAACTATGCACACTTTCCGATAACAAGACGATACAATACTTGAAGCACGACCAAAATGAACCCCGGCAAACAAACGCATGGCCTCGTTGCAGTATAACGATGAATGAAATAGGGTATACCAACGATACTGGCTAGTTCATTACTTCAGAAGCCCCGCGACCCAGAACAATATTCGCTAAATATGTGTAGTCTCCTTTCGTATCACGCGTAGTACTCAAGGCGAGCTAATGTTAGTGACGGATGCTCCTGTTAGAAGAACACCGCGGCAGAGATAGACTTATTTTTGCCGAGCATGGTAAGGCTTGTACGCCACACCCGAAACCTTGTTCGGAGAACACAACAAAAACTATAGTTACCTGACGGACAGCCCCACATGGCTCTTATGTTGGAAACACAAGAAAGGCTGGATAGGACAATGGGTGGTATCTCGTTCGGGAACGAATCTGGCAGTTCATGTTTTTTTGCTTCAGGAAGTTGTATACCTTTTTGTAGAAAGTAGCAAGTCTCAACGTTTTAGTAACGAACGGATCATCCTCTTGCCGTCGTTTAATGTGTTGAGCGTAAATCATTTGGAGTCATTTATATCCTCGTTTTTTTTTGTTCTCCAAACCTGTAGTATATGGAAGTAATTAGGAAATGTGCGCATCGAATTACAGGGGAGTTTTGTCAATATATATATATATATACATTGTTTTTTTCCAAAACCGTCAGATTTATACCCTTGAAGGATATATAGTTTCCACGCACAAATTGAGCTGTCCCGCCCGTCCCCCCCCCCTTCCCCCTCCCCCTGACCCCCCCCCAACCCCGGTCCCTTGTGTATCAAAACCAGGCCCCCACATCCTTCAAAACTCGGCCCTCCACTCGCCGGTTATTCGACTTGCAGGATTCACTTGATAAACGGAAACATTTCCTTCCACAGCTAGCTGTCAGATTTTGTCCCACTCAGAAACGGGTTTTTAGTTTCCGCGAACAGACTGACTAACATCACCTGTTGACCCTGATAGCTACGCTGTAGTTGCAAGGGGAGTCGCCGACATATATTCTCAGTGGGAACACACAACCCGTATAGCGCGCGATCGGAGTAACACATACAGCTTGCAAAGATGACTTTCGACAAATTTTTCGATCTCACAGCTGGAGGAGTGTAGTTTAATTTGTTGTAATATACCCTACGACCTAAAGCCGTTGCCCCCTCCCACCCCCCCCTCCTCCACATGAAGGATTCACAGTTTCCACCCACAAATTAAGCTGCCCCACCTGCTCCCCCCCCTTTTCTCCCTTCCGCTTCCCGTTTGATAAAAATCAGGCCCCCGCGTCCTTCAAAACTCTGTATTCATTTCACCGGTTCCTCGACTTACAGGATTCACTTGATGAACTGATGCATTTCCTTCCACAGCTGTCGGATTTTGTCCCCCTCAAAAACGAGTTTTACAGTTTCCGCGCACAGACTGCTTAACTTCACCCTGTTGACCCTGATAGCTACACTGTAGTTGCAAGGGGAGTCGCCGACCTGAGTCCTTAATGAGGACACGCAACCCGTAAAACGCGCGATCGGAGTATCACAAACAGCTTGCAAAGAAGAGTTTCGACAAAATATTCGATCTCACTGCTGCTGGAGTGTACCTATATTTTTTGATAATATACCCTGGTATGTAAAGCTCATGTTTCTAACCTCGATTTCGAAGTCGATGCGTTGATGTATAAGTGCATATTTTCCACGACAAGACTTGCCGCGATCACAATGCGGTCCTGACAGTGCCTCGTTGGCCATCCCCAGGTGCCGTGTCCGTGACTCATGTGTCGCTATTCCGCCTCGAGGTCAGGACGAATTTTGAGGATCTTCTAGTCAAAGAGGACATAGTTGAGGTGTCTCAAACTGTTAGAGAGATCACCGTATTTTTAAACTGTACCCACGCTTAAAATGCCGAGGTTAGACCAATCAAACACTGGCAAAATATGACCTTTACCGTTATCGTACCAAAGCTTTCCCATCTATGAAAGATTCACGAAATATTATATTTACTCTTTTGCGCAGAGCAACAAGCATCCTTTAATTTTCGTGGTGAAGCTCATCGTCAAAGCTGGAAGCGCACGAGCAATGCGGACATAGCTTCGCTGGAGTATCTCGAAATCATTGAAACACGTGGGCCTCGAAGGAATCCACGTTGCTGCCTGTGGAAGTGGCCACAAAAAATTGAAGTCAATTCCATGCCAAGCCTCCATCGTGCATGCAAGAGGGGTCGCACAAGTTGCCGAAGTCCAGTTCACAAGGTAGTTTGAGTAGCATGTGGTTCACCCTCTACGCGGCTCGCCAAACACCTCACCGCGCCTCGCGCTTGCGCGTCGCGGTCGGTGCACGCGATATCTGACTGATCGTTGAAACCTCTCTGTGCTCTGTCGCGGCATCTTAGGGATGCGGGGATCATACGTCTAGAGGACTACGGCTGTGCGTCAAATGAGTGGACCCCCCCCCGTCCTCCCGTAATCTTGGTCTCTGGTGACCAAAATTTAAGGTGCCGCGCATGCCACAGCAGTACGGTTGCACTCCTTGTCTTCGTTGTCTCCTGATATCAAAGACTCTAGACCGCACCAAGAAAATCAATCGGAAAATAGTAAAGTTATACCAGATAAGCAACCCCATGTCCCACAATAGCTGCTGTAGAAACTCACGAGTTTTACATCAGAATTGGCATTTCGACGGTTTTGTGACCAAACACGGCGTCTGTCAGAAAATGTCTCAGCCTAGCACTTCTACGTCTATGGTAGCACGCGTCCTCTGCCAGTGGGTACCGTGCCAGTGCCGAAACCTGGATGTTTGTGTATTTCCGTGAAAACAGCTGAGGTCGAGCGTCATCACGAAAACAAGCCAAAACCCATCGCAGTACAATAGAGGCAGCGTAACGTCGAAGTAGTTCCGAGGCAAACAATGCCTGAAAGAAACACTTCGAGAACACACATATGCATCGATTTCGTAAGCTATGAAATAAGTGGTAGCGTGTTCGAATTATTTTGTCTTCAGAGCATGATAGGTGGGCATTTAGTTAGCTCGTATGATACCCGGTGTATTTGTACGTCGGGGGGCACTATTGCCGTGCTTAGCTATGGGCATAAGACTATATCGCCCCGCACCAGTAAAACGCCGGGATGGAGCGCATCTGGTCTTGACTAATCAGGCCGACATCGCGGTCATCAAGCGCGAAGTTCAGCGAGGTGTTCGGTGAACCCCATGGAGGGTGGGCTCCATCCTGTTTCCATCCACTTGTCAGGCGGACTCCGGCACACTGTGTGTACCTTCTTGCGTATGGATGCCATGTTTCGAATAATTTCATTCGTATCGTGATGTTCGCAACTCTAGACACCACCATGTAACTGCCTCGCGGGTGGCATACCATATGCACATTACGTTACACCAACTCCACTGCGCAGGGCCGAAGTTCGCCAGGCCGCACGTAATGAAACTACCTCTCCGTCTTGGTTACCGCTGAAACATTGAAACTAGAAACAGTGGTGGTACGCTGTTGGTCTAGCTCACGTAGTACGAGACGCAATTTTCGAAGCCGTTGCTAACGGCCGCCAACCCCAGTAAACAAACCCACCACGGGTAAGGGGGGCGTACTCAATTGTTTCTTGCCTTCGTCATTCAACCATTGACCACGCATATCTTTCGAGACGCGGCACCGCTCCTATTCCCATATGCGACACCTCTTACGTTTGGGCGCCCAATTCGCTGCTCCCGTATACTACATAAAAATATTGCTCATCCCACCTCCGTCCTGTGTCGCCGTCTGCGGACACTTTCTATCTCCTAGTATGGCGATTTTTTCTTAGCTACTCTATACTCTACTAAACTCTAGCATGTCGTATAGGTCCAAATTTCTCATCCCCTCCTCTAATAATGCATCCCGTTCCCCCTCGAATATTTTCAAACTATCTTAACATGTGAGTCCTAATCTCTAATGTGTTGTGCCACATGGGCACATATTTGTAGCCATGTCCCCCTCCTCCTAACTACTGGATATCGCAGTTTCAGCTTATTCGCGTAGTCTATTGGTCCGTGCAGGTGCGTGTTCATTCCATTGTCTGCCTTCAATCCCACGTATATCTCTAAGTGCTTCTATTCATTCACCATATTCCTTACCGCTTGCGTTCCCGATCTTCTATTTTTTCTGTTGCTTGTGTCTTGTCCTTGCCAAACTTCTTTAACGACAGTACCTCTTATTTGTCTCCTTCGAGTAAATGTTTCCAAATTTTCTCGACTACGTTGTCATGCGCGGGAGGGAGGTAGACCGATTGACACAATCACCCTCGGTACGGTAGAGGCAGCACATTCGGGCATAAATGTTTCCCTGGATGACGGAACTCCTTGGCATAACCAAAAGCCGGATGAATGTCGTTGTTTCTTTGCAAATATACTCATTTCCACTACATAGTACATGGGTTTGTCATCGGATAGCTCCTTCAGTTTACTCAATATACACGTTTTAATGTGGGGTACAGAACGCTCACGTGATGAGCCTCATAATTAAAAAACATGGTTTAGTGTTGGGTACATAATCCCCAAGTGAAGTGCCTCATAATCGAAATGGCGAATCTATTCCGTAGCATGTGTCACATACATAGCAATAGTTCAACACACTAATTAAAGTCCTTGTTGGGGGGGGAAACGATGGTGTAGATGGTAGGTGAGCATGCATGTGACTATAGGAAATGTGGAGATAGAGCGGAAGCTGAATTAGTTAGAGCAGCTCTTTACCGGAATTTTGTACAGGAGGGAGGGAGACTCGGTGCGTATTAGATTCTGCTCTATTTGCGGATTTCCTGTTTGTTTCTTCTATCATCTGTGACAACGTTTATTGGTGGTCAAATGCTCAAACCCACGGTGCACATTGTCGAACGGCAAACGCAACATTAGCGTCAATCCGTCGAAATGTTTGGCGATTATTTTGGTCCGCCCACAAGTGCCGTATTTATGGAATGGACCACCCCCATGGTCGTCGATGGCCTTACCTCTTACCATGGTAACACTGCAGCGGACGTAGGGGGTGCATATTAAGCTGTTCTCAGATGGCATGGTCTACATGTGGCCAAACGCAACGTCCTGTAGCGCCCCACTAAGGTTTGCGTGTTGCCCGTTGCAAAGTCTATCTATTGTGTGCCTAGTCATATAATAGACTACATACAGGCAAATATTGCCAATTAACCTGATCTACATATATTTTTTTCAAGATAGTCAAGACAATCATATCGGGTAGAATGGCGCGTGCTGAGATAGGTATAGCACTTGATGGGACAACAGAATCTGAAAGGCGGAGCCCACCATCGCCAAAGTCGTCGGAACGCCATTTTTCAAAATCCGTTCATTCTCGTGTACCTATCCCGTGCCTCTCTCCGTTGATTGGGGTGTACTACAGTAGGGGTGCCTATATAATAAGGCGGTCTGAATAAGGCAGTCGTTTGAGATGGCCGTCGAAAACTTCTTCACACGGCAAAAGATGCGAACAGGGCGGCTGCCGCCCGATATAGCAACGGACCCTATAGTAGGCGGCAGCCGCCTATTCAGGGCCCTTACCGCCCTACCCCGGGCGGCTACCTCCCCATCCACATCAGTACAAAACCTCGCTCTGGTTCTGCTTTTAAGCGAGGTATGGGCAGAAATATCAATTCCCGCCCGCTGCTGTTGCTGCTGCGAGAACACACCCCTAGCACACAACAAACAGAGGGGATACGCACGATGCCCTGTGCAGCAGGCGAGTTGTGTTTGGTTCCAGCCCGCACACCCGAGCGCCCTGACGGCCACGAATGTCACGGAAAATGCGGCGGTCGAATGCACGGACTCTGTGGTGAAGCCGATCCGGACTGCGACAACCCAAAGCAGCGCGTCTGCCATGATTGCCTTGCCGCCAAGCGATCTTCGAAGGGCAAGGGCAAGGCGGTCAAGCCACAGGCGGAAACCGCAAGGCGTCAGACACGGGCGGTGTTGGGGCGGGGCCATGCAAGAACGCAACGTACAGTAGTCAGTACACTAGTACAGTGCCGTAGAATAAGTTGGAGCTCTGTTGTGAACGTGTAGCAAAACTAAGAGTCCTCTCCGTACAACAGTACGGCAGTGTGTATCTTCTCTAGGCGGAGTGCGTCTTCGGAGGGCTCTGTCGCCCGCAGCTCAACAAATATTTGTACTTCTCCACATGAAACCTGTGTGTGCACCCGTCTGCTCTGCTTTGCTTTGGTGTGTATTTGACACCACACATATTTACTGGGTTCAGCACTGGTACTGCTGCAACGCTGCACCTTCCCCCTCTGAGCACACGTATGATATCCCTCTCCGTGACGCTCTCTGGATCATGTTCTGGGTCAGAGGCACTCTGTGCTGTACCTTAAAAGGCTGTATGCTTTTAGTAGAGCGGTTACCGCCTTATTGTGGTATCACCAGAAGCCCAATAGGGCGGTCTTTCGAGATAGGGCAGTCAAAATCTCGGTGCACTATTCTGCTTTGTATAGCCCCCCGCGCTGTATCAGCTTTCTCGATATACTTGTTTTGGTTAAGGTATAGAGCTCCCCACGTGAACAGACTCGGAAAAACGAAATAGTTTTTCGTCGAACACGCATACTCCATCTACTGTAGGAGTTGCACGTTTTAGCGATTTCGATGGCGGGGCTCCGCGGCTGAAGAACTACCAAATTATTCGGGCCCGATGTGGACTAAGGTGAGGCTACGGCGGGGGGGTTGCTTGATTGTACTCTGCTGCCTGAGACTCAAAGCGAGGCACTGCCGCAAGCGCCACCGTTTCTCAGCGGCAACAAAAACAATTTGAAACCAATTTCGAGTCAGGTACTGTACATAACTCGGTAGTGAACATGCCGGCGACCCCCCCAACCGTATCGTTGGTATGTGCCGTCAAACGCGGCCCTCTCCGGACAACCAACCCGCGAGAACGAATATCGGTCATGGCTTGAATCGTTCTCCGACGTGGGTTGTGGGGTTTGAAGGTTTTACAGCTCCCCGGTTACGAGCCTCAGAACGTCGTATGGACTCAAGCCCAACCGCTGTAGTTTGTAGCCGCGAGTTGGTTAGCTGCGGGAACGGGGGAACTTTATGCTGTAGTTGAGTGGATACCCGCGACCATGTGAGTTCAGTTTGCAGGTTGGACACTTTCGCTTGTGCGCATTTCTTCGTATCGTGCGTTTTCGGCGGGAAAGCGTAGTATTTCCCGGACTAATTTTGATTTCATTTAGCTTTTCGGATCTTTCTAGGGCTCCAGCACCTTTGTGTAACCACGGACTCTAGATTTTTGACAGGAGTTAATGTGAGAACAACAGTAACAACAACAACGTTACGTAACCCAGTGGAAGTTCACCATATATAGAGTCACATTTATCCCCTCAAAATATTGTATAGTTTCCAGGCACGTATTGAGCTGCCCCCCCCGCCCCCCCCCCCCCCCCCCCCCCCCCCCGCCCCAAACCCCTCCCCCCCGCCCCCAATAATATACTGGTGCCAAAACCGTCAGATTTATCTCCTCGAAAGGATTTATAGCTTACATGCACAAATTGCCCCTTTCCCCCCCCCCCCCCCGCCCCCCTCCAAACCCGCTCGCTTTTGATCAAAACCAGGCCCCCTTTCCCTTCACAGCTGTCAGATTTTGTCCCCCTCAGAAACGGTTTTTATAGTTTCCGCGCACAGACTGACTAAAATCATCCTGTTGACCCTGATAGCTACACTGTAGTTGTAAGGGGAGTCGCCGACCTATATCCTTAATGAGGACACACAACTCGTAATGCGCGCGATCGGAGTATCACACGCAGCTTGCAAAAATGAGTTTCGACGAAATCTTCGATCTCACAGCTGGAGTGTATTTAATTTTTATAATATAGACTATATATGAGCTTTGTAACTTCTGACTTCAAGAGCTTTACACCTCACCCAACACCCGACTTGAAGAAAAATAAAAAATCTAAGATGAGTCATCTTTACGGCCCCTAGCTATACGACAAACTCTACTGCAAAACAAGAATGGCGAGTCACTACGGATGTTTGGCGAAGGAGCCACGTCATTCAGACACCGTTTCAGTCAAAACGCCTGCCACTTCCATTGCGGCGCGTGTCTTTTACAGCAGATAGATCGCGCCTGAAGCGGTATTAACATTTGTACCGGTTTTTATCGCCGTGCCAACTTTGGTGGGCTGAACAAGCGGGGTAACAATTTTTTGCTCAAACGGCTTCAAAATGGCGAGGTCATTTTATCCCGAACATGGTCACAATTTCAATCTTCTTGTTCTTCGAGCTCTTTCGCTTTATCTCTAGGCTATGCGATTAGTCATCAGGTGGCACCGTTGTTTTTCTGCACGTGTAATGTTCTTTTTTAGGTATTGATCTCCTCATGGCGGGAACCTCAGAATGTAAGCAATGTACCTTTGTCATAACTTTCATCCGAGGACGCTTACTCAAACGTCCATCGGCGCTGCGCAGGTGCTGTCTACGCACTGTCGAACTCTTCTATCCACATCCAAGGCAACACGCACTTCGACGACAACACCGCGGCAGATTTCGGCGGTGAGCGTTTAATCGGTAGAATGTGTCCGTGCCGGGGTTCTTGTTTGGGTTAGGATGACCTCAAACAGTATCTAGAGCGCTTGTTCCATTCTCATCACTTACCATCTAAAACCGACGATAAACGATGCCAGCCCCCATTAAATAGATTTTGATGCCAACATTTGAAGTTGCAGACAATGACGGTTTAACTGGGTATCTGAACAGGTCCCGTGTCAACGCTTGATACGGTGTGGGTGGACCCGCATTTGGCTTAAGCATCAAGTAGTCGACGGGGGCTTCTGAACAAAGCAAATACCCCATTATATTGGATCAATCAATATAGTCTAATCAGGGTTCAAATTCCGTAAACGCAACGTTTCCCACGAACCAATGGTGGCCCAGATATACAACATTGGCTAAAACCAATCCCGAGCATGTTTTGATGTTAGCGTAGCCGTTAGTTGACACTGACCCTCGCCGTTCTAGAGTACTTTAGAGCAAAACGGCTACCCCTATCGCGCCACCCTTATTGTAGAAATCGTCCCAAACCACTATTGGTACACATTCAAATCCGTATGCTCGACGAGGTATGCAGCACGGTCAATGTTTCGTTGGCACCCTCGTGCATCGACAGAGGCCTGGCAGACGGTCTGTGCCGCTGTGACTGCATCTCGGTGTATATTCGTTTTATCGTCGCTGGTATTTTCGTCGCGCAATGAACACCGCCAGGTGCTCCATATTTCGGTTTTTCCCCATTAAAAGTCCGACCCAACCTCCGCGGACTTGAAGCATTTACTGCATTCGATTCACAAGCTTAGAGTGTCTCTGGGTCTGACAACGTTTGTATTATTGATCCGATTTTTATTTCCTTCCGGAGTTGGAATGTTGCTGTTTTTCGTTCTCACATTAACTCACATAATCAAGTCCGTGGTCACAGGACAGGCCCAAGTCACTCTTGAGGTGAGGCATACCCCGGAGAAAAACCACAAACAAACCAAAGGTGGTACACGTTTGTATCACAGCTGACACAGTTCATGCCTTCGCCAGAATTTTTCAAAACGTGAAATGGGGAGTCAGCCTTCGATGTGCGACGTCCATACTGGTGCATACGTCTCGGAACGTATTCATCCCTGAGACATTCGCGGGTTATCCTCGTGCTTCGTCCTGTCGGTTATCCTCGTGCTTCATTCCCCATCGAGTTGGTTAAAATATCGGGGGTAGCAAATCGTGCAGTCAATAACCTGGTTGTCACACGACTGATTCTACGATACCGCCCCCCCCCCCGAAACCAGTGATTTTCTTAAACGAGCGTTTTATGGCCGCTCGACATGAGGAATGATGCTGCGAAGACAACATATTCATTAATTTCCTTGGTTGCAATGGACTATCGGACATGACATCGAAATGGCCGGGGGCAACGCTTGTCAGGAGATACGGCAGGGAGATGGTTTCATAACCGGTGATATCGTTGAGGAAAAATTGGGGGGGCTACCGTAGAACGACTCACACTCACACTTTCCGTCCGTTCCATTTTACAGGCCTAATTTCTAGGCTTGACCCAAATACCTAACTCTATCCCCGACGCCAGTTACGGAAAATGTAGCACGTTTGGACCGAAACGTTTTCTGAACGAGCGGCTTTCTAACCCAAATTCGTCCGAAAATGGTATGTTTCATTCTTCGGTACTCCGCGGTGCATACCTGGGCTATGGGATTTATCATGCGGTACCAAACTCGTTTTTCCTCCGATTCAGCTTTGGTATCAAGCATAGAGCTTTTTGTTCGTGAGGAACGTCGTAAGCTTATTGGTATGTGTCTGTACCGTATCATATGTCCAGCCTCGTCCCAACTCCGACCCAAAAATATATAATCTGCACTGGCCTCCACCCTTACCCCTGACATTAAGCCTCATCCAGTAAGCCACTGCGACCGTTGGCTCTCCCAGTGGCTGTCACGGATCCGGTCGGGTCGGGTCAGGGTCATCCACCCCGGCAACGGGCTCCGGTGGAGATGCGCCCATATTCCCCTGAGGCTCATCATATGACCGACACTCCTCTATACTCCACGCCACAAACATAGTTGGAAGAACAATAAAGGTGTTGTATATCCGACGCAGAATCTTATGGCCCAGGTATTACCATTTTTTTTCTTTTTGCAAAAACAAGAACATCATTCAAGACCTTTCTTTTCGGGCGGAGGATTGTTAGGCAGTAGGGTTGAGGACCTCTCGTCATTCGGAAAGCATTTTATATTCATATATATTTATAAATATATATATTTAGTTGCCACAAAATGCTACCACGATCGTATGAAACACGCGCTCTCCACCTGTGAAATTGAAAAAAAAAAAAAATCTGACCTGACCCGCGATGTTGTGGAAATCTCCGTGCCCGACCCAGGGCTTGCGTCGAGGTTCATGGAATGTTCCCCTCCCGTCTTGTAACTAGTGTTCATCAACCGCCGTTACCTACAAAGTACACGACAAAGGTGCGTGGTTTACAAGCTTTACCGGTATATGCACGACCCCCGTGGAAGGCTGGAGGGTTCCCCATAGATCTATTTAATTACTTTGCTCCAAGGTCGTTTAAGGATCTAGATGCAAATGAGTTCTCCAGAGATGATATGTGGTCCACAATAATTATAATTGCGGATTACACTCTGCTAGATGGATGTAATGCCGGCGGTTCTACATTTTATGAGGCTAAGTTTTTTTGATGCCTATATTTGTCACTTCTTAACTTCTTGGTTTAGCAATGTATTCTATTTTGGACAGACTGGGTACCAGAAGAAAAGTTGCTGGCTGCCTAATGGCGCACTCCTGCCCTTCCCGCAGATTAATGGAGGGTAGTCACATTCTACCGTAAGGTTGGCACTGGTTGGTTTCTGAAGCCCCTCGCTTGAGGACCTCGGCGTATCTCATCTAGAAAGCAACGTCGAGGTTAGCCCGATCATTCGGGTTATGGCGGGTCCGGGTGTTATGAGGAACACAGCGAGTAACAAGGTTACGAAACGATTGCGGTGCTCAGAGAATCCATTGATGGGCCGAATTAATTGGTACTGTAGTACACCCTATCGTAGGTTGCATCGCTCCCAATGAACATACGGTAGGGGGGTAGTGAGGTACCCCGGGTTTGCACTACAGAGGCCAGGCCTCTCGAAGTGGTGATCGGTTACCCCCGGGTGGTCGTTTGACACCCAGGACACCAACCTATTCCAGGTCAAACCTTGGCCATGTGCTACGATTGGGAAGAAGCCCGGTTCGGCTTGAATACATTTATGAACTTCTCGGACCCGATAAATTCGAAACCATATTGGAGTTCCTTGCCTCTCCTTGATTCTCCTTTTCCTCTTTAGTTCTATCGTTTTTGGACGTAAGCGCCACTTTCCAAACTCTCGTATTTTTTTCTCCATTGCAAGCGATGTGCACAGGCATTTCGATGCCACCTCTGCAGCTGTTATCACAAGAGGAACGACCCGGGCCTCGATGTGCAATCTTGTAAATGAAGAGCTGCATGCCTTGCCAAACTTGACTTTTAGGTAAACTGAAAATCCACCCCGATGAAAAATCCGATGGCCTACGTATGATATATATTACAGACCTAGCGGTATTCCAACGATATGGGGTAGTGTCGTAGTCATTACTGTGGTTAATGTAGTCAAGGACCCCCGACAACCGGAGCACGTCTGAGCCAAACCTGCCACTGTTGTCGTTGCACGCGTCATGCATGAACACTAGTACATCGGTTGCGTTTGTGTCTGTCTCACTCGTACGAGCACTGAGAAATTCGAAACCTTCCCCATTCAAACGTCAATCCGTAGTCGGTGTATTTCAATGGTGGGCACCACGTGAAGCCATGCACGAGATACCTCCGAATATTTGCAATTTCCGAGGCCCAGACGATACAATACTTGGAGCACGACCGAAACGAACCCCAACAAACAATCGCATGGCCTCGTTGCAGTATAACGATAAATGAAATAGGGTATACCAGCGATACTGGCTAGTTGGTTACTTCAGAAGCCTCCCCACCCTAAACAGTATTCGCTAAATATGTGTAGCCCCCTATCGCAGCACGCGTAGTACTCAAGGCGAGCTAATGTTAGTGACGGATGCTCCTGTTGGAAGAACACCGCGGCAGAGATGGACTTATTTTTGCCGAGCACGGTGAGGCTTGTTCGCCACACCCGAAACCTATGTTCGGAGAACACAACAAAAACTATATTTACCAGACGGACAGCCGCACATGGTTCTCATGTTGGAAACACAAGAGAGGATCCATAGGACAATGGGTAGTATTTGTTCGGGAACGAATCTGGCAGTTCATGTCTTTTTGCTTCAGGAAGTTGTATATCTTTATCGTAGAAAGTAGCAAGTTTCAACGTTTTAGTAACGAACGGATCATCCTCTCGCTGTCGTTTCGTGTGGTGAGCGGAAATCATCTGGAGTCATTTATATCCTCGTTTTTTTCCTGTTCTCCAAACCTATAGTATATGGAAGTAATTAGGAAACGTGCGCATCGAATTACGGGGGAGTTTTGTCAATATATATACCCTGTTCCCCCTACCCTGTTCCCCCTCAAAAACGGGTTTTATAGTTTCCGCGCACAGACTGCTTAACATCACCCCGTTGACCCTGATAGCTACACTGTAGTTGCAAGGGGCGTCGCCGACCTGAGTCCTTAATGAGGACACGCAACCCGTAAAACGCGCGATCGGAGTATCACAAACAGCTTGCAAAGAAGAGTTTCGACAAAATATTCGATCTCACTGCTGCTGGAGTGTATTTTTTTTTTATAATATACCCTGGTATGTATAACTCATGTTTCTGGCCTTGATTTCGAATTCGATGCGTTGATGTATAAGTGCATATTTTCCACGACAAGACTTGCCGCGATCACAATGCGGTCCTGACAGTGCCTCGTTGGCCATCCCCAGGTGCCGTGTCCGTGACTCATGTGTCGCTATTCCGCCTCGAGGTCAGGACGAATTTTGAGGATCTTCTAGTCAAAGAGGACATAGTTGAGGTGTCTCAAACAGTTAGAGAGATCACCGTATTTTTAAACTAACTGTACCCACGCTTAAAATGCCGAGGTTAGACCAATCAAACACTGGCAAAATATGACCTTTACCGTTATCGTACCAAAGCTTTCCCATCTATGAAAGATTCACGAAATATTATATTTACTTTTTCGCGCAGCGCAACAAGCATCCTTTAATTTTCGTGGTGAAGCTCATCGTCAAAGCTGGAAGCGCACGAGCAATGCGGATATAGCTTCGCTGGAGTATCTCAAAATCATAGAAACACGTGGGCCTCAAAGGAATCCACGTTGCTGCCTCTGGAAGTGGTCACAAAAAAATTGAAGTCAATTCCATGCCAAGCCTCCATCGTGCATGCAAGAGGGGTCGCACAAGTTGCCGAAGTCCAGTTCACAAGGTAGTTTGAGTAACATGTGGTTCACCCTCTACGCGGCTCGCCAAACACCTCACCGCGCCTCGCGCTTGCGCGTCGCGGTCGGTGCACGCGATATCTGACTGATCGTTGAAACCTCTCTGTGCTCTGTCGCGGCATCTTAGGGATGCGGGGATCATACGTCTAGAGGACTACGGCTGTGCGTCAAATGAGTGGACCCCCCCCCGTCCTCCCGTAATCTTGGTCTCTAGTGACCAAAATTTAAGGTGCCGCGCATGCCACAGCAGTACGGTTGCACTCCTTGTCTTCGTTGTCTCCTGATATCAAAGACTCTAGACCGCACCAAGAAAATCAATCGGAGAATAGTACAGTTCTACCAGATAAGCAACCCCATGTCCCACAATAGCTGCTGTAGAAACTCACGAGTTTTACATCAGAATTGGCATTTCGACGATTTTGTGACCAAACACGGCGTCTGTCAGAAAATGTCTCAGCCTAGCACTTCTACGTCTATGGTAGCACGCGTCCTCTGCCAGTGGGTACCGTGCCAGTGCCGAAACCTGGATGTTTGTGTATTTCCGTGAAAACAGCTGAGGTCGAGCGTCATCACGAAAACAAGCCAAAACCCATCGCAGTACAATAGAGGCAGCGTAACGTCGAAGTAGTTCCAAGGCAAACAATGCCTAAAAAAAAACGACTGTGAGAACACACATATGCATCGATTTCGTGAGCTATGAAATAAGTGGTAGCGTGTTCGAATTCTATTGTCTTCAGAGCATGATAGGTGGGCATTTAGTTAGCTCGTATGATACCCGGTGTATTTGTACGTCGGGGGGCACTATTGCCGTGCTTAGCTATGGGCATAAGACTATATCGCCCCGCACCAGTAAAACGCCGGGATGGAGCGCATCTGGTCTTGACTAATCAGGCCGACATCGCGGTCATCAAGCGCGAAGTTCAGCGAGGTGTTCGGTGAACCCCATGGAGGGTGAGCTCCATCCTGTTTCCATCCACTTGTCAGGCGGACTCCGGCACACTGTGTGTACCTTCTTGCGTATGGATGCCATGTTTCGAACATATTCTTTCGTATCGTGATGTTCGCAACTCTAGACACCACCATGTAACTGCCTCGCGGGTGGCATACCATATGCACATTACGTTACACCAACTCCACTGCGCAGGGCCAAAGTTCGCCAGGCCGCACGTGATGAAACTACATCTCCGTCTCGGTTACCGCTGAAACATTGAAACTAGAAACAGTGGTGGTACGCTGTTGGTCTAGCTCACGTAGTACGAGACGCAATTTTCGAAGCCGTTGCTATCGGACGCCAACCCCAGTGAAGAAACCCACCACGGGTAAGGGGGGCGTACTCATTTGTTCCTTGCCTTAGTCATTCAACCATTGACCACGCATATCTTTCGAGACGCGGCACCGCTCCTATTCCCATATGCGATACCTCTTACGTTTGGGCGCCCAATTCGCTGCTCCCGTATACTACATGAAAAAATTGCTAATCCCACCTCCGTCCTGTGTCGCCGTCTGCGGACATTTTCTATCTCCTAGTATGGCGATTGTTTCTTAGCTACTCTATACTCTACCAAACTCTAGCATGTCGTATAGGTCCAAATTTCTCATCCCCTGCTCTAATAATGCATCCCGTTCCCCCTCGAATATTTTCAAATTATCTTAACATGTGAGTCCTAATCTCTAATGTGTTGTGCCACATGGGCACATATTTGTAGCCATATCCTCCTCCTAACTACTGGATATCGCAGTTTCAGCTTATTCGCGTAGTCCATTGGGCCGTGCAGATGCGTGTTCATTCCATTATCTGCCTTCAACCCCCCGTATATCTCTAAGTGCTTCTATTCATTCACCATATTCCTTACCGCTTGCGTTCCCGATCTTCTATTTTTTCTGTTGATTGTGTCTTGTCCTTGCCAAACTTCTTTAACGACAGTAGTACCTCTTATTTGTCTCCCCGCAGTAATTTTTTCTTTATATTTTCTCGGCTACGCTGTCATGCGGGGGGGGGGGGTAGACCGATTGACACAATCACCCTCGGTACGGTAGAGGCAGCACATTCGGGCAAAAATGTTTCCCTGGATGACGGAACTCCTTGGCATAACCGAAAGCCGGAGGAATGTCGTTCTTCTTCGCAAATATCACAAATTTCACTACATAAGCCGTGGTTTTGTCATCGGATAGCTCCTTCAGTTTACTTGATATATATACATGTTTTAATGTAAGGTACAGAACGCTCAAGTGATGAGCCTCATAATTGAAATATGTAAGGTTTTGTGTGTGGTACACAATCCCCAAGTGAAGTGCCTCATAATCGAAATGGCGAATCTATCCCGTAGCATGTGTCACATACATAGCAATAGTTCAACACACTAATTAAAGTCCTTGTTGGGGGGGGAAACGATGGTGTAGATGGTAGGTGAGCATGCATGTGACTATAGGAAATGTGGAGATAGAGCGGAAGCTGAATTAGTTAGAGCAGCTCTTGACCGGAATTTTGTACAGGAGGGAGGGAGACTTGGTGCGTATTAGATTCTGCTCTATTTGCGGATTTCCTGTTTGTTTCTTCTATCATCTGTGACAACGTTTATTGGTGGTCAAATGCTCAAACCCACGGTGCACATTGTCGAGCGGCAAACACAACATTAGCGCCAATCCGTCGAAATGTGTGGCGATTATTTTTGTCCGCCCACAAGTGCCGTCTTTATGGAATGGACCACCCATATGGTCGTCGAATGCCTTACCTCTTACCATGGTAACACTGCAGCGGACGTAGGAGGTGCATATTAGGCTGTTTACAGATGGCATGGTTTTCATGTGGCCAACCGCAACGTCCTATAGCGCCCGACTAAGGTTTGCGCGTTGCCCGTTCCAAAGTTATCTATTCCATGCCTATTCATATAATAGACTACAGGCAAATATTTTAATTCACCTGATCTCCTTCGATTTCTTTTTGGATATACACGACAATCATATCGGGTACACTGGCGCGTGCTGAGATAGGTATATATAGCACTTGATGGGACAACAATTCCGGAAAGGCGGAGCTCACCGTCGTCAAGGTCGTCGGAACGATATTTTTCAAAATCCGTGATTTTTCGTGTACCTAGCCCGTGCCTCTCTCCGTTAATTGGGGTATACTATCAGCTTTCTCGATATTCTTTTGTTGTTGAGGTGTAGAGCTTCTCACGTGAAAAGACGCAAAAAACACTTAATAGTCATACATACGTCGATCACGCTTACTCTACTGTATGTAGCAGTTCCACGTTTTAGCGATTTTGATGGCGGGGCTCCGTGGCGGAAGATCTACCTAAATTCTTCGGACCCGATCTGGACTAAGTTAAGGTAATGCTAAGGCAGGGTAGTTTTTTTTGTACTCTGCTGTAAGATACTCACCATTTGTCACAGCGAGGCATTGTCGCAAGCGCCACCATTTCTCACCGGCAAGAAGAACAATTTGAAGCCGGTTTTGAGTTAGGCAATACATGTAACTCGGTAGCGAACATGTGGGTGACCCCTCCACCGCATCGTTGGTATGTGCGGTCGAATATGGCCCTCTCCGGACAACCAGCTGGCGAGAACGTATATCGGTCATGGCTTGAATCGTTCTTCAACGTGGGTTGTGGGATGAATGTTATAGACCTCCGTGATTTCCGAGCTTCAGAGCTGTATATAAACGCACGTTACGAGATACGGTGGAGGTGCACCATGTATATGAGTTTTGTAACTCCTGACTTCAAGAGCTTCACACCTCACCCAACATCTGACTTGAAAAAAAAAAAAATTAAAGATGAGCCGTCTCCATGGCCCTTAGCTATACGACGAACCCTACTGCAAAGCATGAATGACCATCACGACGAATGTTTGGGGAAAGCGCCACGTTGTTTAGAAACTGTTTCAGTCAATACGTTACACATTTATTGCGGCGCGTGTTTTCTTCAGTAGCGCGCGTCTGAAGCGGTATCAACAGTTGTACCGCATGTGCCATCGTTGTGCCATCTTCGGTGGACTGGAAAAGCGGGGTAACAATTTATGGCTCAAACGGCGTCTGAATGGCAAGGTCATTTCAGACAGAGAAAGGTCACACTTTAATTCTTGTTCTGCGAGTTGTATCGCTTTATCCCTAGGCCATGCGATTACTCATCAGGTGGCACCGTTGTGTTTCACCATACGTCTGGGTTTTGTTTGATATTGATCTCCTCTTGTCTGGAACCTCAGAATACAAGTAATGCACCTCTGTCGTAGCCCGCACTTGAGAACGCGTACTTGAACGTCCGTCGACGCTGCGCAGGTGCTGTCTCCGCCTCGTTTAATTCTTCCATCGACGTCCAAGGCAGCATATACTTCAACGGCAACACCGCGGGGTATTCCGGAGGTACGCTTTCTTTCGGAAGAATATGTCCATGCCGTGGTTCTTGTTGGGGACAGGATAACCACAAGCAAGATCAGTAGCTTTCGTTTCACCGTCATCATTCATCATCTTAAACCGACGACAAACGACGCCGGCCCCCGTATAATTGAGGTTGAAAACACTTCAGATGCCCAGACATGGACGGTTGTCCCGGGCATCTGAAGAGAGGTCACGTGTCAACGCTTGGTACGATGAGGGTAGACGCATATTTGGGTCAAACAGCAAGTGGTTGGCGGAAGCTTCTGAATAGAGCAAGTATCCCGTTGCGTTGAATCAATTAATGTTGTTATTGAGTGTTAAGAAACCGAAAACGCAACGTTCCGACGAACCAAAGGTGGCCTAGATTTACAACATTAGCCAAACTCATTTCGAGGATGTTTTGATGGCAGCGTAGCCGTTAGTTGACAATGACCCTCGTCGTTCTGGAGTACTTTAGAGCAAAACGGCTACCCCTATCGCGCTATTCCTATTTTTTAGAGATCGTCCCAAATCACTATTGGTACTCATTCAAATCACTATTGATACATGATCAAATCAGAATGCTCAACGAGGTATGCAGCACGATCAATGTTTCTTCCATTGACACAGGCCTGACAGACGGTCTGTGCCGCTGTGACTACATCATGGTGTGAGTTTGTTTGGCCGTGGCTGGTATTTCCGTCCGGCATTGAACGGCGCCAAGTACTCCCTATTTCGGGGGTTCCCCATTGAAATACCGAATAAACCTCTGCGGACTTGAAGCATGTTCTACATTTGATTGACACGCTAAGTATGTCTCTGGGTCTGACTACGTTTATATCTTAGATCCGTCCTTCATTTCCTTTCGCAGTTGGGATTTTTTTATCGCCGAGGCGTTCGCGGGTCATCCTCACGCGTCATCCTGCCATGGCCCACCTTCATTCCCCATCGAGGTTGCTAAAATGTCGGAGGTAGAAAATCATGCAGTGAAGAACCTGGTTGTCACACGCACGTGTCGTCAGTTGTATTTTACAGGCCTAACTACCTGCCTTGAGCCAAAAACTAACTCTACCCCCGACGCCTGTTACGGTTAAGGTAGCACGTTTGGACCGAAACGTTTTCTGAACGAGCGGCTTTCTAACCCCAAGATCCGTCCGAAAATGGTCAGTTTCATTCTGCAGTATTTCTATTTTTATACCTGGGCCATGGGATTTCTTATCATGGGGTAGCAAATTTTGTTTCCCTCCGATTCAGAATTGGTATCAACCATAGAGCTTCTCTTTCGTGAGGAACGTCGTAAGCTTATTGGTATGTGCCCGTACCATAGCCCAAGTCCGCCCTGGTCCCAACTCCAACCCAAAAATATTATCTGCAGTGGCTGCAACCCTGACCCCCGACATTAAGCCTCACCCAATCAGCCACTGCGACCGTTGGCTCTTTCAGTGGCTTTCACGGATCCGGTTGGGTCGAGTAAGTTCGGGTCGGGTCAGGGTGATCCACCCCGGCAACGGGCTACGGTGGGGATGCGCCTATATATCCCTTAGGCTCCACATATGACCGACACTACTTTATACTCCACGCCACAAACATATTCGGAAAAACAACAAAGATGTTGTGTGTCCGACGAAGAACCGTACCGCCCAGGTATTACAAAAATGTTTTCTTCAAAACAAGAATGTCATTCCGACCATTCCTGTTGGGTATAAGGGTTAAGGGTTAAAGACCCCGTCATTGAGACAACAACAAAAAAATAAATATTTTTCCCACAGAGTTCTACCTCGATCGTACGTAGCACGCGCTCTCGACCGGTGGAGTTGGAACAGAAAAACTGACCTGACCCACGAGATTGTAACAATCACTGTACCCGACCTGCGGGATGAGTCAACGGCCGTAGATTGTTCCCCTCCCGTCTTGTAACTAGTGTTCATCAACCGCCGTGTCCTCCGAGATACAAAAAAAGCGGGGAGTTTCCCGGAACTACGTCACGACCCTCGTTAAAGGTTCCATTTTTATTATTCTTCTCGATTTCTTTCATTGTCCTTGCGCTACTCTCGTGCTCCCTCCCAGCAGCGACTGAGATCGGGGTCATATAGCAGGCCCTCCACCCGCATATGGATATAACAAACTATTGCTATAATTCGAGGCGGTATAATAATACAAACGCATATGGGTTCTCCGTAAAGGTTATTTCGGTTCACGATAGGGGATTTGGCTCTGCTATATATGTTTGTGTCCATATCGGTGTAGAACGAAAACAGCCACAGCAAAACATTCTCTGAATGCCTGAGCCATGGGTGTGTTCGGCGGATTGCACTTTTAACATCTATCTGTTAAAAGTCAATCGCTTTCTGCCCTGGGTGAGATACACAGCTCTTCTACAGAGGCGCGTATCGAAAGTCATAGGTGCTCTGGGATGGCCGATAGCAACCGCGACGCATGCTAAGCTAGAGGTGGTTTCTAGACTTTCTCAAACACTTCTTAAAAGGTATACGAACTTCATACCCTGATTGAGATCGGAGCCTGAAAGTCCGTACGCTATACTGCGTTGCACAATGCCATGGCTTAGGCACATAAAGAGCGAGTGATACGATAGTGTTGACTCCTTATGGCTGACTTATTATTTGAAGCGCAGGGCGTTTTAAACCAAAGCTGTCTGGATGTCATTCTCATATCCCAACAATACTCTGTTTGCAAAGCAAGGCCGGCCATAGATCTGTTCGTACATTTACTGTTACTGTTCGCGCAAATATAGTTGTTTGGGTGAGGTAAACTCGTAGAACTCCTCAAGTTTTGAGGTGCTCCCGATAAACTAGAAATAGATTGTGCACCTCTACAGTACTGTTGGTAGCATGGGTCCGACCTTCAAACGACGCCGACAAAAAACGGCAAGCTAAAAACCGGGTCTGGGCACATAACGATAAACGTTGTGAAGTGCGCGCGTAGATGTCGTACTACGGTATTGTTCGATTCTACTTTTGCTTAGGCTCTGTACGGTATGGAGCTCTGGACCTCCCCGCGTAACAATTGGTTTTGGATAGCGTGTAAAATGCAATACGACGAGCCATCCCACGGCAAACGACAATAACGGAAAAGCGCCAATAATCGGTGTTCCTACGATATTAGCCCAGAACACTAGTCTACCTCAATCGTTGAAGTATTATCTCCATCGCAGCTCGTCTCCACGTTGGCCTCGAGTACATACCGTTGAACTCCTGCCGTGCAAGGTTCCCGCCAAACAGACAACCAGTCATAACGGAAATTCCGCCCTTGTCACTGCACGGGTCACTTAACCTCGCGTGTCCCGCTTCCTGTTCGCAGGGGCTGTTCATCTCTATTGCGACTCTGTCGTCACCGTGGACGGGAAGACGTCTTTCGTCGGAAACTATGTCGGCATCGACGGAGGTGATCAAAGTTTCGAAACTGTCCGATTTTGTTGTAGCTGTCATGTTTGGCTTTGTGTTGGGTGAGGTATAAAATAAGTTTCTGATACAGCAGTATAGCGCCAATCGAGAAACAGAGTGATAAGAAAGCCAAAATGATCTCAGGAAGTTCGGAACACCCCGGAGCCCTTATACCGAAGTTAGTAAATGGTGTACCGTCTTTCCCCTCGAAAGATGCGTAGCCATCGGGTCAGTAAATATGTTTTCTTTTTAGTGTTTTGTACTCCCGATTTGCTTGAACAAGTACAGACATCTACGACAACGCGATGGCTGACTGCAGTGCTAAGTATAGCGTTGGCGATAAGCCCAAGCACACAATTGTTTATCATATGTTTGGACACATACTCTGCGGTATTCATTTATAGTGTTGGCATGGTGTCGGTAGTGGGCGCGCTACACGAATAATATCACCTTCATATTGTGACACGTGCTACGTTGATAGATGTAGCACTTGTTGTCTACGTTCCTTTCCAAATGTCTGGTTTCCTTGACCCCAATCGTCCGGAGGTCGTTTGTTCTTGTTTCACACACATTACGTTTTTTATATTCATAGGCGATGTCGTTTTTTGTCGGGCTGCACTCCCATTTCGATGCAAACAGATTTCTGGGTGGGATATATAACTCTTCAGGTGACGATCCAATGTAAAACACTGCCTCACTCCTATCGTAGCGTTGGAAAAGTCCATGCACGTAGTAAAAATGGAGCTGCTCAATACCGTTCCAATGCCATTCTTGGTGCTAACCTGCAGTAGGCCGTGGGACTATTCATCAGGCTGCACTTTCCTGCTCGTCGTAGACAGTGGATGTATGTTCTTCGTTGGTCAGGTTGCACGATAATTGAACCTCGAAGCCAGTGCTTGGATGAGATATGCGCGTAGAGGTGCTCATGATAAGATATAAGTGCTTCTCATGTCAAAGCGCGTGTTACATTGGTTGATCGGTTATTTTGTATTGTTGTCGATGTTCGTCAATTTTGACATGCACTTGGTACTTACCTCGCATTTTTACCGCATCCTGTAGAAAAGCGGTGGTCACCCGCGTGTCGACCCATCTCCCCCGCGCGCGTTCCCTCGATAACAATACGCTTTGTATTTTGCTTTCGAACTTGTATCAAGTTATTTCGCATCCCCCGCTCGAAGCACGAGGGGCGTAGAGTGAGGCAGGTCCCCGGGGCTGCTCCAACAGCAGCCCCACGCCATCGTCCGCAACCCTGAGCAAACTTCCATCCCAATTGGCAATGTCGCGCCTTCGACGCCAGCCTCCAACAACGGTATTTGGCTCAGCTCACGGGCGCATTGCGTCCCACCCTACCCCCTTTTGCTGTGCCCTAGGAATGCTCACGTGAAGATCCAACTTCTCATTTCTATCCACCTGGCACAAACGATAAGGTTGCGTACTAGCTGAACCAGTTCCGTCCACTTCTGCCTCTCAAGCTTAGGAATGGGGTTAACTTGCCCCTAATCTGTACACTGCCCCGGCTGGATCCCGTTGACTATCCCCTCCTGGGCCATCCTTCCTGTGGCTACGAACGTACGCCTTGTACGCGTTAGACGCCCACCGGCCCTGCCGTTGCAACGTCTCTGTAGAGGCACCCCCTGCTGACAAGTGCGTTGCGCCTCCAATCCTACGGGGATGAACAGCGTACTTATCCGCCCGCCCGCCCGCCAACCCAACCACTTCCCGCAGGGCTACCGTCGCTTGTTGCTTCGTCCACATGAACCATCTGCCACCACCACTGCCATACGCCAGCAGGGGATCCGGCGAGGGCAAAAAGCAATAACAAGACACCAACTTGGGCATAAGATCGACAGCACCTCCACCGGCCCCCACGGGCCTTGGTGGACTCGCCTGAACGCGCGAAATAACTGCCCCTTTCCACAACTGGTCGAACTTAGACCCACGAAATCGAACCTCGACGCGGTCGACTCTCGACCATTGCGCCACCCCCAACTGTGCCCGACCGCGAAAGAAAGCCACGTCTGCCCGCCGTAAACAATACGTTTCGTGGATACGCGACCGGGTTTCCGCGAACATTTCGGACGGGCGGGTCATAAAACAAAACGACGCACACAACGCAAGCCACAACACGCCCCCCCGTTCAGCCGAGCAGAATCAAAGTTTCGCCAGCAAGCAACATAGCCCACGACACGGGCCGACGCACGGTCGCCTGATTACCCACTTCGGCATGCGAGCGTGCCGCATCTTTGAGGGCGCTCGCAATGACGAGGTGAGTGGTGTCGAGCTCGGAACGGCTCGAAATGCGATGAAAAAACTCGATGGCTGACGGATGGCTTTCTGTAGTCGCCGATAGCAGTTTCTTGGTAGCAAGCGCGTGCGCTACGTACTGAAACAAATGACACGCGTTGGTTTTAACGCCAATGCCGCGATCAAGAAAGCCAGAAACTCGAGAACGTGCCCGGAAGTCTACCCACGCCCCAAAATGCCCCAAATAATCTCGTTCAGTCGAGGCCGCAACGACGTGTCGCATGAGTCGGAGGCCAACACAGAAGTACATAGCGAAAAACCGATGGTCCCCAGTTCCCGAACCTGCCACGGGATGTTGGGACGAACGGCGCGCAAATTATAGAGAACGGAGCCGCGATCGCAGCGAAAGATACTGTCGGTGGCAGCGTTGTGGATACCACGCATATGCGTCGCCTCGAAATGCCATCCAAATGACACTTCGAGAACGCCGAGGAAACGCGTGGGGGCACCGGGACGCGGTTCCAATCCCGCTCGACATAGCCGCACCCAATGCACGGCGGCCTCGTTGGCTCGTCGAAACAAAGCACAATCTCCCGCGGCTGACTGTCTATCGGCACACGAAGACACTAGAACAAATGCCGACACAACCATGCCCAAACGTTTGAGCACGTTGATAGGTAAGTTGTCCACGCCTCGGGCGGACTTACTCGAGCCGCAAAACCGTGACTCTTCCTGGGGTGTGAGATCATAGCGCCAGTGAACACCGGTTTCGAGACATATTCCTCCGACGGCGGTTTTTGACGCGCCCGAGAACAACGTACGTTGTGCCGGGCGCTCCAGCAAATGATACATCGGCGCGCGTCAACACCTTTGTGAACAATCCACCGCCAAAACTCGAGATCCGCGTGGACCTGGGGCCCAACGGCAACACGCGGCCCCGGATCGGCCATTCGGCCAGCGAAGTGAATACCGGCTGCGATGCGCGCCATCTCAACCGAATCCAACAAACGACGCACGAAGAAAGACCCGGGACGAACGGCAAAACATATGTGCATGAGGAAACCCGCCAGCTGTGACACCTGCTTCGCTGAAGCATCGGCGAGCCGGGGGCCACTCCGCTAAAATCAATCGCAAGTTGAGGCGCTTATGTGGCGGCGACGTCACTGTAAGCGCCTCTGCGTCCACCAACAATCCCAGCACGTCGAGATGCGTGTCCCAGTTAGAGATTTCGCTGGTGGACAAAAGAGGAGGGTCGGGCGCACCACGTACGCCAAACAAGCAAAAGTGGTCCGACGCCAACGACTGCACAGCCCGACGACCGCCCGGTCACCACTCAACCTCGACACGAATGCCGTCGTCTACGTAGTACCGCACGTGAAAACGACTCCCGGCGTAGCCGCCGCTACCGGAAACGGTTCAACAATCGCGAGGGAGGGACCTAACAGAACCCCCCCGCGACGGGGCAAGATGCACATGTTCGACTGCAGCCGCCCCTTGTAGGGAAATGGCCGCACCTTGAAACGTGAGGTGGGTATGGGCATGTTCCAGCGCAAAAGTCATCAGCCCCCAGAACCCGGGGCTATTACGCCACCAGAATTGTAAGCGAAGGTCCACAACTACGTATTCGCCCATCGCGTACCCAAACACCGGCGCCCCTACCGGGTCAATTAAGACTTGACGAAAGGCGTCTTTCACATCAACGCGGCAAATGACGATTCTAGCTGTGGGACCGTGCATCTGCCGCAAAATCAACACCCGTAGCAACACAACTCGAAGCACATGACCGAGCTGGCAGAAGGGGGCGGAGGAAAAGTCGGTCTCGTCGTTAACGCTGGAGTGGCTGCCCGCGCGCGCAAACGTGAGATAGTGAATGCTGCGAAACTTGGGCGTAAGCACGACAGACAACGGCGAAACACGTAAGCCCCGAATATCGGACGCGGAACTTAATTTAAACACCGAAGCTCGACCGTGTACAACGTCAGCACATATTTTTTAGTGAACAGCAACGACGTGGGGAGCGACGCTCGGGCGGTTACCGTTTGCACGCTCAGCAGTCAGATTACCCCCCCGCGCAACAACACACACCGGAGAGCCCGGCGCCGAACCGCGGAGCAAGTGGTCAACCCGAGGGAAGTTCTTGACGGCACCAAACCAATGGCGAACGGTGTGAGGATGAATATATGGGGCAATGCGAGCGGACCCGACAGCAGACGTAAACACTTTTACACTGCCGGCACAGGCACGCAAAAGAGACGACCCCGCGCTGGCAACCACATCGAGATTCGCAAAACCTGTTGACGATACCGATCACGTCACGCTATCCTGCAGGGCGCTCCACGCCTCAACCGCCAAATGCAACTGGGCGTGCTCGCGCTCGCCGTCGGTTCAGCCGTGTCCGCACCTCGAGTCAAAATTGGAACTTCGCACACGCTCGCTATGACCAAGTGTATCTCCGCGCGCGACCGATAAGCCAGTTCCTAAAATCAGCGCCGATAGTAACGGTCACTCACGCGCGCGCTCCCCATAGTTACCTCTATTCACGAAAACGACGAATCCTGGAGCAACGGGTGAACGATCGCGCCCAACGCTGCCTTCGCCCGCCAGCGCCTCGTACGCACGCCCCCGCAATCCCCCCGTAACTCCGCGCACTGCCGGTACTTTTATCGCTCCGCCAGCCTCGACTGTCGCCCACCAACCACCAACGCCGCAGCCGCGCCCCCTGACGACGGACCCAACACGCGGCCGCCACTCTCAATTGTTGACGCGTACATCCACCGCCGGTGCCACAGCTGCGCCGGCAAAGGTTTGCCCCACTTGGTCGCAGGGCCCGTGTCATAATCCAGAACCAGAACCAGCGCCCTTACCCCCGTCGCCCCCCCTGCTGCCCTCCGCGGGGGGGATCTCACGCAGCGACAACGCCCGCGACCCTCCGCTCGCCGCCTGGCTTCCACCGCCTTCGTCCCTGCGGACGGGTGGAGATGGCGAGGATGCCGAAGCCGCGGGGGCCTCGTGCAGGAACTTACACGGAGACCATTTGCATTTCTGGGGCGTGCGAACATCCGGCAGGCCTGGGACAGGCCCTCGAATAATCCACAGCTTGCAAGCTGGGTTCACTTTGTTCCATGTAGCCATTTCTGTTGTAAGTTGTGCATTTTTTCGATACCGTTCCTGAGCGTCGCCGTCGTCTCGGGAGACTACCCGACCAGAGTTATCCTCCACGAACTGGCGAAGGATGATGTCGAAATTGACTACCTGATTAGCACAGGCAGCCGCTACCTCGCGGGAGGAATAATTGACTGCAAATATCTTGGCAATTTTCCGTCAAGGCGCGCATGGACTCGCGCGAATTCATCCTCAACCTGTTCGACCCACGTGACCAAGTCATCCAATAGCAAAGCTGCACAGACCGCTGGCTCCCGGGAGGAGGACTCCGAGCCTGCAAGAGCTGCCGCGGCCCGGGCACTCATAGCAGCCTCCGCCTCAGCGCTAGCGGTGGCAGGCGCCGCGGCACCCGGCGAATCACTCATCGTCGAAACCACAGCCCGCACCGCTCGACACAGCAGTAGTCATAGCGAATAATGACAACGGCAGTCACCACAGCAAGCAGCAGTCACATGCAATCTCGATTACACCACAAATCACCCAGTCTATTACACCTAGAACCTGTCTCCTGACGATGCTTTCCTCTTGTCTGCGTGCTTCGATTGCTAGCCAGCAACCTGATAGACTGATCCAAGGTTTTCTTTGCTATACCAGTTCAAGTACAAGTAACCACCCGCGTTGATTTCATTGGTCAACCTGCAATAACCCCTAACTTCTTACGTACATACAAAACCCCTATTTTCTCGTGACTCGATAATAACACGCAAAAACGTGAAAAACGAACGTCAGCTGTAAGCACGACCGATTTATATTGCAATTTATTTTTGCCGAGCAAAACAATAGTAGAATTTGTTTCACCGCATATATAAATACCCGAGTAACCGCCGCACGATATGCCGACAAGCCCACAAGCTCGTCGAGAATATGTCCACAATACCCACAAGCCCACAAGCTCGTCAAGAATAAACCCATAATACTCACAAGCCTACAAGCGCGTCGATAAGAACAACAGATTATCTCCGCCATCATACTGTTTTCGCTCGGAATACCAGAAGCAGTGATGTCAAACCCACGGGTAAACGCTCAATTCGAATCGAGGTACAATGTCCTCGATGACCTGTCCAATCCAGGCGGGTGGCCGCGCCGCGTAAATGTTTGCGAGAGCAGCTTTAACAGAACGAATCTGGAGCCAATCTACCGCAGGAGCAATTTGGTTTGGGGCGCGCTCAATGCCAATACATTGCAATACAAGCAACTCCATATATGATGAATCGCAGATATTACAACTGCAGGTATTGAGGCCGCGCCTCAATATAATTTACTGGCACGATTGTACCTTACTCTGGATTACAGTCTGACAACATAATAATTTATATCTGTCTAGGATGAATGAAGAATCAGCACGGACTCTGGGTGTACTGATGTCGTTTCGTACATATCAATAGAAATCACGGTTATTTGCGAAAACAGCACATACCTACTGGCTGTGCAAAGTACTGCAGCTGTTGTACCAACAAAAAATCTGGCAGTAAGTATTGTACGTACCGGTATGCTTCTTCCGCAATATCATGATGGAGCAAAACGCATGCAAGCCAGTGCATACATATGGAGATCGATCAATACATCAATACAACAGCAGAAACCATCTGCAGCAATATCTTAAACCCATGCACGCGCAAGGCTCAGCACGCGCAGGGCTCACCTCCCTGACACCTTCCGCGTTGGCAGAGTGGCGTTTCCGAGGATGATTTATGATTTCTTGCGTTTCCCAAACTTCTTCCGTACATAAAAAACCCTTGTTTTCTCGTAACTCAATAATAGTACGCTTTTTGTGGGGGTTGTCTCAATTAATTTCACCGTAGCAAACTATGTCCTCGGCATTGTAGAGGCCAGTGCTACTATTCAACCGGCACAACAAAAAAGAAACACACCCACATAGCGTATCACAAGTACCAACAACGCAACTTGCACAGATGAGTATTGACCCGAAATTCGTCGAACTCACGGCTGACGTCCTTAAAATATTTTTTAATAAAATAGATACCCATGGAAAAGAAGAAGAAGCCGAAGCAGAAATATTATAGGCCACGGCGAGGACCCCGGCCCTGTATTTTTGCTGAACCCCGGAGGAAGGGTTGGCAGAACGAATTCGGGGGAAACAGAGACGCAGCGACAGTCACGACCGCGGGAGCCGCAACCGTGGGGGTAGCGGTAAAAATGGTGGGGGTGGCGACCACTACCACCGCCGCGGGGGTGACAGCGGTTATGGTGGCGGGGGAGGCGCATCGGGTGCTGGTGTGGCTGAGAGCGCCGCCGAGGGGGCAACGTCGGTCCAACAACCGGGGCAGTTGGCCGCAGCTCTATGATGCAGATTTATCCGTGTACTGATTACGTTTCTTCAGCCACCATCGTTTGCTGACTCGTGGTCATGATCTTGCCGTTCTGTTGATTACGTTTTTTTTATACTCGAGACATGCCACCTAATCGTTGATCATGCAACCGCACTATTGACGGACGAACCTGTTCGGAAAAAACAAAATAGTGGGGGTGGTGCAACGATGCTGATGACAAGGGACTCCCAGAAGGACGGGGGGTGGTACTGGGGATTGTATCAGGACGACTGAGCAACGACGTCTTTTTCCTTCTTTGTACTTTTATGAGAATCAAACGCGTTTAGATCTTCAGCTAGAATCCTTGAACGATGCGCTCTGATCATCTCATGGCGTTGAGGTACAACGTTGTCGTGTCTCCAAATGCCTAAACTGGACGGCTTATCTTTAACGAGAAAATGATTCCGAAAATTCGTCAGTGAAGCTCTCCCAGGCCCACGCTTGTGAAATTTGATATGTCAACAGCATACGGGCCGACGTGCACGGTAAGCACAGAGCCGTCTACATCAGGCACCCGTAACGTTGTTCCTCGGAACAAATAATCGAGTGCTAAAAAATCTGGTACGAACTAGACGCGTCATTATGGTTTGCCTTAATTCGACCTACGCGAACAGATGTTTCCGTAAGTTCACCATCTCTCGCAACACGATAAATTATTGATGATAACCGTGAATGCACAGTAAGGGACCACGCCAAGGACTACTAAGTTTGGGGTTAGGTCCATCAGCAACGGTATAGGGACGGTGTACTAACACTTGATCCCCAGGCTGATACTACGGAATCGACAATTTCTCATTAGATTCTAACTGCTTGTCGGCACTCTCCTCAAAATTGCGATGAGCAATTTCATACGCGAGTTGCAGATTTTCAACGGTGTGCCGGGCATAATTCAGTCAGGTTCCAGAATCAGAGGTACACGGGACGCCGATAATAATGTGAATGTGTAACGAAGCTCTATGGCCGAACATTAAAAAACGAGAGTTTTCCTCCAGCTCTTTGTTGTAGGCGGTATTGGGGAGAAGCTGAATAAACGGTAATAGTTCCGTTAATTTTCGTATTTGCCGTTTGCGTACATGGTCAACATATTAATCATTGTACTATGCACACGCTCTAACACTGAATCGCCTTGTGGGCGATACGCTGACGTACGCGTCCTCTTGAACATAAATGCGGATTGTAATTCCTAAACGAGCTTGTTTTCGAACTCACTTCCTCAATCACTGTGTAAGGTTTCAGTAGCAGCTGACTAGTCACTAATCGCAACTAAAACGAGAAAACGCGCCAGGTGGTCTATCACGGACATGACATATTTTGAGTTATTCGACGACGATTTGTACTCTACTAAATCGATACCCACACATTGAAACGGACGGGAAACGGGACGATGACCAACAGGTAACTTTGGAGGACTGTGTGACGTATTTACGATGTTGGCACGATGAACAGTATTTAATGTGCTTTGCTACGTCTTTCGACATAGTAGGTCACCAATACCGATCTCGGATTTTTTCGATCGTAGTTTTAAAGACTAGATGACCTCCAGACGCCGTTAGATCATGACACGAGTGGACGATTTGTTTCCGTAAAGCGGTGGGTACGACGACTTCGTCACGGAACGAACTGCGTTTACGCACATAACTCGGCAAATACGACTGGACTAATATTTCTTATTTAAAAAACAACCGTACGCACAAAACGATTGAGAAAACTCAAACTCGAATGATGATATGCTTTACGTTGGTATTCCTTTGGCTGTGATACGATGGGTGGGAAGACACGAGAGTCCCACGAATCCCAACAAATACAAGTTTCACGAATCCGCGGAATCAATGGTACTCTGGATACGATCCGAGCGCAATCGATGGATGAACTTTGAACGATTAGTTTTGTCGAGGGTTGTACAACGATACAGCGTTTGAACAACGTTAAGTGGGCGTTCTAAGTTGGTACCCACACGATGCGGGTTTCACCCACTTAAGCTCCACAAATAGCAAATCGTCTACTCATACTTACAGGTCGACAGCAAAAAAATACCTGGTATTCATTTCAATGGCCAATGAAACGGCGAGACAGCGTGCGGTACTATGAGTATAGACCAGGCTCGCTCCCCGAGGATACGCTTTCCGACGCGGTATGAGCAAACCATATCAGAGAAGGAACAGGACCAGCCCACAGCGATTGGAGAGGGTCCTTCGCTTGTAAACGATGAGAGTGGTGAAAAGTGACCTTCGTTGATCGCAACGATGACTGCGGTATCACGGTAGTCCACGTACGATAACTCGTGTGTATATTCTTACATTTCGCGTTTTCTTTGCACCATGTGAAGAAAAAAAAAATGAATAAGCCATTTTTTACAAGACAACAAGAACGACTCACGGCGAAGTTGCCGCAAGTTAACAAGCCTTAAAATAGTGTCGACACCAAATGAGGGTTTGAGGTAACCAGTTTCGACTCGTAACTTGCAACTACTTCTGTCCTTGTCGTTGGTAGTGTGGAAGACAAACGCCTGGTTAGGGCAATGTTCGACGGCGAACCAATCGACGGTAACGATAAAACTGCCTCCAGGGAACGAGAGGTGTTTCGTAGGCAAAACAGAGAGTCGACAGTGATTACTTGTCAGCGGGAAACGTGATTACCCGCCTCTCTATCATCAGAATCTACGGAGACTCCACGACCCCTTTTAGTACAAAAATACGCGATATTCAATACCTCTGGAACAGCTACCGTTCATACAAATCTTCACGTGAAGATCTGCCTACGTAACGGTAGAAAGTGTACCTGCGACCCATATTAACAGCTAGACTGTCATTGCAAATTCCTTAGCCCGGCGATAACGAGATTGGTGCCGCTGCATCGGGTACGCTTCAGCGACAAAGTTCGACTGGCGTCATCGCTTTCAGGCCGAAATGCTCCACTTCTACACCCACCACAGCAGCTGGGCTAGCTTTTGATGACTTCTTCGCCCAACTACCATGAGCATCCTTCTTTCAAAATGTGCCGCCTTCGAAAATTGCAAATATATGTTGACAGCTTTTCGCGGGATTTTCCCCGAATTATTTGCATGCACTTCATACTATTAACACTAACAGCTAAACTCAGTCTTGCTGTGTTTTCGCACAGAACTGGCTCGCAGGAATATGATGTGAGTTCCTTACGGACTTCTAACAGCAGCCGTGTGTTATGACAAATCAGCGCGGACGATAGAACGCTCTTCTTCTCGCTAGGTAAACAAGAAAAGTGCACGTACAAAAAAACAGTCGTACGATGCTTTTTTTACTCCTGCGTCACCCTCTTGTGCACGTTATCATATCGATGTGAATACCTTTTTTCGTGCACAATTGGATTAGGGCGTATTTTAACCTGCGCGTATTATGCGAGAGATGGTTTTTTTTTGTCAGATGTCGTTTTCTGACCGCTACGGTCCCCCCTTCGAAGGGAACATTTTTTTTGTTGCGCTGTTCAATTTTATTGTTCGAGTGTTTGCGTTACAGGAATCCAATCTAAAATTTCAAGCAAGTAATCCCGCCGAGCGAACTTTGAAGGAAGAATTCGCCGAAAACGGCATAAAGTATTCAATTCGAGTGAACGGTTTAGAGTGAACTTCCATCAATAACGACCAGATCATACGATTGGCGTACCAACACCAGGCTCAACGGCACAAGAATCAGAGGGCACGAGGCCACAACCCACACGGTAGCACACAGCAGACACTGATTGCTGTGCGCTGTGCTTAGCAGCGGTAGACACAACCCAACATTGATGCGGAGGCACCAAAGAGTAGCTGGGGAAGCATGGCGCGTACGCGCAACCTCAGGGGTAGGTGCTAGTGAGCCAGCGCTCCCGCGCTATCTACGATGTGACATCGTTCTCTGCTGCTGCGTGATGTCGTATTCAGTGCTGATTTGGTTAACCACCGTCGCTATCCCACAACCATGTCGCCGAAGTCTCTACCGCCACCGCCACCGACGCCGCACGGCCGACGCCGCACGGCCGCCGCCGCCGCTACCGCTGCTGCTGCTGCTGTTGTGCGGCGGCTGTTTTGCTGCGGCTGCGGTTGGTGCCTCCTTCGTTTGTTTCATAAAAAAAAAAACTGGCTGTCCTGTTGTTGTGATGATCGTGGTGATCGAGCCAGGCCGAGCTGCTGTGCGGCAACTCATCTGGCGGGGATATCGTCAACTCCGCCCCCGCCGCTGCTGGCGCTGCCGTCGCGGCTGCGGCTGCGGCTGCGGGGTTGCTACTGCGCTGCTGCTGTGCCGCTGCTGTGCTGCTGCTGCTGTGCTGCTGTTTGTCTGATGGTATTGTGCTGGGCCTGCCCCTGTCGGCGAGTGTAGGTGCTACCGCACCATGTTGAAATCCGAAATGTGGTTTTGCCTCCGCGCTCCCGCCTGTGATATGGAGGCCGTGAACGACGTTGCTGCGATTCGTTCACAGCAAACACAACCAAGAGCATGCCGGAGTGAATCTGGCCTATTCTTAGCATGATGAAAGATTTTTTAGTTAGTTGTTTTAACGCAAACACTCGATTATCGTTGTTCTCTCTCATACCACCTGTGCTATACTTCTACGACATAAATGTATTTCTAGATTATTTTCGTCAGGCCTGAGCCGTCCGCCCCCACTTCACCTTCCCCTAATATTACATGTTCCTGTCTACTTTTTATTTTCCTTATTGTATAGACTAGTACGCTAACGTCGTGGTTGTAGCATTTTTTTAGATATTTGAAAATATCTTGGTTATAACAACCCCCCCCAAAACAGCTACGACTCCCGAGCTCCACTCGGTATCCGGCGGCAACGCCGTTCCGCCACGTCCCATTTTCACGGCAGCACTACGACGTACCGGAGAAATCCTTAAAATGTAGACTAGTCTAAAACGCGAACGTCGGGGTAGTGGCGTTTTTTTGGATCTTTGAAAATATATTTGTTTATAACACCCCCCACAAAAGGCTACGACTCCCGAACTCCGCTCGGTATCCGAGGGTCTCGCGTTGCCGCCACGTCCCATTCGCACAGCAGCGCTGTGACGTGCCGGAGGAAGAACGGGCGTCGGTGCCCCACCTCGGCGAGGGGGGAGCGTGGAAATCGCCCTCCCGGGAACGGCTCGGTTGGCCTCCGGCGTGGCGGGGAAAATTAAATGTAAACAATTGAAAAATGCCGCGCAGCCCGAGAGCATTGTAACCAACGAATCGGCTGCTGGTCGCCTGTCAGGTGTATTGCTCTACGTACTGCTGTACTGGGTAGGTCCGTGGGTGGATAGTGGGTGGTAGGTGGGTAGTGGATGGCGGCTCGCTCGCCCCCCGAGATGGCCGAGTATCGTCAAAAAATAAAACTCCCTTTGTTTGTTTCCTGTTTCATACTCGTAAAAGGTCTCCAAGAACCAACCATCTAACTGCTCCCCGAGTCCCAAGTGTACTGCTGTACGTACTGCTGCGCTGCTGTACTGCTGTCTGTATGTAATGAAGGTTTGGTCGGTGCGTGCACTGCGTCGTCCGTTGTGGGTGGGTGGGCCGTTCCGTACGTGGGAGTCTTTTTTTCGTCCTATGGGAGATGAACCTATTTTTTTGTTTCCAAAATACCGGCCTCCCACTGGTGCTTAGGAGTATGTTAAGGAATTAGTGGGGTATTAGTCCGTTTGACCACTTGCAAAATGTTAACCAATAGCTTACCCAAACTAAGCGTTACAACACTCTCCCCCCCCTGAAACGGCGGGATAGCAGGTCGGCCGGATATATGGACGGACCTGTCATTTATCCACTCCGTTTCATTTCCTGGGTATACCAGGGAGAGTATTTTGCAACTTCGACATGGGGAAAGTCTGAAAAAGTTTACTATTGTGGATGGTGGGGATCGAACCCACGACCTAAAAACCCATGTTCTGTCGACGACGCCATT
Organism: Undaria pinnatifida; assembly: GCA_012845835.1. Lineage (NCBI taxonomy): Eukaryota > Phaeophyceae > Laminariales > Alariaceae > Undaria > Undaria pinnatifida. Next base: position 20,896,503 of record JABAKD010000016.1, read on the forward strand.
TGTTAAGGTAATTAGTGGGGTATTAGTCCGTTTGACCACTTGCAAAAGGTTAACCAATAGCTTACCCAAACTAAGCGTTACAACAAGTATCACCGTCCCCACTGCTGCACTCCTCCTCTGTCCTTTACTGCCAATCCCGCCCAGCCCGAGAGAATTGTAGCCATCGAATCAATTGCTGCTGGCCTGTCAGGTCTGTTGCTCTACGCGCTGCTGCATTGCTGCACTGCTGTACTGGGTAGGTCCGTTTGTGGATGATGGGTGGAGGGTGGGTGGCGGGTGGGTGGTGGATGGCAGGTCGCTCCCCAAGATAGCTGGGTATCGTGGGGATCTTTTTCGTCCTGTGGGAGATTAACCTTTTTTTCGTTTCAAAAATTCCGACCTCCCTCTGTCTTGGAAGTATTACCGTCCCCACTGCTGCACTTTTGTGTCCTTTACTACCAATCCCGCCCAGCTCGAGAGCATTGTAACCATCGAATCGAGTGCTGATGGCCTGTCAGGTCTATTGCTCTACGTGCTGCTGCATTGCTGTACTGATGTACTGGGTAGGTCCCTTTGTGGATGATGGGTGGAGAGTGGGTGGTGGGTGGGTTGTGGATGGCAGCTCGCTCCCCGAGATGGCCGGGAATCGTGGGTGTCTTTTTTGTCCTGTGGGAGATTAACCTTTTTTTTTGTTTCTAAAATTCCGGCCCCCCACTGTCTTGGAAGTATCACCGTCCCCACTGCTGCACTTTTGTGTCCTTTACTACCAATGCTGCCCAGCCCGAAAGCATTGTACCCGACAAATCGAGTGCTGTTTGCCTGTCAGGGGTGTTTCTCTACGTACTGCTGCATTGCTGTACTGCTGTACTAGGTAGGTCCGTGGGTGGATGATGGGTGGTGGGTGGGTGGTGGGTGGGTGGTGGGTGGGTGGGTGGTGGATGGCATCTCGCTCCCCGAGATGGCCGGGTATCGTCAAAAGTTGAAACTCCCCTCGTCTGTTTCCTGTTTAATACAAGGTCCTCAAGAACCAACCAACTAACTGCTCCCCGCGCACCAGGTGTACTACTGCTGTACGTACTGCTGAATTGCTGTACTGCTGTATGCAGTAAAGTTTTGGTCGGTGGGTGGGTGGAGGGTGCACTGCGTCGTCCGTCGTGGGTGGCTGGGGGGTTGCGTACGTGGGAGTTATTTTTTCGTCCTGTGATAGATGGACTTCTTTTTTAATAGAAATTGAAGAACGTCAGATGTGAATACAACCGATTGAATAGTTGAAACTCAACTCTGCAAGCTTCGTGGTACATCTATGTTTCACTCATATACAGCCTATAATACCGGCTTCCCACTGATGCTTGAGAGTACCATCGTCCCCTCTGCTGCACTCCTCTTCTACTACTACCGTACGTACTGCTGCACTGCCGTACTGCTGCCCTGTTATTAACTGTTTTTCTATGCCCGGCTAATGCAGACTTCTTATGCCCGGCTAGCACGAGATGAATTTTCGCTGCTGCATGGGATACGCATCAGCAACAAATTTTAACTGGCTTCATCGCTTTAAGGCCAAAATGCTCACTTCTATACCCACCGCAGTAGCTACACTGTTGCTTACCTTAGTCATTTGACCATTGACCACGCATCCCTTTCGCGACGGAGTGCCCCATTCCTACTCCAAATAGCGACACCTCCAACATTTGGGGGCTCGTTACGCTTCTTCCATATACTGCATAAAAACTGCCTATCCTATCCCCGTCCTGTTCCGCCGTTAGCGGCCACCATCTATCTGATGGCTATCGTATTCTCGCTACTTTCTAGTCTACCAAACGCTCCCAATTCACATACGTATTTTTCCCTCATGCCCATTTCTAACGCGTCCCGTTCCTCCTTGTATATTTCACATCCTCCTACTAGGTGAGTCTCTTCCCCTATTGTTTTGCCACACGAGCGCATTTTTGTAACCACGTCCTGGGCCACCTGCACAATCTGCATTTTTGGTGGAACCCTCGTGAAATCTTCCGTGAAAGCTTTCATGGAAGCGACGGAAGCTTTCGCGGAAGCAATGGAAGCTTCCAAGCAATTGAAGCTTCCATAAAAAAGTGGAAGCTTCCATGGAAGCGATGGAAGCTTCCATGAAAGCATGGGGGCTTCTTTGGAAGCTTCGACTCTTCCATGCCGTGGAAGCTTCCATGAAATCTTCCACGGAAGCAACTTCCACGGAAGCTTTCATGAAAGCTTCCACGGAAGATCCCACGGAAGCAACTTCCACGGGAGCCTCCACGAAAGCTTTACCGGAAGCTTCCACGGAAGCCTCCACGAAAGCTTCCACGGAAACAACTCCCACGGAAGCTTCGACGAAAGAAATTTCCACGGAAGCTCCCACAGAAGCAACTTCCACGGAAGATTCCATGAAAGATTTCACGGAAGTAATCTTCATGGAAACTCCCATGAAAGCTTCCACGGAAGCAACCTTCACGGAAGCTTTCACGGAAGCAACCTAACCCTAACCCTAACCTTCAACCTAAACCTAAGCGTCCATGGAAGAAACTTCCACTTCCATGGAAGCTTCTATTACTTCCGCGATAGCTTCCATTACTTCCATGGAAGCTTTCGTGGAAGCTCCTGTGGAATTCGCTTCCACGGAAGCTTTCGTGGAAGCTCCTGTGGCATTCGCTTTCACGGAATCTTTCATATCTTCGATATCTTTCATGGAAGCTTCCACGGAAGCTTACGGAAGCTCCCATGCAAGCTTTCGTGGAAGTTACTTTCGTGGAAGCTTTTATATTATCTTGATCTACCATGGAAACTTCTACGGAAGCTTCCATGAAGGATTCCGTGGACGTTACTTCCATGAAAGCTTCCATAACTTCCACGAAAGCTTCCATCACTTCCATGAAAGCTTCCATGGAGGCTTTCGTGGAAATTACATCCATGGAAGCTTTTCCATGGAAGCTTTTGTGGTAGCTTTCGTGGAAGCTTCCGTGAAAGTTACGTTCGTGGAAGCTTCATATCTTCTATATCTTTCATGGAAGCTTCCACGGAAGCTTCCATAAAAGCTTCCGTAGAAGTTACTTCCATGAAAGCTTCCATAACTTCCGCGAAATCTTCTATTACTTCCATGAAAGCTTCCATAGAAGCTTTCGTGGAAGTTGCTTCCATGAAAGCTTCCGTTGAAGCTTTCGTGGAAGCTCCCGTGGAAGTTACTTCCGAGGAAGCTTTCATATCTTCCACATCTTCTATGGAAGCTTCTACCGCTTTAATTGCTCCCATGGAAGCTGCATGAAATCTTCCATGGAAGCCTGCATGAAAGCGGTGAAAGCTTCCGCGGAAGCTTTCATGAGCTTCCACGCAAAATACAAGTAGTGCCGGAGACCGCACGTCCTCCTCCCGACTACTGGTATATCTTATGCTTCTTTCTGGTTGGTTCAGGTCCCCTACACGAAATCGCAGTTTCAGCTTTTTCGCGCATTTCCTTGGGCCGTGCAGTTACGTTTCCGTTCCATTATCTCTCTTTCAACCCCCGTATATATCTCAGTGCTTCTCCTCTTTCACCATATTTTATGGGTTTTACCTTTCCTTATCTCCTATGCTCTCTGTTTCCCAATCGACAGTACTCCTTTTTGACCCCCCCCCCGCTCTCCCCAAATCCTTCCATGTTTTATCGACTAGGTTACCATGGGTGTGGGGGCGGTGAAGTTTAACCGAGTCATCCTATCACGCTGGCTACGATAGAGGGGAAACATATGGTGATAACGGTGTTGTGGGTGACGGGCTGTCAAGAAACCCGTCGGAATGTCGTTCGTTCTTCGCCATATAAATATTTTCACTACCTAGGCCGCGATTTTGACCATCGGGTCGCGATTTTTATCAGTTTACTCAATGTACAAGGTTTTGTGTGGGACGCAGAATCCTCAAGTGAGGAAGTTAATAATCGAAATGGGCAACCTATTCCGTAGCATGTGCGATATAGAAAAAGTTGAAGACACTGAAGAAGGCCCATGTTGGGGGCAAACGACTATGTAGACGGTAGTTGACCATGCATGTGTCGAAAAGGAAGTGTGGAGCAAGAGCAGCAGCTGGAAAAATTTAGACAATTCTTGACCAGAATTATGTCCAGGAGAGAGGGAGACTTGGTGCGTATTAGCCTCCTCGCTACTTGCGGTTTTCCCGTGGGTTCGTTCTACACTCTGTGACAACGCTCGAAGCTCACGATGCACATTTTCGGACGGCAAGCACAACAACAGCACCAACCGACCGCAATGAGTGACGATTCCTATTTGCCCGCAAAGAATTGCCATAGTAATGGAGTTGACCAGCTCCATGGTCGTCGAAGGCATTGCAATATTCTATATAGTAAAAATGCCGGGGCCGTAGGAGGTGAATCTTGAGCTGTTTTCAGATGGAATCATTTTCATCTAGCCAAGCACAATGTCCTGTAGAGCCCCATCAACGTTTGCGTGATGAAAGGTCTATCTAGCATGTGCCTACTCAAAAAAATTCACACAATGAGAGCAAATTCACCAGATCTCCCTCGATGCCTTTGAAGACATACGGGACAATCAAATCGGGAAAAAGGGCGCGTTCTGAGATCGGCATAGCACTTCGTGGGAGACTAGTTCTGAATGGCGGAGCTCACGTGCGCCAAGGTCGTCGGAACCCCATATCTCAAAATCAGCTTTTTGTCGTGTTCCGAGCTAGCCCATGGATCTGTTGATCGGGTTGTACTCCCAGCTTTCTCAATACACTTTTCTAGGTTGAGGTATAGAGCTCTTCACGTGACAAGACTCGGGAAAACGAATGTTTCACATCCACCCTAGCATGCGTCGAACAGGCGTACTCTATATTCTGTAAGAGTTGCACGGTTTAGCGTTTTCGATGGCGGGGCTCCGCGGCTGACAAACTACTCAAAGTCTTCGGGCCCGATGAGGACTAAAGTAAAGTTAGGGCAAGGGGGTTCCTTGTTTTTATTCTGCTGTCAGAGACCCAAAGCGAGGCATTCTCGCAAGCGGTACCTTTTCTCCCAGGCATCAAAATCAATTTTGAATCCCATTTTGAATAAGGTCAATACTCGTACGTAACTCGGCACATAAACCGGGGGAAACCTTCCTACAATCCACAATGTCAAACTACGGACCACCAGCCCACGAGAACGTACATTGGCCATGGTTTGCATTGTTCTTCGATGTGGGTTGGGAGATAAAAGGTTATGCAGTTCATCAGGTTACGAGACTCAGAACGTCATGGACGCATGCTACGTAACACGATGGAGATGCACCATATATATGTGTTGTACCTCCTGACATAACAGCTTCATACCCCACCCAACAACTGACCTGAGAAAAACAAAATAAATGATGAATAATCTCCATGGCCCTCATCTATACAACGAACCCCACTGCGACCCAGATAAATCGTGCAGACGAGTTGTGGGCCAAGGAGCCACGCTATTTAGAAATCGTTTCAGTAAAAACGTGCCACTTCGACCGCGGCGGCGTGTCTCTTACTGTAGCGCTTCTTTGAAGCGGAATTGACAGTAGCAGTGCGTCGTGCCACCTTCGGTGGGCTGAGGAAGCGTACTGCGACACGGATAACACATTTTTGACATAAACGGCTTCCGGATGACAGAGCTCCTTTGCCAGAAAATGGTCGCAATTTCATTCTTGACTGTTTTGCCCTATATCAAGGACATGGGGTAACGCATCACGTGGCACATTTTTCTTCTCTATATATCAGGTTTTCCGTGAGGTATTTGCGCTCCTTATGATGAGAACCGCAGAATACAAGTAATGCGCCTCTATCGTAGCCTGCATCTGAGAACGCTTACGCAAACGTCCGTTGGTGCTGGTCAGGTGCCGTCCACGCATCTTCGAATGCTTCTATCGACGTGCAAGGCAGCACCTACTTCAACGCCAACACCGCAGGGTTTAACGGAGGTAAACATTTTGTCGGAAGAATATTTCCGTGCCGAGGTTCTTGTTTGGGATAGGGTGACCTCAAAGAGTATGAGTACCTTTAGTGTGATTGTTTTTATACACCATCTTAGATAGACTTTAAACGATGCCGGCCCTCGTATAATAGAGTTCGACAGCAACTCAAATGTCCAGACATGGGCGGTTCAACGGGGCATCTAAAGACAATGTCGTGCGTCAGTGAGTGACACGATGAATGTAGATTAAATCTTAGGTCGAGCAGCAAATGGTTGACGGGGGCTTCTGAACACATCAAGTGTCACCACATTTCGTTTAACCAATGAATTTAATTCTTCAAGGTTGAGAAACAAAAGACCCTGCAGCTTTTCCAAACCAATCTCGACGATGTGTTGGTAGCGTAGCCGATAGTCGAGAAAGACCTTTCTCAGTCTGGAGTACCTTAGAGCAAACCTTTCACCCCTAACGTGCAGACCCTACTGTAGAAGCCGTCCTAAATAACAACCCGTTCGAGCAGTATGCTCGACAAGGTATGAAGCACGATTAATGATTGTTAGGCGTGCCATGCACTGACATCGGCCTGACTGACGATCTGTGGGTCTGCATATACATATTTTTGGTAAGTTGCGTTTCGTCGTCGCTTGCATTTTCGTCGCGCAATGAACGGCGCCAAGTACTCCATATTTCGCTTTCTCCTCATTGAAAGCCGGACCCAAACCCTTCGGACTTGAAGTGTGCGCTGAAGTCAAGTCACACGCTATGTGCGTCTGTCTCCGGATGTGACCACGTTGATATCTTTGGTACGCCCTCGATGAACTTCAACAATTGGAACGCATGCCTATCAGACACGAGCGCGGGTCATACTCGTGCCTCACCTTGCCATGCCTCACACTCATTGCCCACCGAGTTCGCTAAATTAACAGGAGTGCATAGGTAATCATGCAGTCAAGCAAGTGGTTGTCACACACCTTTCGCTCACTGTCTTATACCTTCCTAACCCCTTGCTCTACGCCAAGACTTGAACCTACCCCCGACGTCTTCTACGACATATGTGTTTTTAGTGACGGGCCTCCGTAACGTTCCTAACACAAAATCGTCGGAAAATGTCCATCCTCATTTTGGCGACATTCCTTGACGAACGTCTAGGCTATGGAATGCTTCATCGGGCAGCAAATTTCTTATACCTGCGAATCAGGTTGTTGGCTAAGCGTATAGAAATTCTCTTGTGAGGAGTCTTACAATCGTGTCGATGTGCCCGTACCGTAGCATGCGTCCCCTGATCCTAACTCTAACCCAAACGTTGTATCTGCAGTAGCCCTAACCCTTACAGGTCCCTGTCCCTTTACCTCAGCCAATCAGCCGCTGCGATCGTTGGCTCTTCCATGGGTTGTCACGGGTCGGGTCGGGTCAGGGTGACTCACCGCGGCAACGGGCTTCGGTGGAGGTGCACTGTAATGTTTCTAAGGCTCCTCATATGACCAACTACTCTTTACTCCACACAGCAAGCAGATTGGGAGAAACAAAGAAAGTTCTATATATCCGACAAGCCATCGTATGGGGCAGTTTTTGCAAACATGTTTTTTTCGAAGCATGAATATCATTCCGATCATTCCTTTGGGGTTAAGACTACAAACCTACTCCAAGGCTATTTAAGGATGCAACCACAAATGGGTTTTCTTGATATGGTATTCTATTCACGATCGGGGTCGGACAAGAACAGCCACAGCGAAACACAAAAGCATGGCTGCATACCTAAGACATGGGTTTGTTCGCCGGATGACGCTTTCGACATCTGTCGGAACCAACCACTTTCTGCCCTGGGTGAGAGGTCCAGAGCTTCCCACGTGACAATATCGAAGCGCCATACTGTAGGTAAGCCGATATCAGCCGAGGCGCATGTTAAGGTAGGGGCGGTATCTATTAAATTATTTTCTCAAGCGCTTCATTACAATTTTAGAGATGTTTACACCCTGATTGAGACCGAAGGCCGCAAAACCCCGTACCGTAAAAATGCGGTACAGATGGTCAATACAGGTAAAGAACGCACGATGCTATAAAGGTAGCTCTTTATGCGTGGGTTATGATTTGACGCGCGATGCACCTCAACCCAAACCTGTCGGGAAACTTGATACCGAAGTGAGAGTTCACCGTCCTCTCCCATTTTCAAGTCGCAGCAGTACTCTGTTTGCAAACCAAGGCCATGGATATTGTTCATTGGGTTTTCAGTTTGCGCAAAAATCTCAGATTTTTTGGTGACGTAACCTCGTACAACTACTCAAGTTTCAAGGAGCTTCTGAAAAACTAGAGTTGAATGGTGCACCTCTACAGCAGTCCCTTGCTGGTAGCATGTATTCCACCTACCAACCGGCGCTGCCATAAACACGCCAAGTTCAAAGCCGAGTTCTCAATGCCATGATCTGAGCACACAACGATGAAGGCTGTAAAGTACGCAGGTGGATGTCGTACTACGATAGTGTTTTATTCTACAATTTCGGAGGCTCTTCACGTAAAGAGCTTTTGACCTCACCGCATAACAATTGGTTTTCGGAAAGCACGAAAATGCAACACGACGAGCAACCACATGGAAGATGACACTATTCGCCACATGCCAATGAATGGCAACCCGAAGGTATTAACACAGTAGACTAGTCAGAAACAGTTTGGTTGGAGTGTGCTCCTTCCAATGCGGTCCGCGTCCGCTTGGGATTCGAATATACCATCAAGCTCCTGCAGTGCAGTGATACTGTCAATCAGAACAAAATGGTAACGAAAATACTGCCCTTGTCACCGCCCTTGTCGCTTCCTGTTCGCAGGGGCTATGTTTATCTATTTAGACTCTGCTGTCACCGTCGACGGGAACACGTCTTTCGCGGGAAACTCCGCCGGTACTAATGGAGGTGATTAAGGTCTTGTAACCGTTCGATTATATCATAGTTGTCCTGTTCGGCTTTGCGTTGCGCTTCGGTGTAAAGGACGCGGTTTCCGGTACAGCGGTACACAGCGCCAAACAAAAAACAGCGTGATAAGAAAACAGCGTTATTGAAGTCAGGAGATTCGGAACACTCGGGAGCCTTGTTACCGAAGTTTGCATACAATGCACCGTCTTCTCCTATTAAAGAAGCGTAGCCCGCGGGTCGAACTTGCTGTGTATTCTTAGGTGTACTTTACCCTCGCCTCACTTGACATGTACGGACATGTTCGAGTGCGAGATGAGTGACAACAGTCCCAAATAGAGCGTTGGCGATTAGCCCTCGGCACCCAATTCGGTGATCATATGTTTGGACACCCTGTGGTAACCATCAGTAGTGTTGGCATGGGGCCGGTAGTGGGCAGGCTTTACCATAATAACCGCCTTAGATCCGGGAAGCGTGCCACGTTGATAGGGGTAGCACTTGTTGTTTAAGTTCCTATATGAAATTCTGGTTTCCTCAACCCCATTCGTCCGAAGGTCGTTCTTGTTTCACATTTTTACATTTTTTCTTGTGTTTTTAAGTCATGGCGATTTTAATCGAGCCGCACTCTTATTTTGATGTCAATACGTTTCTGGCTAGGGGATACACCTATTAAAGTGAATTTATCCAAAAACCATTGCCTAACCGCTACCCTGGTGTTGAAGTAACCCATGCACGTGGTTAACGTGAGGAGCGGATCGATACCGTTCCAATACCGCTCTTGGTACTGATCTGCAGTAGTCCGTGGGATTGTTGGTCAGGCTGTACGTTCCTGTTTTTCATGATCGACGCTTCGATGTTCTTCAATAGCCACGTTGCACAAACGTTGCATCCCCAAGTCAGTGCTTGGATGAGCCACAGGCGTAGAGGTCCTTATGTGAAGATGCAGGTGGTACCTATGCTAACGCGCGTGCTGCATGGCTTGATTGTGTATTGTGTATTGTTGTCGAAGTGTGTCAACTTTGGCATGCACTTTGTGCGTACCTCGCTTTTTTCCCATGCCGTAAAGAAGCCGTGGTGGCACGCGTGTCGAATCATCTCCTTCCCAGCGCGTGTCTTTTATTTATACCGCGTTGAGGTTGCAGCGTTTCCAATGCTCGTCGACCATCGTTCAATTTTGCTAGCTCACCATCTCACGCAATTCTGCGACGGCACACGAAAAGTGGACTTCAAATAATCAGTGCTACCACGTGAGTCTTTGTCGCAATGCTATTAAAATTGGACTGAGAATAGTTTGTTACTTTGGTTTCTTCTGTATTAAATTTCATTCTGCATATGTTAGTTTGGATTTAAAACATAGCAATATAATATAGACGCGTGCTACGTTAGATGTAACGCTTTTAAGCAAAGCTATTCTCTCAATGACGGGCCTTCTTTAAGCCCGAACTCGTTGAAATGTCTTTTGGTTAGAGCAGTACGAATACGAAGAATATCGAGGGCAAGGGGTTGGTGACCAGCTTGCACTTTCAGGTGTGTCTTGGTGAGGAACAGAGCTGCTGAAGCATGGAGATTCATAACACAAAAGGTTTACCAGTTTTACAGAAACATGTGTTGGTAATAACATTACTGTGACCCCCCCCGTTGGCCTCGGTTGGCACCGACGCTGTAAAGGGCTACGTGTATATTGATTTTGGCGTTGGTTGGCAGCAACGCTGTAAGACATGCCAATCATTGCGTGAGCTAAGTAGACAACCCGGGTACCGCTTTTTTTTTCTATTTGTTCTTTGGCGGAGACCATGATGGTTATCGAGTTGGATCATACTGTGCGGGGTGGAGAACCTTAACTCCGCACAAGGGCGACGATCGCATTGCGTAGTGTAAATATGATACGGTACCAACGAGACAGTTGCATAGAAACCTCCATTGCTGTCTCTGGAGTGGTCACACTAGAACACAAAGTGTAACTCATTGGAGCCGTCACCCGTAAAGGAGGCGTAAGGTGCCGAAGTCTGTCTTACGAGCGGTTCTTAGAATGATGCAGTTCACCCTTCATGCGACCTGCTGAACGCTCCATGGCTCTTCGTGGTTGGTGCAAGCAATGTCTGCCTGGGTGGTGAAAACCCGACGTGCTCCGTTCCGGTATAGTAGGGATGCGAATTTCTATGACCATGCGACTAAAACCACGAACAACTGACTGCACCCCCGCCCCCGCCCCCCCCACAAACACACAGGTGCCATATACGTTGTTTCTAGCTGTTCTAACCATTTCGACGTGAACACCTCATATTTCGCCAACAACGCCCAGTATGACGGAGTTTAACTTACCGAGGGCCCTGTACGGGTACCCACAACAATTTTTTACGCTAGCTTTCCTATAACGGCGAGGGTACAGTATATAATTTTGATGTACTCTCATCCTCACAACCGAGTTTTGGCCGTCAAAAACAGTCATAATATACACTATGTGGTAGCAGCGTGTGAAACAATAGCGTGGACATGTGTGTGGCGAAACCGTTTTTAACAAGGGTAGTAATATAGGTATTCCCGTGAGTGGCTCCGGAAACTCCAAAACCGAGATCTGAGAGCGCCCACCTCCACCGTAGCCGTCGTCCGGTAACCTAGGGCTTCTAGAGTAACCATCAATAGTGCTTAGGATTGCGGTTAGGTTTGAACACTATAACGCCGGACAATGGAATCACAGCCGCCCATATTTATCATGTGTATTTTGTCGTCGAGGTACTTAGCTCATTAATACAAGACCGCTAAACCACAGTTACGACTGCGTAAATAACGTGTGATGTGGTGTGTGGCTGAAACACGAAAGGGAACGTCGTCGAAGGACGCCGGTACTCGTAGTACAAAGTTCAAGAACTACTTTACGTCCACGCGAAATCAAGCATACCTCATACGGTAGAAACTATTAGGGTATCTCGTTTGGCGTCAAAGCTAAACGGTACATCGCCAACAGGCTAAAGCAATAGGCGCCGGATGAATTTTGGTCTGTGGTGTAGGCCCCACGTCTGTGGGCCAGATGTTGAAGGGGGCCGTTTTTAGGCCCAACACAGTCTGCTGCGACGCGTTTTGACAATGCGCCTAATTATCCGTCGGGGAAAAGGCAGTATGCTTGGGCACATTGCGCACAAGGAACACAAATGTAGGACGTAGATTTTCCGCTAGAGTTCCTTCGAAAGGCGCTGTCAAAGTATAGTGCAGTATTGTTCCCTCGGTAGTGCCGATGTGTTCCAGCCGGTAACATCGGCGCAGAATCGGCAACCTGCACTGCTCTGATGCTGACACTACTTCTTGGTTCCACGTATGCCAAGCGACTTAACAAATACCGTAGGGGGCAACCGACTCTATTCAACATGCTCTATAGGGAGGCCTCTACTGCACGCCAACGGCGGTAGGACTGGATATTTTCCACGCGTACAGGCTGCTATCTGCGGGTATCGGAGCGTGGGCTGATAACACTCAGGCCGCAAAAAAACTGCTCTTACCTATCTGCAATTCCCATGCAGGCACGTGTGTTTCGTGCAATAGCTTTATCACGCGAGCCAACGTCTTGTTTGCCAATAGTCCGTGCGAAAGCTTGTTTGGCGCTGATCTCCGAAACGAATATTTGCGTACCGCCGTAGTCGTATTATTGGGCATTTTGCTACACAAAGAAGGGCTGGACACACTCTCTGGGGGAGTTCCATTTTGCCTGGTTGCGTTTCTAGTGACTGTTGATAGATGGACAGGAAGGTCCATGGCTCATTGCAATGCATTTTCCCGTGCGATAGCCAACACTCTGTTTCATGGTGGGCAACCGCACTCCGAGCCTACCTGGGAAGTCTTCGGAGTTGATACCACCGGGCCCGTTGGCACGGGTCAAAGCAATTCAACTGAATTTGGTAAGTTTGGCATACAGCCCGAACGTGACGTTCTTGCTTTTCGGAGGCCGGAAAGCACTGTTTTGCTTGTTGTTGTGAGACATCAGACGAAAGCAATGATCGCACCTGCAGCAGCAAGAGGATCGCGACCACAAGGCACTAATGGAGGCCATTCTGCTTGTTGGGGAAATCACGGACGTGGAGGCCCAGCCGGTTGTCGGCTGGAACCGGACGTCAAGGTGACGGTAGGGGGAGATAGGCCGCCTAGGTTAGGTGGTGATGTTGTTGCCTTCGAAGATATGCTCACAATTTTCGTTGCCTGCTCCGGAGTACGAGTAGCAGATGCGTATCATAAACCAAGATGGAGGGGACCGGTTGCTGGCGGGAGCTCCTAGACTCGACGACGCAAGTGATGGTGGCTGATGAGGTCTACGATGGCAAGGCATCTGTCGATCTCTTCGAGAAGGAGCTAAAGAAGGTCTTTGACCTTTTTTGGTCGTAGATGTTTAGCTGACGAGTGACGAGGGTTTTTGCCGCTAGTCATTCCACGTGCTAAAACGATGCATGCAAGCGGTCTACCGTATACCGCAGGGTGCTGATTCTGAAGCATGCCCTGCGCAAATACTTTGCTGAAAGCGAGCTCACGGAGAGTGGGAAGCCCGAGGGTCGGTATAACAGAATGAAGCAACGCAGCGTGCGGGAATAGGCTATAGAAGCGTGAATTGAGCAACTGAAGTTGCGCCCTCTAGGCTGAACAGAAGGTGCGATTCTATCCCCAAACGCAATGTCCTGACACACTGTCCAGCAAAATTGCAATGAAACAACGGGGCCATTAAGGCCAACGATGCTGCACGCTGGCAAACGGCAAAGCGTCGTGACGCTAAATTGATGGCTTACGCGTTGACAAAGCCGTAGACAAGTGCTGCTAGCTAGCACGACTAGCACGTGAGTGCCAAGGCTGCTGGCAGGGCGGAACCGTTGGTAGGACAAGAACGAGTATTTAGTGTGTGGCATGCAAGGTCACCAGCAGATGGAGATTGTCCCCAAAATCAGCACGGTAAGCGTGAGAAAGACGTCCATGGCCAGGGGCACGGCCAGACCGCCAAGAAGCAACAACAGTCCACGAGCGACCCCGCTCAGCATGCCCAGAGCTAGACGACCGAGATGGCCGCTGCGTCTTTCACTAGTCGTGCAAGTGGGAATATAAGGGATCTCTGCAGCTATGGTTGCGAAGACCAAACCTTCAGCGCCTGAAGCAATACGCAGAAGCATGCCGACTACGTGTACATTCTCGTGCCATAAGACAGAATGGCGTCAGTGGGTAACGAGCTCACGGAGACGGTGCAGCATTAGGCTTTACAACGCGCTGTGGTTTACATTCCGTTCCGGGGCAACGACAAACGCCAGCATCGCAGCAGTGGCGTGTATATTCCAGCACTATTTCCATGACGCGTGTCTTGGTCGTGTAACCTGGAGGATGTGGCGACACGTTATCGGTACAGAACGAACCGCATTCACAGGCCCGGACACAGCATGACGCGGGGCGTCTTGCAATTCCCATTTTTTCGCGGCAGGTGAGATCAAGCGGTTATGGATTCTGGTTCCGGCATTACATCAATGTCGGAGGAGGGTTCAGAGGCCGCGCGGGAATAGCTTCGAGTGACGCAAACCGCGTTAACACAGACGTTTGTTGGACAAGCGCGTGTGGTTTCGTTTATGGTCCAGGGGTGTGATATTCAAACTCAATCGTGTCCATTCTACGTATCGATCGAAACTCCATGTGGACCGTAACTGTTTGCCATGCCATGTATCGTTCTCCCGGGGGAGAGGCGCTGTCGTCATTATCTGGCAGAAATCGCTGGTACAGAAACTCGGCGTGGACGTCATGGCCTAGCCAAAAATGTCTGTACTAGAGGCGTGCGGACGTGAATATGGCGCTAGGGTGGAGGTTACAGCTTATGCTATGGGCGAACCCAACCCTGGTGCTGTGCTTCGGGCGGCGATGGCTGTTGCGGTGTCCGGGCTGGACGTCGATGCGCCACTTGACGTGGTCGATGATGTTGATTCGCCACTTGACGTGGTACATGATGTCGCACGACACTGACACTGCCGTCTCATCCGCCCATGAGACGTAAAAATGGGGTTACGGTAGAGGTTATAGCCCATGCCTTGGGTGAGCGCAACACTGGTGCTGTGCTTTGGGCGGCGATGGCTTTTCCGGTGCCCGGACAGAGCGTCGATGCGCCACTTGGCGTGGTCGATGATATCGCGATGACGCTGCCGTCTTAGCAATCCTTGACATTCTAGGATGCCGAGGTGTAGACGCGGGACGTATGGGCGTGTTGGAGACAGCGGTCGATGACGTTGTTGACTATGGCTTCCCACCGGGATGTACCAAGATGCTGCGCAATACTGTTTCTCGAACGCAACCTGACGTATCCCGTCTTGCGATTGTGGGCGACCCATCTGCACATGTGGAGTCTATGATACAGTTACTTCAACCAGGTGCAGGGATGGTGCGGGCAAAACCGTCACCCGAACGTAACGGAGTACCATGGAATGCGGCAGTCCTGCGGCGACCTCCGCCTGGTGGTGACGACGATCGGCGTCGAGGTGATTGGACAAGGGAGCGCGCACCTGAGAACCGGTGTCGAGCGTTTCCTATTACGCGTTCGCAATACTGCGAAGAGAGATCAAGGCGCTTCGGCTGAAGGCGGAGCTGAAGTGGGCACTCGTACGGCTGTATGTGTTCCGCTTGAGATAGTGCTGTGCTTTTGGTAGAGATCCGTATTCTGAGCTTCATGTTTTCTGATTTTCTGAGTTTTGGGTTCTTAACTTTGCTGGCTTGGAGCTTCTGCGTAGGGCACTGATAGCGCCTGGCGCAGCCACTTCATTGACGAAGCAGTATTTACGCGGATCATGTCCGGGGTTGGTGCTTCCGTTCACGGGTAGCTGTGGCATTCTAAAACAAATTCCTAGTGTGGTCTGAGTTTCGGCCGATTGCCTTCGAAATTGAACTTTTACCGTGTTTGTGCGTGGTTTTCTTTGAGATGCACAGGTGATGATGCGGCAGCGGAGAATTGTTTTTTTGCGGTCAGTACACGCGGCAGACCCTACTCCTACCACGATTTGTCGCAATATATGGTTGTCTAACGTGGTACGGAATTTCATGTTTATCAAAGCTGCAGAGTCTGAGACAAATTGTTGTTTGTAGCCCGAGATGAGATTTGGGACGGTGCTGAACCGCTGTGGTCGTATCATTGGATATTTTACCGGTTGGTTACAATTTGTTAAGGAGTTCCCCTTTTCCTGGTTGCGCTTTTAGTGCCCCTTAAGAGAGGGACGAAAATGTCGATGGCCACTAACCACATAGCAGACTTTGTCTGGCGCTCTCCTTTTCTTGGATATATGTTGCTGGTCAACGTAACAGCTCCACGAGCAGGGTTGGTTATACTTCCGCTTCCGGCGAGTGGTGCGGCCTCGCAGTAGCAGCCGTGTCCAACCTTCGGACAATGTATGCGTAGGTAGCGCGAACATACCGAAAATGTTCGTCTTACATGTTCCCATAACCCTCTGACTGTAGGCAGGCGTCAGCGTATTTTCATTATACAGAACCGCTATTACATACTGGTGCGGAGTATAAACGTACGAAAAAAAACTTCACCCATGGTGAAATGGTCGGAGACGAAGGCTTCGCTTACGGCGAGCACCGTTTAAACGCCCAAGCGTCTTTACCCGGAAGAGTAACATGATAGAATCATCGTTGTAGTAGAGCACGTTGGGACAGAGTCCCGCCGCCTGGAGCCAGGACGAGGGCAAGACTGACAGGCGATCCGGGTGTTCAACAGCACCAGCATCAGCAGTCCGTTTCACCCCCGAAGGATCTAACTCCAATTTCTACAAATTTATGAATGCGCTATACCTGAACTATGATGACTGGTTGGCGTCTCGAGTCGGTGTGGAGAGTGTCGGGCATATAAATGAAAAACACGGCGCCTTACGAATGGCAACTCGTGTGACAAAGACGTTACATCATGCAGTTGAAGGGTTCAAAATCGCCTCCTTCGGAAAGCAGGCCCAACGGAGTTTTGCGACTACGGCGAAAACGTTTTCATCCCTACGGCAGAAAGGGGGCGTGGCCACCGTTTTATCTTCCGGCGGACAAAGGCGCGGCACAAAGAAACGGCGGTGCGGCAAGCCGTACGTCGATTCCGGATGTGATGCGCGAATTTGAATGCGCGAAAAGTGTGCGCCAGCGGACGGCCGCATGTCCTAATAATAATTATATGGTGATGCCACTGTTGTAACATTTCAGGCATCATCTATCTGGTACTAATAAAATTGTTTTGTGTGCAAAAATCTACCGAGTTTACAGCAGTGGCCGCGACCTTCATGTACCCGGCGTATAAGCATTCGGTTACAACTTCAAACCGATTGCTGTTGTGCCCAGGACATTTCACGCGCCCAGAAAAGTTCACTATTACATGTACTGCGTAACCCACGATCACAATAACAATCTAACCCCAGTACACGAAAAAATTGGCTGAAAAAAAAATAGCACCAAACATCTTGCAGCAGTCTACAGCTGCACGCCGCATTCTGCACGCTTGCGGTTTGTGAGAATTGTTTTAAGAAGTAGAGAAATAGAAGAACCCATGTTTCGGGTAGGGCAGGGCAACACTCCGACTTGTTCGATTCAATATTCGATAGAAAGCACTCCGTTACCATACAATGCATAGTCTACGCGTGTAGAACGTAAAATAATATAAAGAGACTGATATAGACTAGCAGTGGACTTCTTACTACTTCGGTCGTTAACTCCGTTTCTCCGTTTCTTGCGTGAATCCGATTCCGAGCTTTATCATAGTCTATGTGTTTCGATCGGGCAAATCCGGGCCCACGCAGACTGACTCTCTAGTCTAGCCACGAAGAGACGTTTCGAGTTAGTTTCTCGACGTTTCGACTAAACCAAGCATCCAGGGCCAGCGATTGGATAACGCTTTTCTTTGCTGCATGTTCTCACGTAGCAACGCACAGGCGCGCGCTGAGCCAGCTTCTGCTACTACATGCATGAGACCATAAGACTGCTTCTACTATACCTCCCCCCAAAAACGGCGATATTTTTTAACGAACGTTTCACGGCTGGTCGACGCGAGGAAGGGTGCTATGAAAAAAACATCATCACACATTTTCATGTCTTCAGAGGTCTATCGAACGATGACGTCGGGGCGGCGAGGGGCACCGTATTTCATAGGGTACGGCCGAGAGCTGGTTTCAAAACCGGTGATTCCGTCGAAACAAAACTGGGGGGGCTACCGTAGAACGACTCATATTGTAATACGCGCGATCGCAGTATCACACACAGCATGCAAACATGAGTTTCAACAAAGTATTCTATCTCACAGCAGCTGGAGAGTATTTGTATTTTCATCTAAATTAAA
This sequence comes from Undaria pinnatifida, assembly GCA_012845835.1. Taxonomy (NCBI): domain Eukaryota; class Phaeophyceae; order Laminariales; family Alariaceae; genus Undaria; species Undaria pinnatifida. The sequence continues at coordinate 20,914,604 of JABAKD010000016.1, forward strand.
GTACCCTCCAGCTGTGAGATCCAATATTGTTTCGAAACTAATCTTTGCAAGTTGTGTGTGATACTCCGATCGCGCGTATTACGGGTTGTGTGTGCTCATGAACAATATAGGTCGGCGACTCCGCTTGCAACTACAGTGTAGCTATCAGGGTCAACAGGGTGATGTTAGGCAGTCTGTCCGCGGAAACTATAAAACCCTCCCTGAGGGGGACAAAATCTGACAGCTGTGGAAGGAAATGCATCAGTTTATCAAGTGAATACTGTAAGTCGAATAACCGGTGAGGGGAGGGCGGAGTTTTCAAGGACGTGGGGGCCTGATTTTGATCAAAAGGGGGGCGGGAGGGGGGGAGGGGGGGAGGGGGGGGAGGGGACGCGTGGGGCAGGCCGGTTTAGTCGTGGAAACTATAAATTCTTCTTGTGGGGGTGGGGGGTGGGAATGTGCTGGCGGGGGCGGGGGGCGGAGGGCTACGGGGGAGGGCTTTAGGTCGCATAGATGTAGCGGTTTACTATACGCGTGGTGCTAGGTCTAGGCGATGATGCGGGTGGTGGGGAATGAGGGGTTGTTGGGGCGGGGGTGGGTGAGAATTGCACCAGCGGCATGGACGGCTCTTAAACGATAACGAGGCGATATCCAGGTCGTGGAAGTGTTTACTATTCTGGCGGATTTCTATATAAGGTGGGGCGTTTAAGCAAAAGAAAGCGAGGAATAAAAAAAAAAGGGGGGGGGGGGGGAGGGGTTTCGACAGGTTTAGGTGACATGATATTAAAATACACTCCAGCTATGAGATGAAGGATTTGGTCGACACTGATCTTCGCAACATTGTGTGTGACCCTCCGATCACGCGTATGTTTTATATGCGTAGGGGCTTGCTATACGCGCGGTGCTGGGGCTAGGCGATCGTGCGGGGTGTGAGGAAGGAGGGGGCGTTGGAGGGGGGGCGGGGGGATGAATGAAAACTGCGTCATGGATGGCTAGAAAAACAATGACGTGGTATCAATTGCTTGGCAAGTGTTTTTTTACTCTGGCCGATTTTGATTGTAAGTGAGGCGTTTGAATGTACTGGGCCGGGAACAAAAGGGGGGGGGGAGGGCCGGAGGGCGGAGATGGGTTGGAGCTACGGCATGGATGGCTAGATGGATAATGAGATGATATCAGCTGGCTGGTACCAGGTAGTGTTTACTACTCTGACAAGTTTTGATTTCAGGTGGAGCGTTTGAACAAGAAGGATCGGGGGGGGGGGGGGGCGCGAGCATGTCAATATCTGCGCGGAAACTTTAAACACTTGAAGGAGACGAATGTGACGGTTGCAGCAAGACGACACCCCTTTATATCACCCGCCTGGTTATGTTTATTATTCTAGAAGGTTTGATGTTACATGTAGTATGCAACCCACTTCTTAGGCGTAGTAAACAACCTGTTAAAAAGCTTCTTAATTTGTTATTGTACATGGGTTGAAAGGTAAAATATTTCAATCGATAGGTACAATCATGTAGATACCATTATATTCCGACATCACGAATAATAAGAAAGAGATACATATTGCCAAATACAACAGGCGAGGTGATTTGGTCATGCAATGTTGCCGCCCTTGAGAACGAAAAGGAGAAATACGAATCGTTATTGTTTTGAAAGGAACGCTTAGTGTAAAAGCGCTCAATTACGTTACTTCGTTAGTCATACTTCGCTTGGCATAGCTTGGTAGGCGATCATGCAGGCGGTATGTACGGAATGCCTTACGTAATAAGTTGGTAGTGCGGTTTACCGTAATTTTAACATATCTGTCTGCACCTCCTTTTCACATTATTTTTGTCTCACACATACGATGTTACACCTATTATTTTTGCCGTGCCGATGTTGGACTCTGAGGTCGCCAACTTTAAGACAGAGATACATCTTACAAATACATCGAGCGAGGTGACGTGGGCATGCGACGTCACCACTATTGAATGCGAGGGTGACTTTACTTTGTTAGGCATGTGCTACTCCGTTTGGGTAGAGGTTGTCAGGCGATCATGCAGACGGCCGGAGGCACGAGATACCGTTCGTAATAGGTTGGTAGTGTGGTCTACCGCAGTGTTAAGATAACTGTATGCACTTCTTTTTCACATTGTTATTATCTAGTGTACGATTATACGCCCTGTGTTCTCCCCACTGTCGTTGAAGATGTTGTGGTCCTGTAGATGTCGCGTCCATGTCTGGTTCTTTTGTTAGTGGTGCTCATGAAAACATGCCCTAGCGTGTAGTAGATTATCGCTGAGTGTTGTTCCTTTCCTTTATATCAAGCCAGGTAGTATATGTCACCACAACCGCTTGCTTGAAAACCACAAATAAAATTCCGCACGCACCTGATACAGAGGAGCCGCGGCCCGAAGATTGTTCAGTATACCGACGGTCAGGAGCAGGTTATCGAGCAGCGTACTTCATTTTTACTACTACTCCTCACTCCACCTAACACACTACGAGCATGCGTTGGACCCAGTTCGCTGATGCCCAAAACCACTTGCAAAGGAGGTGATGTGGTGGGCGAATGCTATAATGATGGGCGCTGCTACGATTACCTCGTCTCTTGTTCTGTTCGTTCTTGCGTTCTTCATTAACGTGTTATTTGTCAACGAGCAGGTTTGACGTATTATAGGTGTGTGCAAAGCTTATTTGTAGACTATGCGATGTTTGTGAGTCGTAAGGACCTCAATTTAGAATCCAGGGTACGTCGGTTCCATCTGTTGACTGGATTTCGTATGTAGACATGTATGTGGTTTTAGTGTGTGGACATTCTTTGTTGATGTTCTAGATTCTGTTATCGTGTTGTTTCAGAGTGGTGTTTTCGAATACATATTATTTTGTGTCCGCGTGGCTGTTTCAGTTGATGTTCTAGGCTTTGTTATCTTATTGTTTCAAAGTGGTGTTTTCAAACACGTATTATTTTGAGTTTGCGTGGTTAATGCCTTACGCGTATGTTTTGGGTGATGTTCTAGACTTTGATATCGCGCTACACGTGTATGTTTTGGTTGATGTTCTAGGCTTCGTTTTCGTATTGGTTCAGAGTGGTGTTTTTGAACACGTATTATTTTGTGTTCGCGTGGTTGTTCCTATACGTGTATGTTTTGGTTGATGTTCTACACTTCGTTATCGTGTTGTCTCAGAGTGGTGTTTTCAAATACATTTTAGTTTCCAGTGGTTGTGGGGGGTGGCCTCTTGTGCGTGTCCGCAAAACGTTTTGATGTACGCTGAGAAAACTTCTTCGGGGGGCTAAATACGAAGTTGGAAGGGACGTTTGGGAATTTCAACGTTCCCCCTCGCGTTTTTTTTTTTGTTAAGTATGGTTAAATGCATATTTATCCCTGGAGATAAACATGCAAAAACCAACATTGACAACTATGGTATGATAATACACTTATAATACTGTTACTGTTCACAGTTTGACTCTGGCTGTATTCATTTTTTTGTCACACTGTGTGGGTTGAATAGAAATACTTCGCGAGGCTAGGGTTAAAGCCTTGACAAAAAAGTTTACAAGAAGGTTTTGAATATTAAATTAGCTTGCTTATTGAATACTTTGTTGTGGACGAAGTAGTGGGAGGTTTAACGCGACAGATATTGCAGTGTTATATGATATATTTCACCTGTGGCATGTAGTGGGGCGAAGAAAAGGAGCTTAAGCCTGTGGCACAGTTATGTTTAATTGGCTAGGAAGGGGGGGAGGGGCGCGGGGGGGGGGGGGGTGAATCAGGTGCTTTGTCTTTTGTCTATCTACTTGGTCCGAATTTCGTACCAATTTGGCGGCTACATTAGCCTTTCGTAGCAGTGTGAAGCTTGATAATATTTTTCATTACCTAAGGTGGGGGAGGGGGGGTTTAAGTGAGTTTGTGGTGAGGGTATACAAGGTCGCAGCATTATGCTATACTTCTCGTGTGTGGACGCATGACATCCTGTGGCATATTTCTGTTTGTTGGGTAGAGAGGGGAAAAAGAGAAAGGGGGAGGAGGGGACCAAGGGGGAGGGGGGGAAAAAGGGGGGGGGAGGGGCTTGGGGAAGGGGGGGGGGGATGGAAGCGGATTTCCCCCCGCCCCCCTTTGGGTTATTTGCCTTTATCGTTTATATTTACTAACTCCGAAACATCCCACAGTTTATTGACTTTTTCAGCCTTTATAGCATTTCAATTTGTATAATATATACACCTACTATTCATACGTTTCGAAAGTATATCCGTAATGAACTCGAACAGATATATGTCACCAGGTCACAGGTATACGCAAATAATAGTTGTTTGCACGTAATGTTATATGAAGCTACAACACCTGATACCTGGCATTTTGCTATTCTATCATGATCTTTGATGAGATTGGCGGTACGACGGTAGAAAAAGTTTTTTGTGTATTTCCTAATAAACTGAAGTTTCCAACGTAATATTATGCCTGCAAGAATGCAGTACCTGGTATGTGGAGTTGATATTTATTGATTAACGTACATTGCTGATAGTATGTTTAATGAGAAATTCAGTTTGAGAAAGGACATATTTGCTTTGAAAGGTAGAGTAGGTAGGTATGTGTGATGAATGCTGGCTCTCATAGTTAGTCGAAGAAGCACATATCCTAACAAAAGTGGCGTGTAATACCAACGCGCGTTGAGAGCTGGGTATGGACTAAGCCAGAGCGAAACTGGTTGGACAAAATATTGCTTGACTCCGGAGTGGAGGAGGTATTACGTAGCTGTTGTCTTTATCAACATCCGAGAATCAAACTCGGGTCTGCGTTGATACTAATAGTTACACTCTTTTAATTTCGCCTGGGGCATGTTTGAAACGGGAGTATCTATATTATGTGGTGGTACTTCGAGAGGGGGATGCGTGGTTGGTCGGTGTTGGGAAGCGTGCTCCTCATGGGTTCCGGTGCCCTTGTTCGGTCTCTCCTCATGGCTCGCTGGATAGACTCAAAAGCTTATACATTATTTCCTCTACATTGAACTCTAAAAGACAGACAAAACAGGCCTAGCCACGATAGGGCTGGGTAGAGCAGGTAGAGCAGGTAGAGCAGGTAGAGCAGGTAGAGCAGGTAGAGCAGGTAGTGAGATATGGGGCGTCCTGCTTGTCCCATCATCGTCACCTACATTATCGCCCATCTATGATGGCCTTGACGTGAATGTGACATCTAAAGTCACGTGGTTTCACCTCAACCATGACATGGCTGCACGTCGAATCTATAAAGCTATCCTTCTACGGAGGGCACTCCATTACAATTACCACCAGAATTTTGCTTGATCGAACGTTTGGAAACAAATTAGTTTGGGGGAACAGTACGGGTTGTTTTCGAGTAGTGGAAGACTAAATTTGATACCTGGTATTTTATTTTTATTTCAGCATTGAATTTGCTTGATCTAAGGGTTGGGAGTATGATCATATGAGGTGAAATATTGGTGGTTTAGGGGTGATTTTAGGCTTGATTTATAAAACCACAATCGACAGTTGTTCTTTCTGGTTTTACACGGATTACTTCCACTGCACTTTTGGTCGCCCACATTCTTGTCGGCGATTTCCGTTGCGATTACTGCGGAGTAATTCCGCTAGCTACGGTGTTGGGTATCATTATTTGGGTTTTTGGAGCAGAGGCAGTAATGGTTTGAAATTGGCGTTGAATATTTGAGGCATGTACCTTGTTTAAATAGGCAACGTTCGGATGGTGCGCTTTGGATAAACGTTATCATGACGTGCACAAAGGCAGGAGGAGTGTTGGTTTATGTGTTGGTTTATGCCTGTGCACAACCCTGATAAATGACGTGTATGACTTAATCGAATCTACGAAAATGGCAGAGTATACCTATTGATATTATTGGTGGTCCCAATCTTTGATATGTTCGAGTTGATTGTTATAATGACGTGCACACGGGCAGGGGGAATCTTGGTTTATGCCTGTGTGCACAGATCTGATTTACGTATATAGATAGATAGGTATTTTGGAGACATCGATTTCGTGCAGGGGATCTGGACAAACCAGACAGAAGAGTCAGGTACACCAGCAGGAGAACGTGGATGCACATGTTTGCTCGCGTGGCACAACAATGGAGAGTAGGTCTCAAAGTAGGAAATTGTTTAATATGCAAGGAGGATCGGGATGTTTTAGTGGAGATGAAGCAATTATTAGACGAACGTGACATGGAAGAGTTTGGTAGACTCTTCGTATAGAGTAGCAAAGAAACGTTCCCAATCCTCGGAGATTTATTGCGGCCAATGGCGGAGAAACAGGAAGGCGATGGGATAAGCATAAAAAGTTCATGTCGTAAACGCGTAAACATTGGTGCGCTTCCCGCGTCTCATTTTTTTCCTTTTTCGTATTGGACGGCGGCAAGCGAATGTCGTAGATTGTATCATCCACGGACACCGTTGCATTCATGGCCGCACTACCGACTGTATAAAGAAAGCCTCTTTCTTCCAGGCTCGTTGCAGCACTAATAGAGGTACCTGTACCGGGTAGTTTTGAAAGGCGTGCTGTCGCTGTGATGCCTGTCTGCTCTGCTGCTGTTGGGCCATTTTCCGGTCAACGGAAGCGTGGCCTTCGGGTTGGGGTGTATATTGTAGCTGTAGACATGTCCGATGTTCAAGTAGCATCCTTTTCAACTCGACTGGAAAACAACATCACAGCTTGAACATCGTAGCAATGGTTGTGGAATAGCTGCCTTCTTGCGACACCCCAGAGAATTGGTCTGGGCGAAGAACGTTCTGACACGGACCACCAAGCCGTAGTAAAACCTCACGGAGGGTGCTTTGTGCACGTACAGTCGTCCCCCCTTAAAGACATACTCCTTAAGTCAACCCTTTGCCTTAAGCACACAAAATATACCGCAAGCATGGTGCCCCGCAGATGTGAAAAATTAGGCAAGGGTCGTGCATGAAATCCACGATTTCAGAGGCCGAGGTCCGCTCTCGTCTCGATGATGTCCGCTCCTATTTGTACGCGAACGGAAGAGACGGCGAAAATATCGCAACGGCGTGCCTTCTTTCCAAGACTGTGCATTCGTTCACTCATGAAACTCGAGTCATGCGAAGCACGAAGATGGGGGGCGAGGTGCAGGCAACTCTTCGGGATAATATATGGGCGCCTTTTTTATGACCACTGCACTTTGTGTTTTCCTCGTTTTTACTTTTCGGAAGGAGCGGTGTCCTCTTTCTCAGTGTACTTCGTCGATTTTCACGTCTAGGGTGTTGTCTGCGTTACCGACATTTTACTTAATAGTGTCGTCCCAAGTGTGGGTGGTTTTGTTTGATCTCTGTGGCAGGTAGCCTGTGGCTGTATCGTATCATAGTTCAAAAGACGATGTGATGTTCACTGTGAGGACAACGCCTGAACAATAATAAAGCCTACAACAACACATGCGCACTACCGTACACATTACGCTATGTAGGTCGTGCTGCACCCCCTCCCGCATTTCGGTGGGAAAGGGAAATTCAAACGATGGCATGCACATACTGGAGAACAGGAGCAGTAGTTGCGGCCTTCATATCACCTTGTGTCGTAGCTTCCGAACAACACCGCTTCGTGGTCTCATTCCGGCTGCGAATGCGCGTCTTTTGCCATATGCTAAGCCTACCGCCGGGGACGGTGAGTTAGTGGCCCCGGAATCTTAAAGACACTTCCCCGCGTTAAAGACATTAAAAAAAAATGGTGTGTCTTTGAAGCGGGGTGACAGTACGTGTATCTTTGCAGTAGCAGTAGGTACCGGTACCGGTTCGTTGGTGGGTTGTGGGTCGGTTGGTGGGTGAGAGTGGGCGTGGTTAGCACGTTATTCGAGACCGCTGGAATCGCGGCGTACCCGTGATTGTGGTTTCAAGAATAAAATGAAGTACGAACCAATCACCGCCGTCTGCTGGTGCACGTGCCAGCTGGTACGTACTGCTGTACGGCTGTATTGTTACAATTCATCTTGGCTGAATTGTTTGGTGGCAGTATGGGTTGGTTGGGTGCGTGGGTATCGGTAAATTCGTGCGTGGGTGAGTTATTTCGAGCCTGTGGGAAATGAAGCTGTTACTGCTGTCTTTCGATCAACAGCAGCATTTTGTTCTCTCCGATGTATAACCGGCCTGCTTTGGCGAGGTTCGAGTGCGAGACAACAAACAACGAATCCGTTTCCTGCTGCTTTGATTTAGCATAGTGGGTGGGTTGGATGGTGGGTGCGTCGCTGGGTCGGTGGGTGGTGTTTGTGGTGCGGTACGTGGGTTGGTGTTTAATCGGCGACCTGGCAGCGGATATCGTGTCGGTGCGGTGGTTGTGTTTTGTGTTGCTTCTTTTCCTTGCGGCCCAACGCTGATATGCGGTAGGTTTGTGCTGTTCAAGAAAAAAATTACGCTGAATTCGACAGTTTTTTTAATCTTCATTCACGCTGTGAATGAGTATGATGACGTGGCAGTAACTGAACTCGCTGAACCGTTCCGGCGGGACCAAGGGGGACTCCCAAGGGAAATCTTTCGCCGACCGCGCCTCGACCCCTGATTGGCGGAGGAAAGGCGCGGTGGTCCGTTCGGCCAATGGGGTTGGGGCGCGAAGAACGCAGGGATGAAAGCCATATGTCTGTTGAATGAGCGCCTAAACGTTCAAGGTGTCGCTGTTAAGAGTAGGAACGGTGCTTAGTATCGAAAGGGGTGCGAGGTCATTAGTTAATCGACTGAAGAAAGCAACGATTGAGTAGCCCTCCCCCTTGTTCAATCTCCGCCCCCTCTTCCTCGCGAATTACGACTACAAGGTATATAGTCAATATAGGTTATACTGGTGTATTCTACAGCCGTTGGATTTGAAACTGGTGCATTCTACAGCCGGAGGATTTTGCCCCCTCAAAAACAGATATTTTTTTGTCCGTGCACAGATTGATCAACATCACTTTCTTGACCCTGGTTCACGGAAATTCTTAGGGAAGTCGCCGACCTATATCCATAATGAGGACACACACAACGAATATTGCGCAACATCGGAGAATGACCCCCAAACGTGCAAAGTTGAGGTGCGGTGAAAGGTTCAATCTCACAGCTGAAGCGTATTTTATTATATTCTTTTTGAAGAAAAAAACTATAAGCACGATTTTACACTGTACTGGACCAGTATCCACAGTTTTTCTTTTTGGTTTCAGGTAGCTCTGGCTGTCAACTCAAGGTGAGTTTTGAACACGCGTTGGACTGATTTTCGTTCCTTTTGTGCAGAACTTCTCGCAGGTAACTACACCATGCGTACCGTTTATGAAATTCCTACATACATTTCACACATTTTCCTATAACAGGTCTGGATTGATCGTTCCACTCGTATGTTGATTGTTTGAGTGATATTTGAGTCCATCCATGTTGACGCTGTTCATACACCGTCGTTTATACACGAGTCTGAATATTGCGTACCATTTGCGATCATCATTTTATTATATCTTTCTTGCTGCTGACTTCTCGTCCAAGGGGCGTATCGAAAAGTGGACTAACTGCAGTCCAGTGGCATCTACTTGGTTCACACGCACTAAACTGAGTGCACTAGGAACACTATTTTGGATGCGGAGAAATACATAAGCCGGTAAGAGTTTGTTTTTCCCCGTCGATTTATATTTGGTTCATGTTGTAAATTGGTTACGGCCACAAGTATTGGCGATCGTCGCAGGGACTGCTCCGAGGGAATTTACTACGGAATAGTCTGTCGGCTAGAACGACGTGTTGTGGAGTACATTTGCCCGCGACTTGGGCGTTATCGCGTGAGGACCAGGTGACGATCAACCTACCTCGAGAACTCATTTATTCTACCTTGTCTCTCTTTGTATCCCCTTCTTCTCAATTTTTCTTGTTTCTCCTGCTCGGTTTTGGTTTTTCCCCTTTGCACGTAAGTGCCACTTTCCAAACAATCATATATTTTTTTTTCCAATGCAAGTGATCGGCACATGCATGCAAGTGCTCCGCACAGACCCTTCGGTACCACTTCTGCAGCTCTTATTGGGAGAGGAATGGCCAGGGCCTCGATGCGCATCCTTGTATCAGACGAGCTGCATGTCTCGCCAAAAATGACTTTTAGTTACAATGAAAGTCCATCTCGATGAAAATTCCGTTGGTCTACGTATGATGCATATCACATAAAGAGTGAAGTTCCAGCGACATTGGGTGGGGTCGTAGTCATTTCAGTGATTGATTTAGATGGGGATCCCAGCCAAACGAGTAAAACGTGCTACCATTGTCGTTGCACGCTTCGTGCATGAGCACTAGTGTATCGCTTGCGTTTGTGCCAGCCGCCCTCGTACAAGCACTGATAACATCGAAAGTTTACCCATATAAACAACAATCCGCAGTCGGTGTACTTGACTGGTGCGCACCACTTGACGCCATGCACAAGGTCTCTCCGAATATGAATATTTTACCGAGGCCCTAACCAAACAAGATTTGGAGGACGCCGAGAATGAACCCCGACAAACCCATGGCCTCGTGGCTGCTTGACGTTGAATTAAGTAGGGTATACCAGCGATATTGGCTAGTTTGTTTCTTCAAGAAGCCCGCCAACCAGACTAATATTCGGTTAATATGTGTAACCCCCTATCCTAGAATGCGTAGGACTCAAGGCGAGGTAAACAGCAGTTGGTATTGATTGAAGAGGGTCTGGGAGATGCCCATATGTTTCTACCTCCATATTTGAAGAGCAGTTGGTATTGATTGAAGAGGGTCTGGGAGATGCCCATATGTTTCTACCTCCATATTTGAAGCGTTCTACACCACACACAAAACCTAGTTTGGAGGAACTGTAAAGGAAAAGAAGGGATTCGAACGACGATGGGTCGATAACGTATCTAGGTGTTGAAATTATTTTCTTCAGGAAGTTGTATATCTCTATCGTGTCGCAAATCTCAAGTTTTGAGAAACGTACGGACCATCCTCTCTCTATCGCTTGGTGTGGTGAGCGTTGACCACCTGGAGTCGTATATATCCATTTTCTTCTCGGTTCACCAAAACCTACATTTTGATACGACAAGATTTGCCTTGATCACAATGAGGCCCTTACAAGTCCGTGTTGGCGATCGGCAGATGCCGTGTGCGTGGCTCTTGTGTCGTTTTTCGTATTTGAAGTCAGGACTTCATTTGAGGGCCCCTTAGTCACAGAGGATGCAATTGAGGTGTATTCAAAGGTTAGGGAGACTACGGTATTTTTAAGCCAAACTCCAACTTGAAGTGCCGAAACTAGACCAATCAAACACCGGCAGAAAATGATCCGCAAGGTTGTCCTACGAGCTGCGGCCACGTTTTGGAAAGTTTTCTTAGATCTTAATTTTACTTGTTGGCTCAGCGTAACCAGCATCCTCCATTTTTCGTGGAGAAGTTTATCCTCAAACCAGCAATCGTTCAAGCAATGCGGATGTAGCTTCGCTGGAATGTCTCGAACTCATAAGAACACGTGGGCCTACAAGCGATCCCCGATGCTGTCTCCGGAAGTGGCCATAACAAATAAGTCAATTCATTTTTAGCCCCTATCGGGTATGCAAGAACGATCGAACAAGGAGTGTAAGTTGACCTCACAAGTGGTTCTTAATGGCATGCATTTCATCCTCTGCGAGGATCGCTAAACAACTGACTGCGCCTCGTGCTTGCCTTTGGCGGCCGGTGCTCACGATGTCTGACTGATCAGTGAAAACTCCACGTGTTCTGTCGCGACATCTTAGGGATGCGGGCGTCATAGGTCCAAGCGGAATTTGCCTATGCATCAAATGAGTGCACCCCCCCGTGGCCCCGATCTCCATCGACTAAGATATTCGGCTCCGGCGCCTGCCGCAGTACGACTGCACCGCTTGTCTTCCTGATCTCCTAATGTTAGGATTTCTCGACCGCACCATGGAAATCGATTGGAGAATCATACAGTGCTGCCCGATGAGCAGCTCCACGTCCAACAGTAGCTGCTAGAGAAACAAACATATTTCACGTCGGAATGGGAATTCCGACGACTTTGGGACCAATCACGGCGTCAGTCGGAAAACCTCCTAGCCTAGTAGTGCTCCCTCTTTCATAGCGCGCGTCCTCTGCCAGTTGGTACCGTGCCAGTGCCGAACCTTGGATGTTTGCCCATTTGCTTTAACACAACTGAGGTCACGCTCGACCTCAGTTCTTTTAAATGAAAGAAAACAACCCACAACCCATTGCAATACAACACGAGCGGCATAACGTCGAAGTTTTTCAAGTGATAGCAAAAAAACAAATAAACGACTGCGAGAACACAAATGTATACATTGTTCTTCGTAGGCTATGTTACAACTAGTAGCGGGTTTGAATACTACAGTGTCTTTAGATTATGTTTGGTGTGCATATATTTGTCTCGTATGATACGTGGTATATTTGTACTGCTGGGTGAAATCGTTTCAGAACCATATCGCCGCTTACCCCTTGAACGCTGGGATGGGGGTTATCGTGTTATCACGAACGAGGCCGACATCGCGTCACCAAACGCGACGCTCAATGAGGTATGCCGTGAACCGCATGAAGGTTGGGCTCCATCCTATTAACAATTGTTAGGCGGACGTCGACACGTTGTGTGTACCTTGATGCGTACGCATGCCCTTTTCGAATTATTTCATTGGTGTTGCGATGCGACCACTTCCGGACAGCAATGGGATCCCAAAAAACTGCTCCACGTGCGGTTTGCGATATGTACACTTGTCGATGCCCACCCTTCGGCCGCGCCAATGTTTTCCACGCCGCACATGATGAAAACCGATCCCCATCTCGGGTAACGCCAAAACAGTAAATCGATAAATAATGACGGCACGCCGGTTCTCCACGTCACGTAGTGAGAGACGAATTTTACATTGTCGTCGCCAACCGACACCGACCCCAGAGAATAGGCGAAACCCCACTATGGGAGCTTACCTTAGTTTTCCTCTCTGCGACAACGTTTGTAGTGGTCAAACGCTGAAGCTCACGATGCACACTGTCGGACGGCAAGCACAACAATAGCGCCAACCGACCGAAACGTGTGACGATTCCCATTTGCGTGCCCACAAGTGCCATAGTAATGGCGTTGACCAGATCCATGGTCTTCGAAGGCCTTACCTTATTACATATAGTAACAATGCCGGTGCCGTAGGAGGTGAATCTTGAGCTTTTTTCGGATGGAATCATTTTCATGTAGACAAGCGCAATGTCCTGTAGAGCCCCAATAACGTTTGCGTGATGAAAGTTCTACCTAGCATGCGCCTACTCATATAACTCACAAAATAAATGAGAGCAAATTCACGTTATCTCCCTCGATGCCTTTGAAGATATAAAAGACAACTAAATCAGGTAAAACGGCGCGTTCTGAGACAGGCATAGCACTTCATGGGAGACGGATTCTGAATGGCGGAGCTCACTAGCCCCAGGGTCGTCGGAACCCCATATTTCATAATCAGCATTTTGTCGTGTTCCTAGCTAGCCCATGGATCTGTTGATCGGGTTGTACTCCCAGCTTTCTCAATACACCTTTTTAGGTTGAGGTATAGAGCTCTTCACGTGACAAGACCCGGAAAAACGAATGTTTCACCTCCACCCTAGCATGCGTCGAAGAATGCGTCGAACTGGCGCACTCTATCCTCTGTAGGAGTTTCACTGTTAAGCGTTTTCGATGGCGGGGCTCCGTGGCTGAGGAACTACTCAAAGTCTTCGGGCCCGATGAAGACTAAAGCAAGGTTAGGGCCAGGGGGTTCTTTGTTTCTATCTGCTGTCAGAGACTCGAAGCGATGCATCCTCGCAAGCGGTACCTTCTCTCGACGGCAACAAAAACGATTTTGAAGCCCATTTTGAATTAGATCAATACTCGTACGTAACTCGGCAGATAAAACGGAGGGAACCTTCTACAATCCACAATGCCAAACTACGGAAAACCAGCCCACGAGAACAACATTAGTCATGGTTTGCATTGTGTTTCGAAGTGGGTTGGAAGATGAATAGTTATGCAGTTCATCATGTTATGAGACTCGGAGCGTCATGGACCCATGTTACGTAAGACGGTGGAGATGCAGCATATATATATGCGTTGTACCTCCTGACATCAAGAGCTTCGTACCCCATCCAACAACTGACCTGAAAAAAACAAAATCAATGTTGAATAATCTCCATAACCCTTTTCTATACAACGAACCCTACTGAGAACAAGAGGAATCGTGCAGACGAGTTGTGGGCCGAGGAGCCACGTCATTTAGAAACCGTTTCAGTCAAAACGTGCCACTTCGATCGCGGCAGCGTGTCTCTTCCTATAGCGCTCCTTTGAAGCGGAATTGACAGTAGCAGTGGATGTGTTGTCGTCGTGCCACATTTGGTGGGCTGAGGAAGAGTACTGCGACACGGATGACACATTTTTGACAGGGCTGCTTTGGCAGAAAATGGTTGCAATTTTATTCTTGTTTTTTTTGCTTTATATCTAGGCCATGGGATAACGCATCACGTGGCGCATTTTTATTCTATTTATATCAGGTTTTCTGTGAGGCATTTGCCCTCCTCATGATGATAACCGCAGAATACAAGTAATGCGCCTATATCGTAGCCTGCATCTGAGAACGCTTACTTAAACGTCCGTCGGTGCTGGTCAGGTGTCGTCTACGCATCTTCGAACTCCCATATCGACGTCCAAGGCAGCACGTACTTCAACGCCAACACCGCGGGGTTTAACGGAGGTAAACGATGTGCCGGGATAATTTTCCCGTGACGGGGTTCTTGTCTGGGAAAGGCTAATTTCAAAGTGTATCAGTATCGTTCGTTTCAGTATTTTCATACACCATCGTAGATAGACCATAAACGATGCCGGCCCCCGTATAATAGAGTTCGGTAACAACTTAAATATCCAGACATGGATAGGTGGTTCAACGGGGCATCTGATTTCAATGTCGTGCGTCAGTGTGTGACACGATGAAGGTAGATTAAATCTTAGGTCAAGCAAAAAGTTGTTGACGGGGGCTCCTGAACACATCAAGTGTCACCACATTTCGTTCAACCAATGAATTTAGTTCTTCAGGGTTAAGAGACCAATCCCCTAAATCTCTCCACCAACCAAAGGTAGCCTAGACTTTGCAGCATTTCAAAACCAATTCCGACGATGTATTGGTGGTAGCGTAGCCGATAGTTGAGAAAGATCTTCCTCAGTCTGGGGTACTTTAGAGCAAACCTTTTACCCCTAACGTGCAGACCCTACTGTAGAAGCCGTCCTAAATAACAACCCGTTCGAGCAGTATGCTCGACGAGGTATGAAGCACGATTAATGATTGTTAGGCGTGCCATGCACTGACATCGGCCTGACTGACGATCTGTGGGTCTGCGTCTACATATTTTTGGTAAGTTGCGTTTCGTCGTCGCTTGCATTTTCGTCGCGCAATGAACGGCGCCAAGTACTCCATATTTAAATTTCGCTTTTTCCCCATTGAAAGCCGGACCCAAACCCTTCGGACTTGAAGTGTGCGCTGAAGTCAAGTCACACGCTATGTGCGTCTGTCTCCGGATGTGACCACGTTGATATCTTTGGTACGCCCTCGATGAACTTCAACAATTGGAACGCATGCCTATCAGACACGTGCGCGGGTCATACTCGTGCCTCATCCTGCCATGCCTCACACTCATTGCCCACCGAGTTCGCTAAATTATCGGGGGTGCATAGGTAATTATGCAGTCAAGCAAGTGGTTGTCACACACCTTTCGCTCATTGTATTATACAAGCCTAACCCCTTGCTCTACGCCAAGACTTGAACCTACTCCCGACGCCTTTCACGACATCTGTGTTCTTAGTGACGGCCCTCCGTAACGTTCCTAACACAAAATCGTCGGAAAATGTCATCCTCATTTTGGCGATATTCCTTGATGAATGTCTAGGCCATGAAGTGTTTCATCGGGTAGCAAATACCTTATTCCCCCTAATCAGGTTGTTAGCTAAGCGTATAGAACTTCTCTTGTGAGGAGTCTTACAATCGTGTTGATGTGCCTGTACCGTAGCATGCGTCCCCTGATCCTAACTCTAACCCAAAACATTATATATGCACTAGCCCTAACTCTTACAAGGTCCCTGTCCCTTTACCTCAGGCAATCAGCCGCTGCGATGGTTGCCTTTTTTATGGGTTGTCACGGGTCGGGACGGGTCAGGGTGACCCACCCCGGCAACGGGCTACGGTGGAGGTTCACTCTACTGTTTCTAAGGCTCCTCATATGACCAACTACTCTTTACTCCACACCGCAAGCAGATTGGGAGAAACCATGAAAGTGCTATATATCCGACACGCAATCGTATGGGGCAGTTTTAACAAACATTTTTTTTCGAAACAAGAATATCATTCCGATCATTCCTTTGGGGTTAATGGTTGAAGGTTAAGGATCCCCGTCATTCGAAAAACAATACATTTATACATATTAGCCACAAAGTGCTACCTCCATCATGCGTAGAACGGGCTCTCGACCTGTCAAATTGGGAAGAAAAGCCCTAACCCGCCCCGGGAGGTTGTGATGACCTCTGTACCCGACCCGCGGGTTCGCCCATGACCCGTGACGACCCCTGGAATGCTACTCTTCTTCTTGCAATTAGCGTGCATCAACCGCCAATTCTTCCGCAATACAAAATATAGTGGTAAGCACTACCCAAACTCCGCCACCACCCCCGTTGAAGGTTGGAACATCTCCATCCCCTTTAGTTTTCCTCGCCTAATTTACTGTCCACGCATTACAGTCGTACTTCTTCCCAGCAGGGAGTCAGATCCGGGATCACATAGCAGGCCCTCCGCCCAAACCTATGGACCTATTAAACTACTCCAAGGCGATTCGAGGATGCAACCACAAATAGGTTTTCTTGACATGGTATTCGATTCACGATCGGGGTCGGACAAGACCAGCCACAGCAAAACACAAAAGCATGTCTGCATACCTAAGGCATGGGTTTGTTCGCCGGATCACGCTTTCGACATCTGTCGAAATCAACCGCTTTCTGCTCTGGGTGAGAGGTACAGAGATTCCCATGAGACAAGTATCAAAACGCCATACTGTAGGTAGGCCGATGGCAGCCGAGACGCATGTTAAGGTAAGGGCGGCATCTATTATATTATTTTCTCATTCGCTTCATTACAATTTTAGAGATGTTTTTACCCTGATTGTGACCGAAGGCCGCAAAACCCCGTACCCTAAAAATGCGATACAGATGGTCAATACAGGTAAGGA
The DNA here is from genome assembly GCA_012845835.1 of Undaria pinnatifida. Lineage (NCBI taxonomy): Eukaryota > Phaeophyceae > Laminariales > Alariaceae > Undaria > Undaria pinnatifida. The sequence goes on from JABAKD010000016.1 coordinate 20,931,753, forward strand.
ACGCACGATGCTACAAAGCTAGCTCATTATACGTGGGTTATGATTTGACGCGCGATGCACCTCAACCCACACCTGTCGGGAAACTTTATACCGAAGTTAGTATACACCGTCCTCTCCCATACTAGAGGTTTCCGGTACAGCAGTCAATGGCACTTTGTGGTTGGAAGTTGATTTTTGAAGCGCAGCGCGCCTGAAGCCCAAGCTGTCGAAATGTCATTTTCAAGTCGCCGCAATACTCTGCTTGCAAACCAAGGCCATGAATACTGTTCATTTGGTTATGTTTTCAGCTCGCGCACAATCGCAGATATTTGGGTGAGGTGAACTCGTACAACTACTCAAGTTTCGAGGAGCTTCTGAAAAACTAGAGTTGAATGGTGCACCTCTACGGTCCCTTGTTGGTAGCATGTGTTCCACCTACCAACCGGCGCTGCCATAAACACGCTATGTTGAAAACATAGTTTTTAATGCCATGATCTGGGCACACAACGATGAAGGGTGAAAAGTACGCAGGTGGATGTCGTACTACGATAGTGATCAATTCTACATTTTCGGAGGCTTTTCACGTAAAGAGTTTTTGACCTCACCGCATAACAATTGGTGTTCGGAAAGCACGAAAATGCAACACGACGATCAACCACACGGAAGACGAAACTATTCGCCACATGCCAGTGAATGGCAACCCGACGATATGAGTACAGTAGACTAGTCATAAAAAGTTTGGCCCGAGAGTGCTACTTCCATCGCAGCACGTGTCCGCTTGTGATTCGAATATTCCATTTAGCTCCTGCAGTGCAGGGATACTGTCAATCAGAACAAAATGGTAACGAAAATGCTGCCATGGTCACCGCCCTCGTCGCTCCCTGTTCGCAGGGGCGGTGAATCTCTTTTTGGACTCTGCTGTCACCCTCGACGGGAACACGTCTTTCGTCGGAAACTCTGCCGGCATCAACGGAGGTGATTTAAGTCTTGTAACCGTTTCATTGTATTACAGTTGCCACGTTCGGTTTTGTGCTGTGCTTCGGCATAAAAAACGTTGTTTCCAGTACGGCGGTACACAGCGCCAAACAAGAGACACAGATGATGGAACGGAGCGAGAGGATAGCCTGGAAGACGAAGATGTTCCGAGATGTAGAGAAGCCGCAGGCAGATCGTTGGCAGAAGTAGATCCAGCAGGTGCAAGTCCAAGATCAAGCTTGGTTGTTTCACAAATTTGTTCGAGAAGCTCAATCGCAGACGGATCCCTGACGGCATCCTCAACGGCACGTTCAGCCCAGAGCCAATCAGTCGAGTGGTTGGAAGTGTGGTGTCGCACATCTCGTAGCATGTCGTCGTGGTCGTCGTACGTTAACTCCCTGTCGTAAAATTCGCGCGCGTCCAACGAGGCCGCGACAGTAGGCGTCTAAATGAAGATTACATTTTGACTTACCCGCACACGTCGCCTCTCAGAGCTGTAGATCTGGTAGAACTTGCGTTCCTCGCTGAATCCGACCAGCCGGCCTTCCCAAGCACGATGCTCCAGCTTATTGGTGTGGACCTCTTCGTGCACGATCGCTCGGGATCCGATCACCCGGAGATGGCCGAGATAGGCCTCCTTTCCTCGCGGAATCCGACCAGCCGGCCTGCCCAAGCGCGATGCTCCAGCTTATTGGTGTGGACCTCTTCGTGCACGATCGCTCCGGACCCGATTACCCGGAGATGGCCGAGATAGGCATCTTTGGCGTAGAACGCCTTGTACGGCGTCCCGGTTTGCAAAGCAGCGTGAGGAGTCCGGTTGCTCAGGTAGACGGCCGTCTTTATCATCTCCCCCCAAAGGAAGTTCGAATGTGTCGAGTCGGTGAGAAAACAGCGCACAGTGTTCAAAATGGTCCGGTCCTCACCCTCGTTGGCTCCGATCTGCTGAGGTGTGTTCGGAGAGGCAAACTTCAGCTCGATTCCGACGTTTTGACAGTACGGACGGAACCCCGCGCTCGTGAAGTTTGTGCCGCGGCATCCGCGGAGGGTATGGATGCGCTCGCCGGTAGGAATCACGGTCCCCTTGACAAACACCGCAAGGGTGGCCACAGAGCAGGTCTTGTCCTTCATGAGCACCACCTACTCCCACTTAGTTAGCTGGTCAACGAACCTGACGGCGTATTTGAACCCGCCCAGGGATTTAGGCGTGAGGGGGCCGAGGGTGTCGACGGATACGAGCTGGAGAGGACGTAGAACATTGTAGGTGGTCTGCTTGGGGTGAGGTTGTTGTGCGCTCTTCCCGAGTGGGCAGGCACTACAGTTCTGAAGGTCGCCGGTGTAGTCGACACCGATAGCCGGCTCCTTTCTCAAGACGTCCAAGCTCTCGTTGTTGATGTGTCCCGTGTGCCTGTGCCACAGCTCAGCGGGCTCCGACGGTACGGCAAGGCCGTCAGGGGCTCGCCCAAGGACCATCTGGCCCCCGGCGCCACCCCCTACTTCCAACTCGATGAGCACATAATTTTTTCGGTCGCGTCGTCCACCCTACAGTTTTGCATCGGGATAACCACGTCCCCTGACTCCTATCTGGCGATGACCGAATCAAACAACGTCGCCACTCCCTTCTGCATTGCCGCGGCCACGGAAAAGACGTTGGAGCTCAAGTACGGCACCAAAACGACGCGAAAGGAGACGCGCCGGTCATTTCCGTTGTCGTCCGTTACGGCGCCAAAAATAGTCCCCGTTGGTATGCCCTTGAGGAGACGCTGGCCGGCGGCGACGATCGTGTGAGGGACCTCAAGGTCTTCGACGTCGCACATGTTGACCCGTACTCCTGGTGTAAGCGCAGGGTCGAGGTATTTGTTGGTCGCTCCGCTGTCCACAACCATTCGGATGCACGACCCGTCTGAGCGAAACGGAGCAAGCCAAATCTCTGCAAGAGTCACCATGAACGCACCGAAAAACCCTGAAGGCAAGCGGTGGTCCTGTGCAGGCGACGCTGAGGAGATAGGTGCAGTTGCCGCCGGAGTGGCGGCAAACTCTGCGGGAGGCGTCTGGGAGAAGGCAGAAGACGATGTTGCCGCGGCCGGTGGATCGCGTTGGGCGCTGAAGCAGAGCCCGAACGAAGTCGGCTGAGCGGGAGCCTGCGGCGCCGTCGCCGGAGTCGATTGCGACAAGTGAGCGATCCCGATGTTGGGCAGGTAGACCTGACCAGTGGAATGCAGCAGCGCCAGGTTGCCAACCAAATCTTGGAGCTCCTTATGCCTGTTCGCGAGAAACTTCTTCTGTTTCTGACACTCAGCATTGCTGTGCGTTGTGGTGTTGTGTTAGAAACACCATTTCGGCTGAGTCACTCCCCCCACCGCCGCCGCGGTTGTTCTTCCACTTTTCCCCCGGCTTCGGACGGTTATTCTGCACTTGTTGCGGGCAGTCACGCTGGAAGTACCCATACGCCTTTTATCGATGGCAATTGTCGGATGAGCACGCCGCCATCGCGGCTCCCCGGCCGAGACCACGGGCCTCGACGCGTTGCGCGACTGCTGGTCCACGTAGAAGCGGTTGGCCGTCTCCTGGAGACGGTCAACAGACGCGGATTTCTCACCGTAGTGCATCTCATGGATGAACTGTAACTCTGGGGCCTTCGTCAGGCCCGAGAGCATGACGTCTAGGTAGACCTCATTGGAGACCTCCTACCCCAGGCCCTGGAGGCGAAAGTTGAGATCCACTTTTTTCGTGAATAAATCTATTGGATCCCCGCCCGCCAGGTGGCGAAGGCCGAAAAGCTCTCTGTGACACGCACGGTGATTTTCGTGGGTGTGAACGTCGAAACGCTCGTTGAGGGCCTTCCTGGCCGCCGTTCCATCAGCGGCATCTTCGGGAGTAAGGACGCCGGCGTGTGCAGACCCGGAGGTGACAAACGAAGAGGAGGATGAACAGGCCACTGTTATCCTGGTCCAACTTGGCCCTGTCTCCCTCGTCCGGCTCGGGTTCCGCAGGGCTATCGGCCCCGGCTAGGATGGGATTATGATCCTGCGCGAAAAGGCTTACTGCGTTCCGAAGTTTTGTCTTTCACATGCGAAACCCCTGCTGCCCCGAGATGGTTCCAACAGCGTCCAGCGTGCGGTGGAGCGTGGAGCTCGATGATTCCGCCATCGCTGAAAGCCAGGGTCACACTCCCGGGCGCGGTCAGGTTTTCTGCACACGTACGACGCCCCGAGAGCCCGAAAAGGTTCGGCGCGCCTAAGAAGAATACATTAGAATGCTACACAGGGGTAATCTTAGTTCAGGTCGCAGCTGCGTAGCTCACAATCCACGTCCGGCGTTAGCTATCCAGCTTCCGCCCACACCACTGCACCCCGTCAAGCACAGCTCATGACCTACCGCAGGTGGCGAAACTGCGGTGTTGAGACGACGGAGTAGCCAGCTCCGGCCTCGTCCTGCAGGTACACGGTACACGGATCAGATGCCCTGCTGATACTTGCTACACGTCTTGTAGCGTAGACGTTTGGCTGCTGCACGGATGCGAACAGGCCTGGTCAGATGTTGAGGCTACACACGCACCGAGAAATAATTCAGCTCGAGGAAGACATCTTGAACAGACCTACCTCGCGTATACCGCCACGCGCAGGTATACCTTGCGTATATTACAATGCGCAGGCATTTTTTTTGTGAGCCGGTCACGTAGGTGTAGCGGCAGCAGCGGGCGGCTACCACCTAGCAGTCGTATCCTCAGCCTCACACGCTACCAAGCCGGCAGCTCGGTACGTGGGAGGTATCTTGGATACACTACGCCTCGCGAGAGAACCACGCGCAGGAGATGGTCGCCAGTTACAACCCCAAAGAACATCTAGAACGGTACCCCGCGCGCAGAACCAACAGTCTGTACAACCGTATTTGCTGGCCGAAATCAGCGCCTAGAAGTTGTGCTCCCGAATGCGTTACACAAACAGTAGCGTACGGAAAGTGCAGCGGAGAGCGCAGGTGATCAGGCCGGGCCCAGTAGGCACGCTGGTTGACTTGGTGTGGACTCCAGCGGAAAGCAGACTGCGGCAGTAGCTCTCCGCTGCAGAATTTCCAAAAATGTCTGAATCCTGGAGAGTGCAAAAATATCCAGATCCTGGAGGACGGGTGTGCTCTCCACAGCTCACGGCGACAGCAGTAGACGCGCAGTCGCCGCAGGCCCCCACTCACACAGACGAGGATCATCACCTGTGATGAATAATGTCTGATACCCTGGCACGGTTGTATGAGAGGCTGTGCCGTCGACGGTAGTCGAGGTGATGGCACGGAGCGAAAGGATATCCTTTGAAAACGAAGTGCTTCCGAGATGTAGAGAAGATGTTAAACAGTACAAGGGTGGCGCTTAATGTGGACAATACACACAGGTAAAGCCGCAAAGTTGAAGGATCCCAGACGACGGCTGCTTCCCAGAGATGACCAGGACAGCCATGATCCGGAAAGAGCTACAAGAGCGAGCCACACGAGAGAGTAAGCCACCTATATATCAAGCGGAGGATCCTACGGATGTAATTCCTCCGCACACATACGTACGTTACACTCGAACCGATATATGAGAGATCTAAAATAAACAACAGCAGTGCTACTGAACATCGACTAATAATGGCTATGTGCTAACATTTCCATAACTAAAACATAGCAATAAATAATAGACGCGTGCTATGTTAGAGGGAACGCTCTCAAGCAAAGCTATTCTCTCATTGACGGGCCTTCTTGAGCCCGAACTCGTTGAAATGTCATTTAATTAGAGCAGCACGAATACGAGGATTACCGAGGACAAGGGGTTGGTGATCAGCTTGCACTTTCAGGTGCGTTTTGGTCGGGTACAGAGCTGCTGAAGCAAGGAGCTTCAGAACACAAAGGTTCACCAGCTTTACAGAGGCATGCGTTGGTAACAATATAACTGTAGCCCCCTGTGTTGGTCTCGGTTGGCACCGACGCTATAACAGGCTATATGTATGTTGGGGTTGGCATTGGTCGGCAGCATCGCTGTATAACATGTCAATCACTGCGTGAGCTAAATAGACAACCGGGGTACCGTTTCTTTGTATTTCCCTTCTTTGGCGGAGATCATGATGGTCATCGAGTTAGATCATTCTGTGTAGGGTGGAGAACGCTAACTCCACACAACGGCAATGATCGCATCGCGTATATTATATTATGAAATGGCACCCACGAGGCAGTTGTATAGTAATACCCATTGTTGTCTCTGGAGTAGCCACACCAGAAAACTAAGTATTCCGCATTGGAGCAGTCATCCATAAGCAAGAAAGTAGGCACAAGGCGCCGAAGCCTGCCGTACGAGCGATTCTTGGGAGGACACAGTTCACCCTTCAAGCGACTCTATGAACACTTCACGGCCCTTTGCGCTTGGCGCAAGCAATATCTGCCTGGGTGGCAAATACCCGGCGTACTCCGTTTCGGACTACTACCACGCACAACTGGGTACACCCCACCCCGTCCCCGCCCCCACCCACGCAGGTGTTATATATGCTTCTTCCAGCTGTTATATTCATGTCGACGGAAACACGTCATTTTTCGCCAACATCGCCCAGGCTGACGGAGGTAAGTTTGACGTGCGCCCTCTACAGGTACCCATAGCAGGTTGAGCTGGATTTCATTTAATAGCGAGGGTACAGTATTGATTTTTTTTACACCCTTTTCTTCACTGCTGAGTTCGGGCCGTCAAAATCAGTCACAATATATACCTTGCAGTAGCAGCGTACGAAATCGTGACATGGGCATGTGTGCCGCCACACCGCATGTGATAAGGGTATTGTTGTACTTAGTCGCGTGAGGGGCTCTGGCAAGCTCCGAAGCCAAGATCTAAGAGCGCCCACCTCCACCGCAGCCGTCGTCCGGTAACCAAGGGCTTCTAGAGTTACCATCAATAGTGCTTAGGATTACAATTGGGTAAAAACACTACAACGCCGGACAATGGAATCACGGCCGTCCATATTTATCATGTGTATTTTGTCGTGGAGGTATTTAGATGAATAATACAAGGCCGCTAAACCACAGTTACGACCGCGTAAATAACGTGTGATGTGTTTCGTGGCTGAAACACGAAAGGGAACGTCGTCGAACGACGCCGGTACTAGTTTAAGAACTCGTTTACGTCCGCGCGGAATTTGGCAAATAATGCACGGGAAGAAATACTTGTGTATCGTTCGGCAGCAAAGCTAAACGGTTTCCATTGCGAACAGGCTGAAGCAATAGGCGCCGCATGATTTTTGGTGTTTGGTGTTGGCCCCACGTCTGTTGCGCCAGTTGAAGAAGAGGGCCGGATTTTAGGCCCAGCACATGATGTTGCGACACGTGTTGAAAATACGCCCAGTGGTCTGTCCGAGAAAAACCAGAGTGCTTGTGTACATTGTGTACATGGAACAAAAATATTGGCCGTAGATTTGACGCTAGAGTTCCTTCAAGAGCGATGTCAAAAGCGTACTGCAATAGTGTTCCCTCGTTAGTTTAGTGCCGGTGTGTGCCAGCTGGAAACACCGGCACGATAGCCGAAACCTGCACTACGCAGAATATTGGCGCTACTCGTTGATTCCATGTATGACAATAGATTTCAACAAGCACTCTAGCAAGTAACCGACACGTTTCCACCTTCTTTACAGGGGGACCTCTATTGCACGTCGACGATGGCAGAACTGGATATTTGCCAAGCTTACAGAGTTCTAGCTGCGGGTATCGGAGAGTGGGCCGAGATCACTCAGGCCGAAACCAAAGTGCTTATACCTCTCTGCAATTCCCATTCAGTTGTTATGGTACGGCCTTGAAAGGCCTGCAATCATTGAACTGATGGGTAATTGGCCGGTTATCGCATGATAAGGTTGGCATTTCCTATTTCGGATAGTCACGTGGGCACGGAGGCACATGCCTCCGTTCCCAGAAGTACATCCGAAACTCTGGTGAAATCTTATCAAGCTACGCCTCATCTAAGGCTAAGAAAGTGAGAACTCTCCGAGAACCTGTATCAATAGCCTGTGAACACAATGGTGGTATGGAAGCTCTGTCGTCTAAGCAAATGGATGCAGGGGATACACCAATGTGTCTGTTAAGATGACTTGTGATCAGAAAGAAAATTGATAGTTTGGAAAGGGCGCTCGAGACCAAAGAGAGAAGAAGAGGAAAGAAAATATAGAAGGCAGAGTGATAATGATGAGTTGCATCACCATGTCATCATGACGGAACAATGCCCGTAGTCCTGAAGAATACCAGGACAACGGGACCTTAACATACTCAAATTTACGTGCGAATCTAAGTTCCACCAAAGATTTATCGTAACATTCAACGTAAGTTTCAGCTTCTTTTATATTCGTGCGAACAAACTGCTGGAATAGACTGCTCGTTAACTTGGGTATGAATCCAAGGTTCATAAGCTCAACACGCCCCCTTAATGCATATTCAGATCCCTAGGTAAGCCTCATACTTTGAGATCAAATTGATAATTTTAAATACAATAGGTCACATAATAACTCCGGTGTTTCAACCACGGCAATATGGATGTAGCCATGTTATTCACACACAAAAAACCAATTACAAGGTAAACTACGTATACAAACTACGCTTATTGTAATTACCAGCGATACATACCGTAGTAGATAAAACACAAAGATACGCCCACTGGTTTTCAAACACGCTTTCTGAATTGTACCGATTAAAAATAAAAATACTAAACTAATACCGAGAAATTGTGGACTACAACACGACAAAACATTATTTTCTTACCATTCAGTTTTGTTTTGTGTACTTACGTACTTAAGTACGTAAGAAAAGAAACAGGCACAACTATGAATACTGTTGGTTGTACAATAGACTATGATGGGTGGAGTCATCATCCATCATCGAGCGAATTCCTTGAAAAGAAAAAAAAGTCACTGCTGTATGTTTGTACCGATTAAAAATAGAAATACTAAACTAATACCTACAGAGAAATTGTGGACTACAACACGACAAAACATTATATTCTCACCCTTCAATTTTGTTTTGTGTACTTACGTACTTAGGTACGTAAGAAAAGAAACAGGCACAACTATGAATACTGTTGGTTGTACCATAGACTATGATGGGTGGAGTCATCATCCATCATCGAGTGAATTCCTTGAAAAGAAAAGAAAAAGTCACTGCGGTATGTTTGTACCGAATAAAAATAGAAATATTAAACTAATACAGAGAAATTGTGGACTACAACACGACAAAACATTATATTCTCACCATTCAGTTTTGTTTTGTGTACTTACGTACTTAGGTACATAAGAAAAGAAACAGGCACAACTATATATACTGTTGGTTGTACAATAGACTATGATGGGTGGAGTCATCATCCATCATCGAGCGAATTTCTTGAAAAGAATAAAAAAAAAGTCACTGCTGTACGATGTTTTCTACGTCACCTCAATATAGTCCAAGGATACCCATAGCACAAATAACTGTCTGATACTAGTTGTACGCTGAAAAGCATTAGATAGACAATTTTCGTGAGCCTTTGCCCTATAACTCTGGAATGAATACTCGTACCCATTTTGGATAAAAGATAGCTTATTGCTATACGATCGATGACTTCAGCTCATGCGACCAATAGTTCCACCTTTGCTCATACGTACGTAACTGGCTAGGAGTTGTAACTTTTCCAGGTGACAAAAAAACTGCTTGTACTAAGTAACATTCCCTACTCACGTGTAATTTTCAACTGTACGTACAACTACATGCTGCAAGAAACAATTACTGGTATAACTATAAACCCGTCCCCGTGCGCGATGTTGGTAAAATTACCCCCTGAACTGGGACACGGTCATGTCTCGTCCACATTTACTCACCCTGTGAGGTTGAGGTACATACGACATACTTGACAGCAGTTTGGACCTGTCGTTGTACGTACGACTAGCGCGGAGGAAGTCAAAAGGGTCAGCGCGACCGAGTCACCTACCAAAGCCCGCACGAAAAGGCTATCGATAAAAAACGGCAAGTCATGTCACCTTTTTAGGTACTTGAGCGACTTGATAAACATGTTCAACCTTTCGTACTCACTCCTCCTGTGTAGGAGACCATGCCTCTCGGGCTATGCTGCCATGTCTTTGAGGACGTCGTAGTGTGCCGCCCAAAAGATGCATCGGGCATCCCGACGTTTTTTTTGCGAACACGATGTACCTCCGGCTGTTATCCCGTCCGGAGCAAGAAGATTCACGCAGGCGTTGAGCTTCCAGCGCTTGTCCTCGAGTGTTGATCAGATTGACGTTCGGGTAGTAGTTGATGGAGCTCATTGATGAGGAAGATAGACAGTAAAAAGTGGTCATGATTCTTTTTGTTGAAAAATTGCTGAAGAAGCGCATGGACAGACACGGGAAGAAAGGTTTTGATGCGATTGGCGCGTGATCCTTCCAGTGATGATTTCCTGCCTCGGACCATTGCCAACTTTTAGCTGAATTGTGATATGCCAATCGTTTTGTCGTCACATTACCTGTTTGGTTGGGGTCTTGCACTTCTCCGTCCTCGGTATATCACGGTTTGGCGGCGATTGAATCGTCCGGTAGCACACGGCAAAATAAAAAACGGGCTGATTTGTTTTGAAATTATAAAACGCCACAATCTTGCATCGAGCTCCATATATAAACAAATGATGTTTTCGATCATGGAGGTTGCCTGACGTAATTCACAAGGCAGGCGGGATAGTCAAAGACGGTATAGCTAGCCGGAGCTGTAGTTGCGACGTCAAGGTGTTGAAGCTTAGAAGGGGTTCTCCGTGCTGAAGTTGTTAATATTCGAGCAGATGACGCTGAAGATTCGCATTACTTTGCTTGTGGCGACGCCATAGGATACGTGTAGTTGTTGTGTACCGATATAGATGCCGAAGGGTATATTTAGTCTATTCCAACAGTCCTCGAATACTCAGAAACGGCTTCCAACTGCTGGTTTGGACGATGTTGATTTGTAGGGGCAGTTGATGCGCTCTTACCTTAGAAGTGGACGAGTCTACTGTTGGTAGAACGGGAGGCGGCTCTTCGATGAAGAAGTCTGCCTCTACCCCGCTGTAATGGTCGGTAAACTTTGCCATGTAGGCGTATCCTCCGATCTCCTTGGGCGTCACCGGTCCTAGAAAGTCTGTACTCATCGGCTCTACACGTTCGCTGGAAGGGTCAAGACGCGATGTTTTAGCATGTTTCTGTTGAGTGCTTTTGTTGATTTTGCAGGTATAAGACGCAGATAAAGTGTCTGAAAAACTTCTCCCACACTCTGCTATATTTTTCACAATGGCCATCACCTGCCAATTCGGATGACCCAACCTCTTATGTCCGATGTTAGCTGGAACGGGTGTAGGCAGTGAAGAAGCTTTAGTAGCAGTCGAAGCGTGAACAGCGAGGACGGTTTTTGGTTAAAAATTGCTGCCGGAAATGGTCGGAAATGTTGTCTCATGTGTTCGGCCGATCGCACCAGTGGTGAGGTCGAGATGATGCAGAGTAGAGCAGTGGCTGTGGTTGCGTAGGGGCACAGTAAATGCACCCATGCCCAAACACAAATTTGTAGCGATGATCACATTGGCCCCTCTTGTAACGGCTGATCCCCTCGAAAATGGGTGGCTGCTTGGCCCTAGTACGATCGTGACGGGAAGCTGCACAGCGTGCTTAGAGCCTATATGGTCCAACACTTGAACAATCAAAACCCCTTGACCAACGCAAGAAAGGCGACATCTTCCCGCTACGTTGATGGCTACAGGAGGTTCCAGCTGTACGTAATGGTTTATTTTGGGTTGGATGCCAGGTAGAAGATAATTGCGGATGAAATGGCTAGAAGCTCCGCTGTCCGCAGTCACGAGGAGGTGCCGCGATCAAATAATAACCTATACTAACTGGAGTTAAGGATGGATGGGGAGGAGTCGCGAAGGACGTAGAAGTAGCTGCTGCAGTCGCAGACGCAGTAGTGGATGGAGCCCGTGCCACTGGGACGTAAGCTTCTATTTGCACTCTTGAAGTTGGATTTGTGGCGGTGTTGGCGTGAGCACTGCGGTTGATATTGTGCGGGGTATTGTGTTGACAGAAATAAGGGCGACGAGTCTTGTTGTCGTCCCGCTTTTGAGACCGACAGTCGCTATTATCGTTGCGATTGATATTGTGCAGGCTCCATCACGAATACCTTCGAGGTGTTGGGGGCGTTGTTTTTCCCGACATCGTCCCCTTTCGTGTAAATCAGTTTTCGCATAGATAGTCTGTCTTTTTGCAGTGTAAACAGGTCACTACCATAGCAGACTCACGCCCCTTAGCTTTTCGCGAAGGCCCGTTTCGCATAGCTCTATATTAAGCATTGCTATCACAGCTCGGCCGAGTGTGAAGTCATCCCCTGCTTCTACGCTGTCTTTTATTTGCAGGTATTCATCCGTGAGTCCTTCCAGCACTATGCCAGTATGCGGTCATCGATGAGCACCTCTACCATGTATACCAGTTCGTCCGGTGAATAGTATACTTCATTATGTAAATGCCTTGGCTCTTGCCGTTGCGTCGTGAATATTTGAGTTAGTTCTCATTTTAGTATACGTCTACGTTGACGGGTGGAATTGTGATATATTGTACCATGCCAACCCAAGCAGCCTTCCCATTCGCAAGTCCACCTCGTTTAGGCTTGCATTATACAGTCGTCCCCGCTTTAAAGGCACTCTTCTTAAGAAAACTCCCCGCTATAAAGACACATTTTTTTCCCAGAACATGGTGCCCCGCAGATGTACAATAATAAGGGGGGCGGTACATTTTCCACTTTGCGCCCCCCCCCCAATTTTTTTTGCTGGGGCAGCTCACTGCTGTATAACATCGACAGCGGTCTGCTGCAGCCCGCACTACCGCGTGTGGGTATGGAGAGGTTCCTCCCATCTGCTGGCGGGTCGTCAGATGCCGGCTTGAAGCCATGTGGCGAACCCACGTGCCAGTCAAAGTCTCAACTCGTGTCAGGCAGTCAAGGTTTGGGATTTTTGCCTTTCTCGTGGAGTTAAACTTTATTATTTTTGTGTTGTGTTTTTGCCTCTTGCTGACCTTTGGGGAAGAACGGTGTCCTCTTTTCGGGTTACTTGCCCGATTTTTTAGTATGTTGTGGTCTGCGCCACCGACCGTTTCCTAGTGTCCTTCTAAGGGCTCGACTGGGTTTGTTCGGTCCCGATGTGGCAGGTAACTTGCGTGTATCGTATCAGAGCTATTTCCAACGAACTGATATGCCTCAGGTCTGTTCGCGATATCTCGGGCATGATGTTCACCGTGAGGATAACGCCTTGACAATAAGAAAAGCCTGCAACAACACCAGCGCACTGCCGTACACATTACAGCACATTACAGCAAGAGCCTGCATCAACAACAGCGCACTGCCGTACACATTACAATAGGTCGTGCTGCACTCCTTCCCGCGTTTCGGTGGTGGAGGGAAATTCAAAATGTGTAGAGTATTGGAGTGTACTTCAGCAGAAGTGTTGCGGCCTTTCAAATCACGTTTTGTAGTTTTTAAGCAACACAGTTTCGTGGTCGCATTCCTGCTTCAAATGCGCGTATTTTGACATATGTTACCTCCACTGGCCCCGGGGACGGTGAGTTAGTGGCCTCGCAATTCTAAAGATGCTTCCCCGCATTAAAGACACTCCCCCCCAAAAAAACGTAGTGTGTCTTTACAGCGGGGTCGACTGTAAAAGAAAGTTGGCCGCAGCTCCCAATGTGCTCATAAACAAGATGTCGAACAGAAGACGGTTGTCGCGGTGTCAGTACTTTGATGTCCTCCAAAACTCGAGATGGTGTTATCCGTGGCCCATAAAACCGATGTTGCGGCTGGGATTGTAGAATATCCTGACGATGATGGTAGCAGATGTGACGTGTTCACGGGACTACTCCCTGCGACCGGATGTATATTTTCTGCTGCTTCAGCCGAGGGTGTTTTCCCGGATTAAATGTCCGTTTCGTCGGCGGCATGTCTACGAATTACAGCTCGTGAAGGCCTACGTCTAATTGAAGTTGGACGAGGACTAGTTAGTTTAGGCTCGCAGCAAGGACACCCTTCCAGGATATCAGAGATCCCGGCATGACGAATACTTATCACGGACTGAGCCGTGCGTTTCCATACGTCGAACTTGAGCTCATTAAAATACCGTTGAGAGCTCTAACGAGATTGTCTACTGCATCTCCTGCTTCCAAAAACTCTCCCATGGTGATGGTGATGGTGATGTTGTAGTCGGTTTAATGGATGGAGGGTTTCTCTCAAACTTCACTGTAATATACGACAAACTGCAATGAGATGTCGCTTCGTGCCGATCTATGTTTTTTATCGAAGGTCGAGGATCAAAACCTGTGAATAGCCTGTTTACACAAGGCTTGTGTGGAGGCTTTGTCTTGCATGCGAAGAGATGCAAAGATGGCACCGAAATGTCTGTTAAAATTATTTGTGAGAACAAAGAAGAGGGAATTTGGAAAAGGCGCTTGATGCCAACGAGAGAGGAAGGGCAAGAAAGGAGATACGTGAGAGGAGGGAGAGAAGGGAGAGTGACAATGGTGGGTCGCATCATGATGTGATCATCAAGGAACAATGCCCGTACCCGTAGTCCGGAAGAATACCGGTACAACGGGACAACCTTGACATACTCAAACCTACGTTTACATCCAAGTTCCACCCAAGATTCAACGTAGCAGTTAATGTATGTTTCAAGTTCTTATCTCACTCGTGCGAATAGACTGCTTGAGTAGACTGCGCATCAACTTTGATTTGAATACAAGGTTCATACTCTTTACGACCTGCTCAGATGGCAGACCTGTAGTGGACACTCTGCCCCCCCGCCCATTACCCTTAGAATACGGCGTCGTCGGCAGGACGCCTGCCCCCTCCCACGCCCTCCACCCCCCTGCCCCCCTGAGTAGCCCTTACTCCCAATCAACCCCTTAAGCATCACCCTCTTCGACAGACGTACCGCCCCCATACGTGCTACGAATTCGGCAAACAATATCCTCCGTTAACGGACTGTCAACTCTATGCTGTCTGAAGCTGTGTTAGCAAGTGGGTCGTCGTACGAGAGAGGGTATAAAATAGCCTATCCATGGCGGGCTAAAGGCACTACAGGTCAGAAAATTGAACAGGTCCTCGGAGAGTTCTCTTTTTCCTAGCCTTAGGAGGGACGTAGGAGTATCTGGGCCTGAGGCGTTCACGCTCCTGTTACGCCTGCCCGTGATGCACTTCGACTGGGTCAACACGGAGGAAGGCTACACTATGTTAATTTTTTTTAGGAATTCATAACGGCACGAATTTTACTGATTTCAGTCAGGAGTTTCGCGTACTTGTGTCGACCGCTACGGGGAGTGACCGTGTTTTGTCTCCGGGAATGGATGTGGTGTTGGAGGTGATTCGGATGGCGGGAAATAAGAATTTTTCGACTCTCATGCCGAGGTTGTACCCTGGTTTTAAGGCAACGGACAGGCGGCCACACGCCTCGTTGGATACTATGTGGTGGGCCTTTAGGGACCTAACGCATTATAAGGCACCTACCGTCAACGGCAAAACTATTTTTCTCTGCCCCCTGCTCCTTCGACGGAAGCGCGGTCCTCCGCCTCGTCGGGGCCCTGACCCGTCGATCATGGGCGCGGCCAGGGCCAAGTGCCGTCCCAGTTGATTTCGTGGCAGTAGGGATCAAGCCATCATCCAACTGCCATGTCAATTGATGATTAATCTGACCCTTTGCTTGCCCAGACATTGAACTGATACCCACTAGAAGAGCCTCATTATGCAGAAGACTTCGCCGTTAGTGCCTCGTTATTGACAGACTCCCCTACCCGTAGGAGCGACCTCCTTGGGCCCTAAACGCTAACCGGGGGCTTTTCCGCGACTGCCACGAAGCGAATCACTCATCTAAGCATTGTACGCATCCGTTCAGTAATGCGAGTGGCTGTTTGAACCCGTAACTTCGCCAACTTGGCGACGATGACGCATACCGACGTTGGCAAGCATGCATGGTCTGCTACCGCCGCGACGGAAAATCCTTTCGCCCCAACAACCATAAGAGAATTAATCGCCATCATTCAGCTCAATCACGAGGGTACGACAAGCTTCCGGGCCAAGTAAATTGTCACAACGATAACACATACAAGTCGGATCACCATGTTAGCGTACCGCCTCTGCTGCTCCCGCTCCTGTTCCTTGAATGCGTTTTGGAACCGCCCTTAACCCGGGCGGAAATCCTAACGGGCGCCAGCCAGGCACATTTCGGGTCGGCAATTGACAGCTCGACGGCGGTACGGCACCGTTGACAGAACTGTCGGGGGGACATCTTTTGTTTTTAGACGATGCTCGTGTTCCTGTTGATGGCCTGTCCAATAACGCAGCCCGAGTTGCCTCTGTTAAGAGCCCACGGGCTCTTGCGCCGTCTGCGGACGATTCTCATGGCGTAGTACCGGTGGCGAGAACTGAATCTTCAAGCGTCGTGCCCCCCAGCCAGGAAATTACTTTCGACGGCGGGAACGCGCGCTTTCAGCGACGTTCCTCCGGTCAGGGTCTGAGTTCGGCGACGGGAACCGCGCTTCCACCGACTTTCTCCTCAGAAAGATATTTTGCGAGGCTCAATCCGATTGTTTCTCCCGATAGCAACGGGCGTTATGTCATTTATTTCATCGAGGAGGAGTCGCCAAGGTTGGCTACCTCTTCGCTCTTCTTCAAGAGGCCTAAAAGAAAAGAGTCTCATCGGGAAATAATAATATTGCCACCCGCCCGAGCCCCACTACAGAAGACGCCAACAGTCTATGGATCCTTCGCCGTTCTCTAGCACGCTAACCCACGTGCTTCAGGCTGCGTCTGCCCCAATTGTATAGGAAGAAGATCCGACACTGTGCGACGGGCCAGTGGTGACGGCACGGCCTCCAGTCTGATCAACTGGGCGCTATTCCTGCAAAAAATACAGAGGAATTGCGCCTCTCGTCAAACAGTGAGAGCAGTTTCTTGCGATTATACGATAAACAGCGAAGAGGCCACGGCGCGATAAACCGCGGATTCGGACTCCCGTCATGTTCCCGAGGCCTGGCGTTCCCGTAATAGGACACTAAAGAAACAAAGAACCGAGGAGTGGTGTTCTCAGAAGGTTAAATTGCAGACCCAAATGTCCATCGAGGCTACCGACGCGTGGGAACCGTCGTTTTTTTTTCATTTTTCGGGCAGAGGAGAGCGAAGTCTCGCGTTTCTCCGCAAATGAGCGAAGAAGACCCGAGGCGAGAACCGCGGGTTCGGATTCGCGTCGTGCTCCCGAAGCCGGTGTTCCCTGACGGGGACGGTGCAAGCCCAGCATCCAACACAGCTGTTGATCCTTCTCTCAAATACTCCAGACAAAAGTGGTGTTGTTCTGGGAGGTCCCATCTTATTCGTCACCATGATCCCCTTCGTAGTTGGTCGTGGACGACGTGCCATTATAAGATGGCCGAGAAGACCTGGCTTTTCAAGACCATCGAGCAGTGATGCTCATCATGTCATCGCCCAGTCGAAGCACACGAAAAGGCATCGGTGGAGGCGTGCGCAACTTTGACTCCGGTGTTGGGGACAGGGACAAGCAAGACGTGGCACCTACTCCAAATTCATGCAGAATCCAGCGATAATAATATCATCATTTTGTCTCTGACGACAAGCTCTGTCTGAGTCCAGTCTTCTGCACCCAGGGTGGGACATTGGTCTTCGGGCGGATGATCCTAGGGCCAACAACCAATGCCAGTGCAGAGCAAACATTTGCTCGGTGAAGCACTTCTAGCCGTTCGCGAAGCTTTTCGCGACAGTGAGACCGGGTTGTCCCACCCGCCCATTCCTAGTCGGTTCCGCACCTGCACTCCGAATGCAAGAAAACCAAGAAATCTCGTCCATGCCGCGGCCGGGCCGTTAACAGCGGCCAGCGCTCGAAAAGGTTCTCCTTCGGAGTTTCCGACAAATTTCTTGGGCGCGTTGGCCAACCAAAAGCCGTGAAGGTTTGGAGATAGCTTACAGCGTCGGCCTTGACATTGCGTTGTCAGAACACAGACCCTGTTTCGTCGGGGGTAACTGTAACGCTGGACGACGTTTCGTTCACTATGAAAAACGCATGTATCAGACGAGCAACGCTCTACTTTGAGAGGCACTGGATTCCTCTAGATTTGGGGAACGGCAACATGGCTTGACCTCACAAAGGCCTCCGAGGGTGCTGCAGGGAATAAAGTTCCGCATATCCTCTGGCCACAAGACAAAAGAGAGCATTGGCAAAGTGGGGACCCCCAATGCAGGAGTCCAGCGGTAGCTTGAGTTTGTGATCGCGTTCGTTTGCACACTCGAGTACCACAAGAATGAAGCGCCAACGGCATCGCCGAGTTTTCTTGCCCGCTTCCAAGAGCCTGCTGCTGCTACCACTAACAGCTGATACTACTACGACTACCACTTCTATTCCTACTTCTTCTACTACCATTTCTACTTCGCGTACTACAACTAGTACTTCAACTTCCACCACACGCAAATATAACAACTACTGCTTCTCCTGCTACTTATACTCTCAAAGTACTTCTACTATTAATACGCCTGTTACTCCTGCTACTTCTACTAATTATGCTACTATTACCACTACTAGTACTGCTGCTACTACTACTTCTACTGGTACTTCTTCTCGAGTACTGTTAATACTACAACAAAAACAACTACTACTACTGCTACTTGTAATACTACTACGACTAACTACGACTACCACAGCTACTACTTCGACTCGTACGAAGTATTACTACTAATAGTACTACAAGTAGTACTTCTACTACTCCTTCTATTAATACTATTATTGGGACCATTACTACTACCACAACTACAGTACTACTACTTTCACAGTACTACTACTGTCACTTTTTTTTCCGGCGGGTGGCAAAAAATACAGCTGAAGCTCACCACTCTTCCACTATTTGTCACTTATGTGATCTGTCAACTTGATTCAAAAATGAATCCGCAATCCAGACCTAGGTCGTGTGAGCATAGGTTCCCGTTATATGGCGAGCTGCTACTACTACTGCTACTACTGCTACTACTACTACTCCTACTACTACTACTACTACTACTACTACTACTACTAACTACTACTACCTACTGCTACTACTACTACTACTACGACGACTACTACTGCGATCACTACTACTGCCATACCCCTACTACCGTCAAGACTACTTGGTGTACTACCGACTGCCACTAAAAATACAACCACTACCCCTATGCCCATACCACTAACACTACGACTACAATTAAACGGCTAGCACTACCAGCGAGACTACCACTACCTACCTCTACACTTTACCACTACCACTACTGCTACTACTACTGCTGCTGCTTTTACTACTACTGCTTCTGCTACTACTGTTACTGCTACTGCTACTACTACTACTAATACACTACTACTACTACGACTATTACTACTACTACGACTACTACTACTTCTACTACTACTACTACTACGACTACGACTACTGCTACTACTACTTCTACTACTACCACGACTACGACTACTACTGCGATCACTACTACTACTGCCACAACCCTAATACCGTCAAGACTACTTGATGTACTACCGACTGCCACTAAAAATACAACCACTACCCCTATGCACATACCACTAACACTACGAATACAATTATCCGGCTAGCACTACCAGCGACACTACCACTACCTACCACCACAGTTTACCACTACCACTACTACTGCTAGTACTGCTGCTGCTTTTACTACTACTACTACTTCTGCTACTACTGTTACTGCTACTACTACTACGACTACTACTACTACTACTACTACTTCTACTATTACTACTACTATTACTGCTGCTACTACTGGTACTCCAGCTACTGCGACTTCTTCTATTACTCTACAGTCATTACTAGAACTACTAGTACTATTACTACTACTACTACTGCTACTACTACTTCTACTGCTACTAGTAATACTACACTATTACTACTTTTTCTACTACAACAATCATTATGTAATTTTCCTACTCAGACTGCTTCTACTACAATCACTAGTCTAATGCCACTACAACTACTACTACTGCTCTACTGCGACTACTACTACTACTACTACTACTACTACTACTACTACTACAGTTAACGCTCACACAAGACTACCCACTACAACGTACGAGTACTACCACTACCCCTTCGCCAATACCGCTACCCCTACGACTTCCACTCCGACTATCCTGCTACAACTCCTATCGCCACAACCACTGGCATGGCCATTATACCACTGCCACCACTCCCGCGACTTTTATTGCCGCTATTGCTGTTACAACTGTAATTGCTACTACTACTACTACTACTACTACTACTACTACTACTGCTGCTTTTTATCACCAGGTGGATATTTTGAACGTTGGTTAAAATTACGATAGAACATAAAGTACGTTGCGACAGTAGAACAACATCGGTTTATTGTTTTAACAAGGCCTCGGGGGTTCCTCATGACCTGGCTCACGTCTTGCGTTAAAGATCTAGACTAGAGCATTACGAGCAACAGCGTTTACGGCTTAGGCTGGGATGAGTTTTCGTCGTCTGTTTGTACTCCGTGTGCGAACCAGCGGATCATGCTGAAGGCGGCGTTCCCTCTTATATGCCCACGCGATCTGTGCCGTCTTTGAAACTGTTTTCTAACGGCTTCAAATATTAGGTCCAAATCGTGCTTGTGGGATACAAGAACATTCAAAATATGCGTGCGTTTGAGATCTAGTCTAAAGCATTACAATCAACGGGGTTTACGGAGTAGGCTGGGACGAGTTTTCGTTGTATGTTTCAGGCCGTGTGCAAACCAGCGGATCATGCTGAAGGCATCGTTCTCTCTTGTATGCTCACGCGACCTGTGCCAGCTTTGACGATGTATTTTAACGGCTTCAAAATTTGAATCCAATTCATACTTGTGGGATACCAACAACATTCAAAATACGCAGTACGAATTACGGTTAAACTGTGTATCAAATCCAGGTATTAGACCTATATTCACAGCATACTTCTACATTTCTAAATAGATTTTAGCTCGAAGTAATAGCATCGGCCCACACACCCGTGGCTCCAACATATCGTACACACGGCGTGCTGAATGCCGGCCAGCAGTATCTGAAGGGCCGCATGGGGCACTATCACTCGCTCTACTGCTCAGAGCTGTTGTCTCCATTGTGAACGAAGCACCACTAACAGTTGGGTCGAAATCGGGAAACGGAACCAAGTGTACGCGTAGCTCTAAACCAATAGACAACGCAAATTACGTAGGGTATACGATTGTTCCACGGAAAGAGAATCTAGAAGAATGTGAAATTCTTGCTGAAGTGCTCAATGATCATGTGAAACTCACAAAGCTGAGTCCCGACGTCTCGATTGATGGCATCCACAGGTGACGCATTTCAAACAATTTGCCCCATGACGTGAGGGAGATGAACATCAAGGTATCATCACGATAATGTACGCAATTCGACCCGTAAAGCACATTTCCTGGCCACGTTAATGAGCCCAAGAGAGCAGAAGAGTTTGCCGCCGCCGCACCGTAATTGCCACGGCTGAAAACCCAACCGAAGAGATACAGCCGTTGTGATGGACGATTATTCTTCGCACTCCTGTCAATAGACGAACTTGCGATACGGCCTGTTCGTACGACAGGTGCGTTTGAATGTTCGAAGAAATTTTGGACACTCAGTGTGGATAGAAAGCGAGTAACTCGCCTGCTACCCTGTTACACGTGTGTACCTGAGTGATGGATGGACACATTGTCCGAGCTACTAAAAAAGTACGTACAACAAGTACATCAAGGCTATATATGTCGTAAGTATTGGTTATCAGGAGTTTCATATCCTGCAAATGGTGGGTGTACGCGGATGTTCACGTGCCATCTTTCCTGAAAAATCGTTTCTGCCCTTTCCCTTGTATTAACCACGTGATCAGTACTAGCGACGTATCCAATGGCACCTGCACAGCCAAGTGTCCCATTGTCGCTAGCGAAGTGCCATCCACGGAGTAATAGGGTTGATTAGAAAATACAGCACTTGCGCGCACCGCTGAATGACATGTTCGCTTCCTTGTATGCTTCTTCCCCGCGTATAGTGTGCCCCTCATTAGCCAGCCTAACGTGACCGGCCGGGCGTTTGCTCGGGTGTCTATACACGCAAGAAATTGACGTGCAGTCGGGCCCTACCCAACATGTCTTGTGAACGCCCGTTTCCTTTATTGATGTGAGCGCCATCGACTGGGTCTCCACGTATACCGTATCGTAGGCCAAGACATGCCGGTGTCGGCGGTTCCATTTAAAGCCAAGAGTTCCTGCTTTCGTTTTTCAACCAGCTATAGACTAGTCGTTACGATCACCTGTTGATTTCTCGACAAATGCACGACTCGGAACGTTTCTGAGAGCTGCCTCGCTCTGTTTGGGTCCATTTTGTCCCTGTTACCGTGGAAGATTGTTTTCCTATGATGAGAATATGACTCTGTCGTGAGAACTCTGCAATGCGTTGGACAGACCCCCACACCGTTCGGCCGCCGCTTGTAGTGCGTAGGAAGAGTGGACACGAAAGAAACGGTCTTTGATTATCCGTCGTTTGTTTGTGATCGATGAATACGTAACCTGTTCTACCAGCATGGGAAAATTCTTTATGCATCAAACGAGAATGGAACTGAGGCAATAGCATGCCGGTGTTTCGCAGCTGTTGCGAAGCGTTTGCGTCTAGTCTCCGAAGGAAAACTTATGTGCAAGTTGCCAGCTCTCCCCACTATTGGAGTGAATTTCAACAATTTTCGCCGGTTGTTGCCAAGGAAGTGTGATATGGCCCCTCCCCGGGCAATCCTGCTGTCTTGGTAGTTTGGGCAAGCGGTATTTTTGTAACAAGCACTGATTATCCGATATTCAGTGTTTCACCCGTTTCGGCATTCATACCGATAAATGGTGTTGATGCGCGCGATTTGTCAACAGAGGCGACACGCACAGTGCGAACCTCGCGGCCAACACCAAATCAAGTGTTTGAAGTGCGTGCCAACCCAAAGTGGTCCGCCTAGACGTTGCGCATTTCTCAAACATACACAATTCGGTGATTTACACATACGCAAGATAGGTCGAATGGGCTGCGGTCATGACGCATTGATTGCCTGAAATAGTCAACTAGACGGCTCTGCAATCTCGAAGGAAATACATTTCCATGTATATTGAACGTTTCAAAGGCCTCAGAGCGCGATCCTGTTTCTGGTCATCTGTCGGGCGCCCTGGTCTCCAGTTGCTTGACGAACACACCGTGGCCACACATTAACAGTTCTGGGTGTTCCCTTGTCTCGTTGCTTTTGAGCAAACTACTTCACTCGTTGGGTTCACTGTTTCAAAAATTGTTGAAAACTATCTTGTTTTCAAAACCAGCCACGATCCACGTATGGTTGGTGTGTAACGTTTGTAGAGGTAGCAATATTTCAACAGGCCTCCGTGTCCAAATGGTATCCTGGAGCTTTAATCTCCTTCGGGCGTTGGTGACTATTTGGTAGTGTTTTACGCTGTATATGATCGACCTGCATTAATGCCTCACCTTCATTGGGGCGGTACTCGCAGGTGCTTTGTACGCGTTGCAATCCGCCGTTATCTTCGCCGGTGAGAAGATGCATGGGTCAGAAGACGAAGGTGGGGAAGTACGACGGTAAATTTTATGGTTCTTGGACATTTGATTTACATTGCGTGTCATGCTGCATTTTTTCTTACGCGATGCCACGGTAAGTTTAAAACTGAAAGTAATTTCGCAGCTATATTCGCCATCGTTCTGCGCATCGATGGCGTCTGTCATATTGAACTTTTCATCAATACTTTTCGCCAAAACTAATTTTGGGCTGGACAGTTTACGTCACACACACCAACACCCAATAATGGGGAGAACCTTTTGGCGTGGCAAGTTGGATTATGGTTCTTGGACATTTGATTTATAGTGTCATGCTGCATTTCTGCCTAGGCGATGCCGCGGTAAGTTCAAAACTAGAAAAAAAAAATCGCAGCTATATCCGCCATCTTTTGGCGCCATCGATGACGTCTGTCATGTGTTAAACTTTTTGTTCATATTTTTGCCAAAACTTATTTTGGTCAAGACAGTTTACGTCACACACACCAACACCCAATAACGGGTAAAACCTTTCGGCGTGAAAAGTTGGACTGTGTTGGGTTTGTATCAAGCTGGGTTCGCCTGCGTTGCCCAGGGGTGGGGAGCGAAAACATGGAGGGGTCAATTGGTTGTTTGGTCTGTCGGTGGTTGGGTACGTGGTAGGGTGGGTAGCTTTGTTGGTGGGTGGGTTGGTCGGTGGATGCATGTGGGGGTGGATGCTTTGCTGGGTGATATGCGTCCAGAAATCTCTCCCTTGGTCGACTGCCTTCTCGCTGCTGCCCAGCTCTTCATTTTGGTGCTTAAAGTCCTACTTTTGAGCTTGGCTTACGTTTTTATGCTGCTATGCAAGTCGGCTGCGGATGCCATTTTGCTACTATTTCGATGCGTTATCATACTGCTACTGCTCCCCGTAGAATACAAAATAATTGCGTTGTTTCTGTCAGTGTCCCAAATGTGAGACGCGCTCAAACACTGCGACGAAAATCACCGCAACACCACTCGGACCATAAAGAGGTTTTCTCGCCAAACCACCTCAAGGCCCCTGCAACCGACACACCTCACACCAACACGCGGCTCCACTGGAAACTAAATCCTTACCGGAACGAGTTGCTATTCCGCTGCTACCGTGTTCACCCTAACACAGGACTCAGTGAACGAGCGTGTGTTCCAAACAGAGCTACGAAGCCGGTGCAACCAAGCTCTCACGAAATCATGCCCACTGAAAGCTACTTCAACGCCAAACATGGCCACCAAAAACATGGAGAACGAACAACACTCCATCCACCCTTCTAGCGCAGTTATTTCGCGGCGAGAACGGTTTCGAAAAATCTACAACTACCAACACTACCAACAATTTTGGTAGTCACTGCGTTTCGAATAAGGGGCTCATAAACATGGACACACTCGGCCTTGAATTTAGGTTCAAGCATTACACCAAGTCTCAACCATGACAGCGTGGCTGAAAGCACGCCATTCGTCCTCGCCTAGGTTGAAAACACATGAGTATATTGTACAAAACCCACCTGAAAATGTCACAGTCTAATTACAACAGCATGTTTTCACTCTATACAAATGGATTCCTTCCGTTTTGTTGACGCTGTTGGTGTACTGAACCACGTCATCCTTAGGTGGCTATTGGCCGACATGCACCTAGCGAACACTGCACATGGACAAGACGAACAACAAGGGGGTAGTGTACGCAGGATAGTTTCGACGGTAAACTCCGGTTCTAGATTGTTGATGGTGAGCGTTTTGTTTCGTGAAATCTATGAGTGAGTGAACACCCCCCCACCCCCCGGTTTCCTGGGCGATGCCACTCGTGACATCGGCACACGACTTTGTTGAGGACGTAGGGGATTTTCAGCTACCCCCAATTCCCGTGTCTCCGGTTCGCTCTGATATTTACATATTTATGGTTATGGTGCAGTCAATGATGCCGCATCTTTTACATAATTCCGACATTCAACTACCGTGTACCTCAGAGACATCATGCATAGACTATGCGTGTAGTGTTGGACCTACAGCAAATCGTGATTTATTTCACATTGGCCGTCCGCACGTTTTCCGCGAAGGTCTACACCTCGACTTGTGTGGTGCCGCAGTTGTCACAACTCGTTCAAATCAGGAGACGCAAAACTCACTCTACAAAAAATCCACGAACTGAACGTTTACAATCCCAGACTGACTCAAGGGCAGCTTTATATCCCCACAGGCAACCGCAGTCCACCTAAATGAGTCACACACACCATGAAGTGCTTGAGGGCGTCGGGTAAAGCGGGAAAACACTAAAGCACCACCAGACAACTCTGACGGGGCGATTTCATGTACAGTAGTAAACGTTGACAGCCGGTATCACAAAAAAAACGGCAATTTACTCCAAAATCCACGATTCTAGACGTTTGCGAGTTAGTACGTCCTACGACGGCTATAAAACGAAAGAAGAAACCGCTTACACCAAAGGTAAGCACGGACTTTCCCTGGCCGTTCGAAACGTTTTTATGCACGTCCCTTAAAAGAGTGCGGACAGGCAATAGTTAATAGCTGTCGTCGTTCGAGGTAGTCCTGCATTAGGTCTAGATAAAGGGCAGAAAACGGCGACGAAACATTTGATTCCTCATATGTTTATCTTCTGTTTCGTCCGAGTAAAAGTTTACCCTCCTTGCAAAGTCGAACGCGGCCTATAGTCATTAGCAGTTGGGACAACCGCCTTACGGGTTCGTACTGGACACCGTATTCCGTGTGGGTCCCACGCGACCATATAAAAAAAACGACACGCACCCCTTGTCTGAATATTCTTGTGGAGAAGAAGAACAACAGCAACCGTCAACGTCTGACCATATCCTGGCCATCACCATTGTATTCAGACCTGTTCACCCCTATTGCTTGAAAGGGTTCTCCAATCCTATGCCTGCCCGGAGCACGATAGATATATCCCGCTCTGCGCGTGGTATTGAGCCCATGCGAATCCTGTACAAAGAGTCGCATAACGCAATACTGAAAACTAACGTGGTTTTAGCGTGAGGGTTAACTTTCGCAGTGCCACAGCAGTGGTGATGGTGCTACGTCGGATTTTGGGATAGACTTTAATCTGGCACATATTTCCCTCTGTTGACACCGATAGCGCCAAACTCATACAGAGTGAAACACTGTGGGATTGTCAAGTTGGATGCTAGCCTGGTTTGTCCGTCACGGCGCAGGCGGTTAGGTTTCAGACAATATACCGGCTCAAATAATTCACTAACGGCGACGAGAAAAGCGAATATTATTATCACCATACACAATAGAAATTCGCTCTGCACGGAAATCGGAGCTAGAAGCGGTGTTTATGTCGATCGCCAGCGCGTTCTGGCACAGGTTTATACAACGATCGCTGGTCTGGCAAGCGGTTAAAGGTGTAGCTGGTGAGCGCTAGGTAAGTTCAGATCTCGCGACCAAGTTGGATATCGTTCGCTTTCGCATTCGTTTTGTGTGTATCATTATTGACGGATCAACTTCCGAGTGTGAGGTATGATAGGGCCAACTCTTTTGTCGGTTCGATCGCTGTAGGTTCTTCGAGTCGTACATCCAATAATTTCTTTGACGTCAAGGCCGTATGAAGCGTTCGTTAATGGAAGGAATATCGTCGCAAACTAACGTGTGACGCTCGGGGGCACTATCAAGAACATGGTCGGTAAGGACATGTTGATGCGGCGCCCCTCTCCGAAGGGCACCATCTCCTTACATGTGCCTTCAGATAGTTCGGACGTCTCCGATGGATTGGTGTGGCATCAAAAACGATGCTATATTTTCGTCGTGTCACCGAAACGAAATGAAGCTACGCTGCTCGTGTACGTAAACATCCACGGTGGCGTTACGCGACCTATGCTAACGCTTGTTCACGTGGGTCGTGACATGTTGCAGGTCGGTGGTATTCCGGAGCGGGCGAAGACTGCGCTTCCACCTGGAGCGCTGCATTCATCGGAAATTCTGCGCTTGGTCTCGGAGGCGCGATAGCTATTTCGGACGCTGTCGTACTCAACATCAGCGGTATCATGTTCAAGTCAAATGAAGCCTCGTTAGGCGGCGCCGTGTACATCGTATCCGTGACAGATAACCAACATATATTTCGCGACTGTGGGTTCGAAGATAACATCGCCGCAGATGGGGGCGCGGTATACCTCAACACAGGTCTGGCGGTTGATATCTTCATCTCGTCCGCCTTCCGCAACAATTTTGCAGGCGAGTCTGTCACAACTTCTAGCGTGTGCAGAATGGGCAAATGTGGTGTGGTGAAGCATAGGTAAGTGGGCCGGACCAACGGCCATGCCACATATACATGCCGTAATAGCGTTGCCATACTGCAGCTATCTAAGGGCTACGTAACATACCGCTTAGGCAACAATTCACATTGGCTGGATTAAAGTCGGCCGCCCGACGACACCCCGGTATATGCGTGTGAGCATCAGCCACCAATGTGCACAGCTACTGCGGCCCAGGAATGTCGCGAACACAAACCGCTCTTTCGGCTTTGGACACGCGTCTACATCCGGTTGACCATTCCATTTGAAGTACAAATAATTGGGTGGGCAGCGATAAGTCTGTACGTTCGAGGATGAACTCATAGCATTCCGGCCACAGATGCGTGCTCTCCCTCCAATTGCCATGCCTCCACCAATTTCCAGATACATCGGGAGGGGCGATCTACCACACAGGATATCTGCGTCTGTCCAACACAAGTTTTGTTGCGAACGAGGTTGGCATCGAAGGCCCCGCCATTATAAGCATTGGGTTTCTGGAAGAGCTGTCTAGCGTTTATTTCTCGGAAAACGCGTTCGACTGTCGCGCCGGAGAGTACGGCTATATTGTGGAGAATGAGGTAAGCAGCGTGTTTTTTCCGCCAAGAAAATGTCAAACAACCGGCCAAACGCAGAGCAACATACGACGCGTCGACCCTCGCCTGTACTGACTATTTGCTGGTAGGAACTAACCCTACATGCGAAGCTTGAATACAATTAGGGCAGTATTTTGCAATGGAATGCGTGTTTGGAACGAGTGCCAGAAGCGGAGAACAGGGTACCGTTCTAGGCACCTGGTAGGAAGGAGGGGTCTAAGGTATGGATTATCATTTGTTCCACAAGATAATTGTTTTCGTTGAGCTGTGCAGAGCATTTGTTTACCATCGACTCCCAATAACGTCTTACATGGGTGTGTAAAGTATCGTCTTGCGTGTGGTTTCACGGTGCTGGCGTTCGATCTTTGATTCGATTATTCACCAGTTCTCCGCATCTGACACCCGCGTTGCTCAAACCCATTCAGGCCGACTTCTGCAGCTCGTGCTTTGACGAGGTCTGTTCTCGATGTTCAGGGGGTCGCGTTGGCACGGAAGACGGAGAACATGTTCGAGTTGACGGCTTTCCTTTATGTGCAGCGCCACCCCTGGGCGCTGTCGCCCCTTCCAGCGGAACGACCGTCGCGACTTTAACCCTCTCGAAAGGCTTCTTCCGTACCTCGAACGAGAGCCACAACGTTCTGAGCTGCTACCACGCGGATGCCTGCCTTGGTGGCAGCGACGCAGGCGGGTACTGCGCACCTGGCTACATGGGACCATGTGAGAAATACCTCGTGACTGGCAAGTACTTTTTTGGGGTATGACGCGTGCTACGATTGAGGCAGCGCTTTTCGAGCAAAATGGTTTCTGTATGAGGGGGCTCCTTAACCCGAAATTGTCGGAACCAAAACGATTTTTTTTTTTTGCGTGATTCTCGCTGTGTACCTAGGCCATGTGGGACTTGGTATCCGGTGGCAGCAGTTTAATTTGTTTCTAAATCAGTTTTTGGGAGAGGTCTTGAGCTCTCAAATTTAGGAATCCCAGAAAAAAAAAGTGCACCTCTCTCGTAGCACGCGTCGTATGCCTTCATGAAGCCGACACGAAACCACACCGTCGCAGTTAATCCCCATCATACGGAGATGTTTAGTACACGAGACCCATATGGCTCCCCATGTCAGCTTGTCATCCGTTTATGACCAGATTTGATGGCATTCCCTGCGTCAATGATACCGTTTCGAAACACAA
Organism: Undaria pinnatifida; assembly: GCA_012845835.1. Taxonomy (NCBI): domain Eukaryota; class Phaeophyceae; order Laminariales; family Alariaceae; genus Undaria; species Undaria pinnatifida. The sequence goes on from JABAKD010000016.1 coordinate 20,961,362, forward strand.
AATATCCGTGCCGCGGTTGTATTTTTTGTATTCACATGGCATTTTCTCTCTCAACGGCCTTTTTAACTGCTGCTTATCTCCAACCGGCGTTGCAGACTGTGCGGTTTGTGCGGAAGGGTTTGCGCCAGGGATTGCCTACAGTTGCCGTGAATGCTCTGGGGGTGTCACGACATCGGCGGTGGCGCTTTTGGCGGGGCTCGTTATCGCTGTGTTTCTCTTGGCCGCTCTTGTCCTTGTACATCTCGGAAGTGTTGTACGCTACAATAATGGGAAGATGGCTCAAAGCTCATGGAAGCAGAAGTGCTCGTCTTGCCGAGCCTCCCTCGTGCAAATGATTCCGTTCACGGCAATCAAAATTGTTGTGACCGTCTGGCAGATCATTTCGCAGGTATGTCCGCCCCGGCTTGCGCACGAAGTACCTTCAGTAGCTCTAAGTTCGCCGCAATGTTTAAGACCAAACAAAAATGATAACAGTCGTAGGTTGGGCAACCATAGCGCTTGACGAAGCATCGCTTTCGGTAAGAGATCGACTGAACGTTTAGACGTGGAGACCAAGCTCGATAGCGTTACCACAGTTTCAACCGGTTTGTAAATATCATGGCCGCGGTGTACAACGAACGATGCTGTTAACCTTGAAAGACCTAGAGGCATCGTAGGGTCGAGTGGCCTGGTTAGTTAGTTAGTGTAAAAGTGCTGCTTCAATCGTAACACGAGTCCAGAATTCGAAACTATTGTAGTTTTTGGCGAGAGTCGATGCTTCACCCCTGTTGTTTCATGACCATTCGACCAGTGAAGACAATGACGCAAATAAAGGCACTGCCGCCCACGCTTGTATCGCGAATAGAACAAACCTTGAAGCCTCCATGCGAGCAACCACACAAGTACGACTCTAGACTTTTCGAAGCGTCCACGACAGGTTAGTTAGGTGAACATTCTCCTGAAATCAATTGTTTCCGGTTTGAAAGAAAAACTAGGCATCGATGCGTGCGATGTAACCACATCTAGGGATCATTTACAGACTGGTTCATGTTAAAAAAAACAAAATTAATTCCCCAGCGAACGCCCACGTCGTTTTTTCGATACAACAGAGCGTAAAAATATACTCGTGTCTCTTGCGTGCTGTTGTCGCAGTTCCTTCACCCGCGATGTTGTTCTTGTCGTTGTTGTTTTTGTTGTTTTAGCCGTTGCTGTTTTTTTTGCCTGGTATTTTGTCGGTGAAGCTTTTTCGCAAAATATGTGTACCGCCTTCAAGTCGTTCTACGGCAGCCCCCCCAACTTTTCTTGAACGAAAACGCCGGTTTTGAAACTAGCTCCCGGCCGTACCTCCTGAATACAGTGCCCCTTGCCACCCCGACGTCATCGTTCGATAGTCCTTTCTTTGCAAACTATAAAACATGTGGAGACTATTTTTTGACGGCGACCTTTCTCGTGTCGAGCAGCCACGAAACGTTCGTTGAAGAAAATCGCAGGTTTTGGGGGGGGCTATCGTAGAATCAGTCTTTCGACGAAATATGTTCCGCCAAACAACAAAGAAATTTGGGCCAGCACTTGGCGTGGGCACGTAGAACTCGTGTGCAAAAATTCAGGACCTCTCAAACCTGAAACACGGTGTGGACATTTGGACGTTTGTGCGAAAAAATGAGTAAGATTCGTCATTTCTTTTAAATGACTTAGTTTTAGTGTAGGATCCTGTTTTTTGGCAAGATTCTGCTCGATGTTGAACACAGGCAGGTCAGACCTTCGATGTTATGCGCAAAAAAAATATAGATATGGTTTGGAGTACCTCCAACCGGTTCGGAAAAAAATACGATTATTGAAGTTTCCTCACCACCTGCGCTTGGAAAAAACTCGGTATTATTGAAGAATTGGAAGGGCTGTCATCGGTCGATACGAGCTTCGCTCCAACAGACAGCCCGACGCTGTTAAAAAATAATGGCCATGTCACCCTCTTCCGTTGGCCATGGGGGGGGGGTTTACTCAGATTGTGCGGGGACGCAGTCGTATGACCATAGACCCTCGCATCCCTACTATACCGGGACGGAGCAGGTCGGGTTTTCACAAACCAGGCGGGCATTGCTTGCACCAAGCGCAAAGCGCCGTGCGGTATTCGGCGAGTCTCATGATGGGTTGTCTGCACCCATCCAAGATAAGCCGATTGCCAGACGGACTTTGGCCCCTTGTTTCTTCATGGGGGGTACATATGATACTAAATTCTCACTCTTTGGCTAGATGTTGCGAAAGTCATTCGTTGGGGAGAGAACTTGGGTATTTTTACTTGAACCAACTTGAAACCGTATTATCTACCGTGGTAGATCTATGTACCCAGAACCAAATATTTTCCGCGTTGTGTTGCTTTCCTTGCTGTATCGCTTGCATCCCGTGCGGCATGGTTGTTGCTCCAACTATCACAGCAGGTGCTCCACTCGGATGGTCGATAAAATTGCGGTACTGACGTCCTTCTTTTATCCACTGCCCGTATTCTGCTGCGCACGTTATCCCGCTCGCTGCCGATATCCTCGAGGCAGTTTGACGCTATAGCAGGAGACGTATACCCTGAGCTTTACGCGAAGTTCATCTCCAAGGTGAACCCGATCAACCTCGACTTGGACTTCGCCTTGTCGTACTCATGCTTTGTCGGCAACGATTTTTATGACCATCTTCTGTTCGCCACGATCGTGCCTCTTCTAGTGCTCGTCGTTCTCGCGGGGAGCTACTTTTTCGGGAAAAAAAGAAACAGTTGGTCCGAGTCCGCAATGCGCGAAGTGCAGCGTAAGCACCAAACGGTCGTACTGTACGTTTCCTTCTTTATCTATTCTCCGGTATCGAATAAAATTTTCCAAACATTCGGTTGTGACGAGCTAGATGATGGAGACACATACCTCCGGGCCGACTATAGCCTTTCTTGCAAAACATCTCGCCACAGTTGGCACAACACTTATGCGCTTATTATGGTGCTTGTTTACCCTGTCGGCATAGCTGCTGCTTTCACGTGGCTCCTAGTTTCGCGCCACTTTGATCTTGTCAAGTCTGACCGCCAGGCAATGGTGCACTTGAAGCCCATTGGCGCTATATGGGCCGCATACAAGCCGTGCCGGTACTACTACGAGGTTGTAGAGTGCACCCGTCGTATAGCGTTGACTGCTATTGCGGCTTTCATTCCACCCAACGGCATAGCAAATGTAGGCGCCGCTCTTTTGTGTGCTGTGGCATTTGTGTTTATTTCTGAAGTTTTGTCTCCTTTCAAAAGGGGACTGGACATGGGTCTTTACCGTTGGGGAAACGGCGTTGTCGTGGGCAGCATGTACGTCGCGTTCCTCATGAAGGTGGACGTCGGATATGATTCGGAAGAAGCTCTCTTGACCTTTTCGGGTGTGTTGATCTTGGCCAACGTGTTCATGGTCGTGGCGGTGCTGCTTCAGACCGCGCTGTTGGTAAACGAAATTCGTAGGGGGACAACGGCGGTCAGGATAGTGGACGAACCTGTCCGCCGTCACCGTTCAGCATTTGCGACATCACTCGAGCCCGAAAATGGAGTGGTGGTATGCGAGGAGGGCGCTATTAACACCGAAGCTAAAGGTTCGGAGATTTAATGAGTAAATTACGAGACATGGAGAACGTGAAAGTATCACAACCGCGTGCGTTCTGAGGCAATCATTCGTTTATATCTGCAATAGTCCACGTTGTCTTGGGAAAACGTCTAACAGTGCGGTAGTAATAATGCTTTCACTCCCGAGAATGGGCTGCTGTCCGAGACGGGGAAACGTAGCATATTAACTCATATCCCCACCTGCGTCGATATATGGGTTTCATGTGAGGTTGGATAGTTTGAAATGCTGTGTGTAATCAGGGCCCCATCAAGAATTTGGGGGGTGCTGTCGGCGGAGATGAACAGGTGTTTACATGGAGAGAATATGGCGCCTGCCTATGTCCTGGTTGTGGTTTCGGCGATGTAAGACGTTATACCGGGCGTGCGCTTGCGATAGAAGGCGTGGACTCTCAATGCCGAGGCCGTGGAGTCGCTTATTTACCGTTGCACCACGTGCATTACGAAACCGTTTGACTAGGACAGGTAAAGGCTGGATCGCCACACCACGTTCCTACGATTCCTCGGTTTGGTTGAAACAAGAAGACTAAACACGCATATTTGTCTACGTTGACTTGCCAGCGAAGACAGAGTGCCAGGGATATGAGACTACGGTGCACGGACGAGCGATTCAGTATGTAGTTTTCGTGGTAGACATGGGAAAAGGAGTGCGCGTGCGGAAGATGGTGAGATTGGGGCGATGGTTGTGTGTAAACGTTACTCTGGCGTCAAGAGGACGGGATGGATTGCACGCCTTGAGAAACTCGTGATGGCGCTCGCGCAACCGTAACGTTCTCAACGATGGCGCGAACCAGGTCAGCAGGCCGGCCGGAGGTTGCCGTGATTTGATGCAGGGGCAGGAGCGTTTCTCGGAATGGCGGAGTTCTCATTCCGCGGAGAGTTGTAGAGAAGCATCGCGACACAGGACAGCTGTAAACGAGTCACTAGTAACGATTGACACCAGCTCTCCAGAGAGGAGGAGGTAGAATATGGCTCAGGGAACCACCGTCCGGGCCTTCCCGTCGTGGTCGTGACGGTGTGCCTTTTCAGCTGTGGTTAACCAGAGTAGGAGCCTTCGGACTTTCTACCCGTGCTATATGCCTCATTTACTGCCCTTCAGAGCAAGTATGCAATACGTTCATTGGTGCAAATTATGATCGTGTGTTTGCAAGTTGGTCTGGGTCTGTAAACGCTCGCTACCCCGCGCTTACTTGGTTGTCTGCGTAGCCGTGCATGATACGTGCTTCTGGCGTATCCTCTTACTCTTTTTTTCTTTGACTGGCTTACATGTTTTCGGACATCTTTGTTCGAGCGTCACACGAAGGATATGCCTTATAAGTGCGTACGCTGAATCCCAAGTTCAACGGAAATTCGGCTCTACGAGTCTTGTATGATAGAGTCGCATCTTCTATACTTGGTACGTGCTAGTACTAGTAATATAAATTTTCCTCGTTAACTTTCCTCTCAATAGCAACAGGAGCCTGTCGTTTGTGGCCACGCTATATGTACGGGCGATGAATCAGGAAGCGCACACTGCATCCAACTAGAAGATATTCTCCGCAATTTTTACAACTCTTATCCATTCAAGACCCACGAAAGGGCACTGCGAAGGCACATCACAACGTGGGTGCGCACCTCGCTGCGTATCGGGCCCAACGTTCACCTCAAATGTGGTGGAGAGAATTACATTATTCTGCCACGATATAGACAACTGGCATACGTGTGGTAGATACCCAATAAAAGAGCACAATGGCAGGTCTGAGCGACAGCAACCACCGCATCTTCATGTCCGATGCAATTCATGTGCACATGTTCGAGCCCGGTACCCGAACCATTTTACCAGGAAATTTGGTGTTGCACCAATCAATGTCGACCATATGGATGTGCCTGGTTTGCAATAGATTGGATCGACCTGACACACTGCTGTTCGGGTTGTGCAGTCAACTTCCATGGAAGCTTCCAACTTCCGTTTCGCGTCCTTGGAAGTAAATTCAAGTCCAACGGAATGAAATCATTATTCCATGGAAGTAAAACCAGCTCCCATGGAAACAAACTGGAAGTGAAATGGAAGCAATTTAAAAGATCATTTACTTCCACGGACGCTGGACATACTTCCGCATGGAAGTGTTCATGGAAGCTCCATGGAAAAAAAGGCAACTTCCATGTCAGCTTCCATCAACTTCCATCGAAGCACATAGCAATTTTCATCGAGTGCAGGGATGGGTGTCCCACTTCCATGAAGCTAGAACTACTTCCTTCGATCGAAGCTAATATGCATGAAATCTTTCACCAACCTTCATGGAGGAAAGGAAAGTCTTATTCCTATTTTCATTGATAGTCGAACTTCCATTTCGCTTACTTGGACGTTGGGCCGACTTCCATTGGAATGTTGTTTCGTGAAAGGAATCATATTCAAGCAAGTTTACGCCATCTTCCGTGGAAGCAAACTATACTTCCATGAAACTAAATTGGAAGTGTAATATATTCATGGAAGAGTATTTAAAGTGTGTTTACTTGCATGGAAGTTGGTGGTGAAACTTCCATGCAAATATGGGTTGGAAGTGTTGTCGTTATTTTTGAAGTTGTATATCTCGCCAACGCGGATGGTACAGATGCCAAGCGATATGTAAAGGTCTCGCATATGTGGGTGCGTGTGATTTTTGTTCGGGAACACACTCTGGTTTTTTGTGATATGCAGGGTGTGTTGTATTTCGTTGTAAACGGCACAAACATTCCACGTGTACACCGAAGCAATATGTAGCACCCGTTCCGCTTTACGTGATCATCCATCAGTCTGGTAGTACCTGCAACTTCTCCAAGAACCGTGAGATGCTGAAAACACAAACACTATGGAATATCATTCTGATTTAGGCCTTTCCCGTTGAGGAAAAGAGTGAAAACGGCGTTTTTTGCAGGTAAATGCAATTTCAAACACATTCCGCTGGGCATTCGATCCATTTTACATGGTTACGGTCACAATTTCGCGATGTGGTTAGATTCCGCGGGTGTCACAAAATGATAAAGGAAATGGGAGATTTCTTGTATTTGTAGCCTTCAAGAGAATATTTCGTATGAGTCTGTTACGACTTATGGTGCCTCCCGGTTTATGGGATCCCTTCGGCAATATCCGATCCCCTCTTCGATATATCACCCCCCCCTGAAATACACCACCTCCCCCAGAAATATATCATCCCCCCCATAAATATATCACCCTCCCATGAATTGTATCACCCCCCCCCAGAAATATATCACCCCCCCCCCGAAATATATCATCACCCTCTGGCAATAACATATTTCAGCAGGTGTTTGTATATTATGAACGGGGATATAGCCCCCCTTCGATACACTGTATGAAGGGGGGATAAAGACCCCCCCCACCCGATACACTGTATCAAGGGCGATGTAGCCGGACTTATCAGGCAGGGTTAAATACATTTCACGGAGAGATGATACAGATAATGGGGGAGTGTTATGTATAGTTCGGCCGGTGAGGTCAACCCTAGGGTAGGGGGTAACCCCCGTTTTCACGACAGGGTGTGAGGCAGTCGTGTGGTACAGTGACTCTGTACCTCACTGACAAAAGCACGTCGGGCGGTTTGTTTGGGGCAGAATAGCTAACCCTCCCGTTGAGAATTCATATCGTAAACCTGCAACATCGCGAAAGCCTATGACCGCAAGGAACGGGGGAGGGGTCACTCGGCCGGGTGACCCAGAACCACTGCAAAAAAAAAGCCCTTGAAAGGGGACCCCCCAACCGATAAACTGAATCAAGGGTGATATAGAAAGATTTACTAGCGGGGGTGTGACCTATTTCAGGAAGAAATGATATACTTGAGGGCAAGATTATATGCTCCAGCTGGTGTTAGTATACAAATAAAGGTGACATAGCCCCCCCCCCCCGAGTCACTTTGTCAAGGGTGATACAGCTGTTCCCCCGATACACACATTCTAGGGTGATACAGGCCCCCACCCGAAACGCTGCAGCAAGGGCTATATAGCTCCCTCCCCCCCTTACATCGTCTAACGGGTGATACCCCACTTCAAAATACCCCCCCCCCCTAAAATATAGTATCTACCCCCTGAAATATATCATCCTCCCGTTGAAATATGTAACCCCCCCCCTTCACTTTAGAGATTTTCCCCACCTCAAACCTTCATAGCATCAACACTCTGTGTTTTTGGAACACCCCCTTCTATAAAAAAGTGTCACCCCCCCCTGAAAAATGTCGTCCCCTCAAAAATATACGTCCCGCCCCTCTCATTTAAACAGCCGGAGGATTATCTATATCAAGGCTAAAATTTAGCACCCTTGTGAATTATCAACGGTGATATAGCCCCCCTCCCCGCCCCGCCCCTCGGTACACTGTATAAAGGGTGAAATACCTCCCTGTATCAATGGTCATATAGCCCCCTCCCCGACATCCCCCCCCCACATACACCGTATCAACGGTGACATAGCCGGATATTATATAGGGGGGTTGGTATATTGCAGGGGGGTATCATATGCTTGAGGGGGGGGAGGATATTTTTTTAAGGGATGATATACTTCAGGGGGATGTCATATGCGTCATAGGGGGATCATACATTGCGGGGTGTGACATGACATTTCTAAAGGGGGGTAGCCCCATGCTTACTATCAACGGTGAAATACCCCGCCCCCCGCCGGCCCCCGATACACACTATCAAGGGGCATACTTTATCTATGTCAAGGTGATTCAGCCCCCCCCATCTATAAGGTGGTATAGCTCCCCCTCCATCGATACACAGTATCAAGGATGATACAGCCCCCCCCCCCCCCCCCCCCTGATACACTGCATTAATCGCAACACAGCCCTCTCCGCCCGATACACGGGTGATACCCCACTCTCAAACATGACACCCCCATGAAATATATCATCCCGCCCTGATTCGTACGGTCTCCCCCTGAAGCATGCCGTCCCCCCCTGCACCTCATCGCCCCCACCTTCAAAACATCGCCCCCCCAAAATATTCGGATCCTCCCGGCGAAATATGAACCCACCTGGGTGATATCGTCCCCTGCCAAACAATACCCCGCTCCCCCCCTCCCACTCAATTGTCCGAATAGTTTCCTATACTAAGGGTAAAATAGAGCCCCCTTGTACATTATCAAAAGGTGAAATAGCCCCCCCACCCCTTCCGATACTCTGTATAAGGTGTAAAATAGCCCCCCGCTCCACCCCTTCATACTGTATTAAGAGTGATATAGCTCCGTCCTCGATACACAGTATGAGGGGTATTACACCCCCCCCCCCACCCCCCCAGATACACTGTATCAACAGATATACGGTATATTTTGGTGATTTAACCCCCCTCCTGATACGCTGTATCAAGGTTTGAAATAGCCCCCCACCCCTCTGAAATGTTATACACGCAACGCCCCCCCTCCCCCACCCCCTGAATCGCTTGGCTACTCGAATGACCCACTCTAACGCTTGACGACGGCCAGCTGATATACTCCATATGTATCAACAGTGATATAGCCCCCGTGACGGTCTAGAATCAGCCTATTATGGACAATAGTTCAATGGACAATTTCTGATGTAGGTACCGTACCAATGCTGATATAGGTGCCCTATCAAGGGTCCCGTAGGTGAATATTAAAGGTTTTCCGTATCAAGGGTGGGATTGAATCAATGGTGCTATAGGAACTCCTTCATAGGCGATACGGCACCTATCCTTTCAAAATACTCCAACCGCCCCGCCTCGCGAAACGCCTGACCATTCAAGCCACTCATTGAAACGCTTGACGATACACCCCCTGGTATACTGTATCTACATGAAGGGATCTGTAGACCCCGGGAACATTTATTTTTTTGAAATGATTGAGCGATTACTTCCTAAGTACGTACTACATCAAGGATGATTAGGTATGCAACTATCAGATCGACGTCAGGGAACTTTGACGTTGACTCTGGTCATTGCGCACCTGTCGCCTTTGGAAGACGCCAAGACAACAGCAAACCTACGTTGAGGTGGAGGAAGCGGCCAATACCTTCCCCAAAACGCGTACATACGGTTGAACACTCTCCCATAAATATTTCTTTCGTCGTGATGTCCTATCCACGCCGCATCGAGTCGCAACAAGTACGTGCCATTAAAATTCACTGCTTCGTACGACGTTTACCGAATAACTATGACACAGCGCAAACAAGTCGACGCACGAAAAAACACCCTGCGGACCCTTCGTCCAGAATCATCCCAAGCTTCGTGTATCGGTTAACGACATGTTGTCAGAGCAGACCAGAGTAAATCAGTAATCCATTTCCGGAAAAGGCAATATAATCTACGCACGTTTCAGTTTCTCCTCGAGTCGCGTTTAGAGCCTTTTTTAACGTACGGAATCGGCGCACACCCTATGTACACGATGCATGACAGCCGGAGTCTTGCACACGTCTCCATCCAGGCGCCGAATGGGTCAAAAGCGACAAACATCGGCTTGTTCGACTGCGTTGCACCCGATCGGAAAACAATGGCTTCCAAAGCCTCCATGCGCGGGTGAAGACGTCAGCAGGGCATTTCCACTCCAGACAAGAGACATTCTGATACCAAAGCAAGAGCAGTGACGAATCCATCAGCAAGTGTTGGTGAGTATTAAACCATAGCGGGGCTTCAAGATGCAACATTTGTAGTGTCGTATGCCAGGGGTGTACGTGATCATTCTTTTGATAGTTTTCGACGTAAGCTTCACAGTTGCACCCTACTAGTAAGTGTTAGTGCGTGTTTGGGAATACTCCGAAGTATGGATTTTCAAACTTTTCAACTCAACGTTTGCCTGCACGGATGTCCATTCGCCTTATTTTACATATCATTTGACCATGGAATCTTCCCAACGTCCGGATATACAACCACCGTCAGACGGCAATGTTGGCAACTTCGACTTGGAAAACGTCAGGAGCACCAGACGTTGGATTAGACGCGGCGTCATTTCGTGTGCTCCACACACTTTGTTCGTCGAAAACAACGACAGCATCGCGGCATCTGAATGTGTTCCTACTTATTATGCTCCGACCCACTAAGTGCACAGTGCCTATTGTTCCGGCGGTGAATTGTACGACATTGAGACCACTAGGCGAATGTAAAATTTCCTTTGGCGTCTGGTGTGTGGTTTTGAAGGACGAAAACTCCCAACCAACCCGAAAACGGGAATTATAAAAAATGAGGTTTGAGCGTGGTTTGACGAGAGACCACAGAACGGCAAAGTCAACTTCCCACGCTTAAGACATCCATCAAGATGAATTATACAGCCTTGTCTCGTGCCCTCATGTGACCTTATCCATGCCCAAGCGGAGTGACTGTGGGGTGTCCCTCCAAATGGAAGGAAAAATATCCTCGGTGGACGGCGTTCACCCACGATTGATGCAATTTAACCAGTTCGGTCGCTTCGCAAAAGGCTTTAAAAAGGCATCTAAACGTTATTACCCCATAGCGACGTGACGCAAACATCACCGTCAAAACTTTTCCAGTGAAAGATATTTACTTTTGTTGACGTACCGTCGTTCAATTAGCAACTGTCTACAATTGGACATTGTACACAACAATTGATGTTTGGCTGTGCATATTTTTAACAGAACACCCGTCCTACATTCGAGGTAGGTGCCCCATTCACCGTCGGGATCACACGCCACCTTCGTCGTCCTGACCCTCTTCACCCGGCAACGGCTGGGTCCGGTACGCGTGCAAGGATCGTGCCTGTCGTGACCATGACGGAAGGACGGGTCTGCCTGATTGTCCGGAACAACCTGAGGCGCGGCACAGGTTGATATTCTTGTCATTGATGCAACGTTAGCTTCGGCATTGCAACCATGGGATGTGTGGAATACACTCGTCCACCTACTCGTGAGTAGGTGGATACAGGTGGCAATACTACAACACAACAGCAGCCTGTGCAAATATATCGTCCGTTGCAACGCACCACAGGCCGTCCGTTTCAACCCACCGCAGGCCAGCCGTTGCAACGCACCACAGGCCGTCCGTTGCACACCACATACGCCTTGAAGCTGTCGTGCACACAGCTTGCCGAGTTGTCCAAGGCGACCTTCTCGAATCGCGTGGTTTCGTTTCTGACGGACTCGACCAGTCGGGGCACTGTCATGTTCACGTTCAACGTTGCCGCGGAGACCTCCGGGCACTCGGGCGTTCTTATAATCAGTTTCAGGCCGAAGTGGATAAGTTAGTATGTATCCATGCATTTCCTGTGCGACTTCATGTAATCACACACGTCGCTCGCGTGGACGCCTATGCCTGTCAATTCTCTGGTTGTTCGGAGAGATTTTCTCTTCATTAAAATCGGAAAACGCGTTACACGACAGACAAAATAATGTTGCGCGTCAAACTACAGTGTACACTAGCGACGACAAAATTGTACAGAACTTGGACAGAACTTGCCGTCTATTGTTGGAGGTTGACTCTTTATCCTCCTTGCCGCAGGCGCCGCATGGTACAAGATGTTTGCTACTATGACCCCCCACAGACAGACCTATCTAAGGTTTCGTCCGGTAAATGGTTGTTCTTGACAGAATTTTACAAAAACATATGCCAGCGTACCACCTTTAGAGCGTTCTTGACCTGCGAGAGTGGCAGTTAAGTTGCTTCATACCGGGAACGGTCGGTGGTGCGAGTGGATCAGTCTCCCGGCCCAGGGGAGAGTCCGTGGACATCGACGAGCACGACGTGAGTCCGGCTGTCTAACGCTGAAGACTTCTGTAGACCTTGAACCAGGTCAAAAAGGACGTACTAGTGTCTGACTGCTTGTCCGATACGAACGTGCCACACGAAGACACCTAAGGCGTCACCTCCATTGTGTATATTTGGTGTAAATGTCTCCATCACTGAGTACGGTGCCAGGTCACAGACTAACGGCATGGTAGGAGCGGCCCGAGGAGGGGACGTCCCATCCACTGCAGCGTTCCTCCACCGAACGTCGAGTTTCGTCAGTCATTTTCCTACGCCCATCCAAATGCGGGGTCATACGGGAGTGTCGCTCCACCGTATCCTCGCTTTTCTTCACCAACGACGGCCTAGGGTCGTCAACAGGCGCTCTGACCGCTGCCGGGCAACCATGTGCGCGCGGCCGTTTCGATATCGGCTCGTCCGCTAAGCGGCTTTCCTCGCTTGTCACCATACGATTGGAGGCGAGCGATTGCTTGGCGTCCCTGGGTTTGCTGTAGCTAGCGGGACGGCTGTCCAAGAAGTCTCGACGCCTTTGGTCTGGGTGAGATGGCAGATATGCCCTCTCACCGACCTTGTCTAGAGTGGCGTTGCTCAGAGCAGGCCGCAGAGGCAAATATTGACGACGAAAATTAGCCATTTCGGCCTCGACCATTGCTGGTCAGCAATGAAAAGAGTAATGTCCGAACGCCCACAATGAACAGACCCGTGTGGGACGGGCGCAGCATAATCATGCTCGTACTGCTGCGGGCTTAAGTTACTGGTAGGCAACTGAAAGTATGCCAATCGTCGTCTTTCGGGTCGCTATTCACGGGCCCCAAACACTTTGAGTCATAAAAAATATCACGTCAAGAGTCTCTCCCGAAGTAACTGTCATTTCATAAAATATCTTCTGTGATAGCCCCGGAGGCCGCCTACTTATGAACATTTCCACTATCCACGGAGGCGGCGTGGTGTCCGCGGCGACGCGGGCTCTAGCTTGGGTCGCAGTAAGTGGGCCATAGTAATGCGCACAAAGTCGTCGGGCAGCAAAATCGGGTTGTTTTTTACGGCCTCGAGGAGGTTGGCGCCCAGCCCATCATTGGTGGGGTCCGCGTCAGCGGACTCGTTTTCGTCCAGCTCTCCTTGGTCGTCCACCTCTTCTTCCGACATCCCTTGGTGCTCCTCGTCGACGGCTCCTTCCCCTGGATCGGGACATCCCGTGCTTCACACGACTAGACGCCATCACCATCGTCTACCTTTTTGCGTTTCTCCGTGTAAACCCTCCGGATCAATCCATCACGGGTGCCCCTCGAGGCCTGCCAGCCCTTATCCTACAAGTACGGAACAACACATGTAAAGATCCCACTACTATGGGTAAATCTGGTTAAGTTCCGTTTTTTACCCTTTTGATCTCTAACGATTTCGCCCGGGTCAGACCCTGAGACGATCTATGCTTGAACCAGCCTCAAACATCCCCTTCTTTGTTGTTTCCCACGATCCTCGAAATTTCATCTCAGAAGCGGTAACCTGCGGCTCTAAACTATGCCCGAAGGGGTACAAATCCATCCTCAACCCCGACACGGTGGAATGCGAGAACTTTCAGTGGACCAAGGGCCAGTGCTGCGAGAAGGTCTGCTCCAGCAAACAGTGCCCTCCTAAGTACACCGCGGTGGCAGACTACGAAACTAAAGTGTGCTGGGAAAACGGTTGGACGACGGAGCTGTGCTGCGTGAAAAGTGAGAGTTTATTTTACATACTAGATCCCTCTTGCATGCTTGGCTTACGACACGAACGAGCATTACCTCGACGCTGTGCCAAAGCCACAACCGTTGACTATATATTGCGCACTGGGCTCTAAGCAGGTGAAAAATGAAGCTCTTAAAAGTGAAACCTGGATCCTGGCGACGCATGTGTTTTACCGGTGCCCGCGTGTTTATCGAGTCAATTTATTTTCGTCGCAACAATAGGTATTTTCTCAAGTGATGAGGGATAGTTGATTCATCCTACGGTAGTGGTTTTATGGTTTGGGCCAAACATATCTGGCCGGTTGAGCTCGTCACGTATGGCACTATCGGGAAATATGATAAATTTGCGGGTGTTTTTGGTTTAGGACTACCAGCGCATAGAAATGATGGTCAGGTTGCGCGACGAACGAATGTCTTCGGGCCATGCTTCGGGTGAGATTATGCTCCTCAGGTTTGGACCTTAGATAATTCTGCTGCACCCCCAGCGTGATGTGGCTCATTTCTTAGGTTGAGGAGCCCCGTCAGTGTTTTCGGACGAGGAAGTGTTGCGTAACCCCATCGTAGCACGTCTCGTTGCCCGCACTAAACACTTCCTTCCCTCTACCATACCCCGTAGCTTTCCCACTGTGCAGGTTTCATTCAACGCACAGGCGTTGGCTCTTCTTGTCGCGTCCGTTGGTGAGAACGGCGGCCTGCTCAATCCCGCAATTTTGCTCGAGGCCGGCCTCCCCACCGTTCTAATTATCGTCCCCACCACTATATACTACATCTTGAGCAACGGTGACAACTTTGGCCAGAAGCAGTTTCTCGAGAACGACGTGGTTATGGCGCCCGAAGACTGGACCGAGACGTCCTGCAGCTATCTTCGAGACGACTGAGTCGCGGTCAAAAACGGCAACATCCACTTGTTTGATCCAGATGCCCCGGGCGCGGCCGGCATATTTAGCATACTCTTGTTCGATAACTTTACTGCTGCGCCAGACGTGAACGTTATAGGCAACATATCTTTCATCCGTTGCCAAGAAGCCAACGCGGTGATATCGAACCAACCGGTGACGGCACTCGGTTTGGATTCCATCTTGAATTTACTTCCAACAACGGGTCTTGTAGCCCTTCAATATTCGACGACCTGCACGCAACTGGCCTCCGCGACCAACGATAGGACTGGTCCAGCAAGGACCGTGGCTGGTACGCCTTCCTGTCGACTCAACATGAGCTTCATATAAACCTTTGCGTCACTTCTCGCCTGTTTGAGACGTTCCCCGAACGCGAACTGGCGACCGGCGTTAGAGTGGTCGCCGACGGTGGTCATAAGATTTCAGTGAACGCCGCGAACCCCCTCGATCTCGCGCCCACTTGACAGGAACCCGCCGGGGAAGGGTCAACCTCAGCACCTTGCTGGTAAACGGTGGTCTCCGCGAAACTGTTGATGGGCACGAGGAGATGCCGGTCGCTGGTGAGTACCGCGTCAACGGCGGAATCCACGTCATCGCCGTCAATTTTCTACTCGAAAGCCAGCGGTTCGGCGACTACCTCATGGGGGGATGACCTCGACGACGACAACAAGCTCATGCACTTGAGTCGGCGCAATCTGCGTGCCACTGCTGAAAACGCTGGCCTGATCACGTCCATCGTTGACTGCCAGTTGGCGGACGCGTGATGGTGGGTGAAGTACCTCGAAGAGATCGACGGCGATGAAACCTCCCTCGCTGACCTTCACTTTGAGCATACCGTACAAAGGACTAAGTCGCCTAACCAACCTCTCTCTTCGTGTGAACATCCGCATCAACAACGAGAAAGAGCAGACGCTGCAGGATTATCGGGTCGTGCCGGCTGCTTCCTTCTGGAAGAGGGACACGCACGTGGAGAATGCCGAGGGCATGGAGACAGCTATGGGAATGTTTGGTGAGACCTCCCGCCCTGTTCACGACAAGCAGACTGGCAAGGCTGTCAAGTCAGGCCTTGGCATGCTTTGTGGCGATGTGGAGGGCTAAAGGGTGGCGCGCCCGCTCGGAACCGAGTTAAAGCAGCTATTTGATCCGGAGGTTGGCTTGGAGAGGCAACGTCATCGTTGTTGTGCGCAAAAAGCAGTAATAAGGGGGGGGGGGGGGGGTGTACTCAATCCATGCATACCCGTAGCTTTAATGCCATTGATACTCGCGCGCCTACAACGCCAGGACGCAGCACGTCCGGTTTTCATCGGCCATGCAGACATCCTGTGTACCAAGCG
This sequence comes from Undaria pinnatifida, assembly GCA_012845835.1. NCBI lineage: Eukaryota > Phaeophyceae > Laminariales > Alariaceae > Undaria > Undaria pinnatifida. The sequence goes on from JABAKD010000016.1 coordinate 20,977,590, forward strand.
CGAAGCTCCATGAAGCCTTCAGGGCGTCGCGTGAAGAGTGAGCAGCATCCTACATCGCAAGAACCTCTTACATGTTGTGAAGCGACCTCCGCCCCTTGTGCGTACTTTCTTGCCTATCGGATGACAGCTTCGAAGTGATATGTTTGTTTTGTGGCAGGGCCACTTCCGGAGACAGCAGTGAGGATGCGATGCAATTGCCTCAGGGGTGATTTATTTTGTGCACACTACGTGATATCATCCCTCTTCCGAGAGGTTTTGGTTCTGCACTCCGCACAATATGATCTAGCTCGACCGCTCTGCACCATATACGATCTAACTAGACAACCATCTCAGGGGGGAGGGGGGGGGGGGGCTAAGCTTTTTTTTTCCTCAGTCATTTGACTATTGACCACGCATCCTTTCGGAACGGAGCAGCAGCGAGAGGTAGAGTAAATACATCTCATCGCATTGAACCCCACGCCAGTGGGGCCAGTACGTGCGACGCTGTTGAGATGACGCTTGTTCTCACACCAGGTGTATAGTCAGGTATACAATACCTGGAATACAGAATGACAGCCCTCCTACACACCAGGCTCTGTCTTGTCGGCGAAAGCCCGACGCACTGTGTCGTGGCTTGGAAAGGATGCGAGGGTTTGTGATCGGACCGAGTACGGCAGTATATTGCGAGTAGTACGCCCCCCGCCCCCCCTGCTCTAGGCGAGGCTTCTATGGGAGAAGGTGGGGGCGTTAGAAAGTGAAGGCAATGCGTTTAGAGGCGGTTTAAAGAGAGAAATCTGGTTGTCAAGCAGATGGGGGGCAGTGTTTATTCGGCGGCCCATCGTGAGTGGGACGAGCTGCGTAGATAGTAGATGTTCTATATAGTAGCGGTAGCGACCGCTGCCTCACACCGGCCACTTATGTGTGAGCACATGTACTGGGGTGTGTTTGAGGTTCATGTGCGAGTTTGCGTTTTTGCCGGTCGATTCGATTGTACGGTGCCCACAGGGTGGAATAGATTCATGCGTAGTATCACCCAATGTCAGTTTGATTGTGGAGCCATTCTTTGCCTAGGAAACACGCCGGAATCCCCGCGAGCTACGGTATGAGCACGTATTTAAGCTGTAAAGTCGTCCTCGGCCCGATGACATGGTCTAGATTCATGCAAAGTTATTAATAGTAACAGAGTTTTTTGGTTGAGGACTTTAAACCAAATGGTGTGACGTGCGCGGTCACCACCACCAACGGTGTGCATAGTAAGCAGGAATGAACAAGTACGGCACGAGGTAAGTATATTCGGGGTTTTAGACACTGGAAGAGGCGCACGGCAATGACGTCGAGCTAACCTGTGCGGTTGGCTGTACCATGTAGTAGACCAGTTACAGAGGGAGTTCTCAATAGTACCGCCATGTGCCAGTCGAACACTTCGAAGTATACCAGCACTGTTCAGGTCACCGGCACTATTCTGCAAATAATTACTATAGAGAAACAATACATAGGATTCCAGTAATGCCAAGCGATACTCGACAGACACTACAATAGAGGGCAGTGGCATTAGTGAACCGGAACTATTACCCCCCAATTATTCCCCACTGTGCGTACCCCTAAAGGTTTTCCGCAACTGACTGGCTTTTAGGTTCACACCTCGAAAAGTGTCCCTCGGCTTCCTTGTTGTATGCCGAGTATCGTCAGCTCTTCAGACATCATTCACATGTATGTTGCCGTCGTTCATAACCGGGTAGGGTTTTTACGGATGTGCGTACTGTAGCGCTCTTTGATTGGTTATCTTCAGAGACAATTCTGTTGGAAGCTGTGAAACGAACAAGGGGTCGTGTTTGATACAACCCCAGACGATGCCTCGAATACATATATTATTTCGATGTCGTCCGAAAACGATATGACCGCAGCGGGGAGGCATGTTGCAGAAGGGACATTAGAAATTAGCGGCCATTGAAAGTATTCGTGATCTTATGATATGTAGAGGACAGTAGGTAAGTTCAACTGTCCGAAGGATTTATGCACTGGGCCCACTTAGTTAGGAGGATAAATCCAGCTTTTAGGCGTTGTTGGACCATCGTTACACCCCCTTCCATGTCATTTTCAGAGGCCTCTACCGTCCCACGCTGTCTTGCCTTTGTCCGACTAAGGTCGATTATTCTATCAAAAGGTAGCAAAAGTGTTTGACCATAGGCGCCACTTCTCAACCTTTATATTTCCTGCTGTTTTCTTGCACATCCCAGGTGGTGTTTTTGGTGTATATTTTTACAGCCTCTGAGATAACCTCTCAGAGCTGAACGAATTTGAGATGTATGTCCCCAAAGACTAAGATGATGCCGCAATGTGCTAACTTCAGGCAGATGCAGAAGTGTCTCGGCCGGGGTTTGTGCGTTAAAAACACCACAAACAAGCTGGGACACTTACACCTGGCCATTGTGTCAACAACCCCGAACGCTTCGATATGTCGGTTAGTACATCATGTCCAACTTTTTCTCTGTACAGCAATATTTGTATTCGTACCTCACAGCCTCTACACATTAGACATTCAAGGACAACTGTGTAACATTCGCTGTAGATTGCGGATTACAACGAGTAGTTATTGTAACGATCGCCCCCTTAGCCGGAAAAGAACGGTGTGAAGACAAACGTTGTGACATTCTTATCATTTAGAGCAGAAAACACTTGGTTAGCATGACTGTTAGCGTTGCTTCCTACGTTCTTTGGTGTTGAGGCTTCATCTCTAAGTATTTGTGTGCTGGTCAGACATGTGACTGCTGTAACGAACACTTACCAGGTATATTGCCTACTGGTACGTAGGCTGGAAGAAAATAATCCACGTGAACAAAAACGGGGATTAAGGATACAACAGAAGAGAGAGAGTCGTCATGGAGGGCGAAACATTTCCTGCTCACCTCGGTAACAAAGCACAAGCGAAGGATATAGTCTAGACTATATGCTGTACGGATTGCTGCACTTACCGTCTGACCGCCTCACAGTAGCGTTGCCTGAGCTCGAAAACGTCAAAACGAACGAATAGTACACCGAGTACCCACAACGAGTTAGTAAAGCCGTCGTATCGCTGTCTGTTGTATTGCCGAAGGCTCAAACTGCGATCCTCGTGGTCATGTGTAGCGGCTTTGGAACAACTGAATATGGAATTCATACATCAGATTCCAACGCGCCTCCTTCATGAAACGCAGTCCCTACAAAAACATTGGTGATGTTCGAAATTGCTAAACAGTACACTTCGACGCATACAACGCTACTTGTTGGGCTGCTACTCGACCAAGTGACCACCAACTGTCGGGTTTAGCATTTCCGTCCCCGTAAGCAAATCGTGTGTTTTTGACGTGTTCAGGTGGATAGTGACCGATGTCGTCCAGTCAGTCGCGATAGGCGTGCTTGTCCTCCGCTTCGAACGGCAATTGTTACCACCATGTTGGTGCTCGTGCTGGTGCCTGCATGTTACAAAATCTCTTGAACTGTGCTATACATGGCGTTGACATGCTACAAAGTTCCGGATCCCGCCGATCTAAAAAATGTATTTGCTGCCCTAGCCGCCATATGCACGGATTCCTTAGCCACATTTGGTGCGCGTTTTCAAGCACGACTCTGTGAGCTTGAGACATTGCGAGTGCATTTACGACGTATGTACTTGCCGCACTTAGTGCGCGCTTCAGCCACACCTTTGTGTGTTTTGTCATACGTCAGCTTCATGATATGTGCTTGCTATGATTGGTGCGAGATTCAGCCATGTATAGATGACCTTGAGATACCGCAACACCACGGGTTGTGGTTGCTGCAATTGGTGCTATACCTTGAGGAATAATGTTGTGGTCTTCTCGAGGCCATGCGCAGGTTCCAACTATAACGTCGACTTTAGCCGGTTTGTGACCCCCGACCCGTGGAAATGCCGACTCAGTTACTGGCGCCCTACACCGGTGATGAACCGACGCGCTGGTGAAAATGCTGCGTCGTACTTGGTACACACACTATTAATAGGCAATCGCGAAGTCGCCTCAACAACAGATGTATTGTATTGCCACGCGGCCTTCAAGTCTAATGGCTTCCACTTTCCTCCGAATGCTTCTGACAATGGCGTCATCCAATGCAAGGGCCCTACTCGCAGCAGTCTGCAGCTAGCTGGATGCGCAGGTGAGACGCATGTCACGGTTGAGGTGGACCCAAATCTCCTGAGCTCCTTCACCTGAGGAACTCAAGATCTCACCCAAAAATCTGATTCCGAGAAAAACGTAAAAAAGCGCAACTCGATTAACAATCCCATGGCCTAAGCGGCACTCGAAAGTATCCACGATATCCCAACAATGTCTAGCATTGGATTATCAAGTGCGGGAAACCGTCATTGAAAAGGTATTTGACCATACAAACGCTACGACTATGGCCTATTGTAGCATGCTTTGAAAACACCGACCAGATGGCCCAGATACGCGCGCCACCCTTATTGAGGCTCACACCTATTCGGATTTCGCGTTGCCACACCATTGCAAAGCAGTCGCGGCGATGGTTTTAGGCATTAACCAGCCTGAATTTCGCCGCCAACCCCTTAACCTCGAGAGTGCAAGACAGCCCCGAACGCTGCACAGCACTGGCATTTGAGCATACTGATGGAGACTATGAAGCGGTGGTCGCGCTGTCACTTCTGCTTCTGTTAAGAAGGCCTTAGATTCCCGGGTCGTGAGGGACATCAACGGACTTTCTGTGAACACTATAAGCGGACGGCGCAATCCGTCTGAAGTTCGACCCTCCACAGAACGGAGCCACCCAATGAAAATATACAAAAGCATGAAGCAAATAGAGACCTTGCCCTTCTCTAACGTCAGGATTGAGAAGGAATTGCCGGTAGTATCCAACGACGAAGCCGACACACCTCTCACCACTGCACACCCAATTTGACACTAATCCCAAGAGTTTCCCCATAAGAACGTGTTTTTAGGTCCAAGTATTGACGGGGATACTGCGACGGCCGCGAAGCCGCAGAGAAGCATCGGCAGGCCAGACCAGTTTGTCGGGACTCGTCTTGTCGGTATTTATAGGCGGGCGTGATATTAATCAAGACGCAAGGCTAAATGACCACCAACTTAAAAATGGGACAGATGATTTTTTTTTGGCTAACGGCTTGTGGGAACCGATGCGATTTTGTCTCCTGACGAGGTAGTATGCGCTCTTGTTTGTCGGTTACACGCTTGCTGGGAGCATTTACAGCGGCAAGCGACCGGTTAAACGCGGAAACCAACGAAAGACCGGAACACCAACAACGAACCACACATCAACAACAGCATCACGAACAGTGGTGACATGTTACCTGGAAATAGCGGACAGTGGTGACATGTTACCTGGAAATAGCGGAGCCCGCTAATCAGGCAGCTGCGAGGAGTCCAAGGATCAACGTGTTCTTCATCGAATGCAAAATATACGACACGCACGATGTAATAAGGCAGGTGCTCAGTTGGGAGTGACAAACGATTTTCTTTCTGCTTTGGAAAAAGTGAGTGTTTATCATTTGTTTTTGTGTGTAACAGGCACGAAAACGCTGACAATGTCAAACGACATCTTACATGGATAAAATAATCTTGCGGCGGTATGACTCAACACATAAACCATTCAATACAGCGCAAGCAAATGTCTCGATTTCACTTCCACCGCGCGTCGTTAAACAACATCAAAAGATGCATGCGCACACGGTACACACGGCAATAAAAAACGCAAGCAGAAATAAAGGAAGAGCCAATGAGCACATCCCCGAGTTGGACGAATGCCTCCCTGGCGCGGACACGACACGTCGTGCATTCCTCGAGGCGACTACAAATAGACAATGTCACACTAAACGTCCCAGGCGATATGGTAAAACTCATCGACACGAGGAGGTTCATATATGTGTGTACACGGTCTCGAATGTTGTATTTTACCTTCCACTCGTTTAGAACTTCGCCCGCGGGCAAGGTATGCCCACTGATAACTACGATTGGCCATTTGGCGAAAACGTCGGAACTAACCTAAACCGCCTACTCAGGTTAATGTTCCTAGAAGAGAAGAACCTCCAGCCGTATAGTAACGGAAGCCAACTACCTGTTTCGCCTGTGCTACAATAAAACAAGCCTGTGTTGAAAAATCGAACACCGTTTCATTCATATCATGGCGTGGCAGCGATGCTCGAACTCCTAAAGACAATTTCTCCAGAACACCAACCCTGAAAAATATTTTCAAACAAGACACACCCTGCTAGTTGCCAGTACATGCAACTGGCGGTTGCCCCCCCCCTCCGTACTCTACGTTAGCGGCCACCCTGGTGCAAGGCAGTCCATCGATTTACCTCCTTGACAGAATGTCTGTTTTGAGATACTACCGGTATTCTAAAGGGATCAAATCGACGTGCATTCATTCGCAGCATGCCCATACCGTTCCTTGCGTACTAGCAAAACCCAAAGCTCACACAACGCCGTAGATTTCAAAACAAATTTGTGGGGCTACTGCATTCCAAATTGTATAGTAGTACCCCCCTGTGGACCAGTTTCAGACTCAGCAGCCGAGTAACAGAGCAGGGGTGCTGTCTTCTGCGATATTGGTATATTGGTAAGCTGTTTTTTTTGCTATTCCACAATGTATCCCCTCCCTCGGATACAGAAACTAAACTACTAATGTTTACGCTCACACTGCTACTGGTATCCAAAACTATATGATAAGTGCATACCGGCGAAAAAACATACTGTTTTGGTCTCCCTCAGATGGCGGAAAAGAGCCCCCGCCACGTTTACTCCACCTCAGATAGCGGACCTCCGCCAGATGACGGAGAGCAATACCACCCCCCCCGCACGGCTTCGTCCGCCTCAGATGGCGAGCATCAATTTCTTACCCCCCTGCCCCCTCAGTACGTTTACATGGTCGGTAGACGCCCACGTACTCCGTCCCGACATCGTGAGGATGCCGGAGTTTTTCACGCCATACGGGCTACGGCCATTCCTCATACGACGATTCCTCCCCCCTAGCGCGTAATACCGGCACCATTCCTACCGCCGTACACTCGAGGCTAGCAAGTCCTCTGGTACACTGGCCAAGATCTCCGGAAGGCTTCATAACCCGAAATTCAGTGAGAAGTTTCCCCTGCAAGGAAAAACATCAGACTTGATCGCTTTGCTCTCTCGTTCTTGCCTCAAAATCTTACGCCCCCCCCTGCCTCCCCTCCCACAGAACGTTCGGCAGACCAATCAAGATAGCACAGTAAAACCTTGGACGGAATTCCATGCAAACGACAACGGCGAGAGTTCAAACGCCGATCGATGCGTCTATAAAGAATAATACCGACAAAATATTTCATGGGCGATCGTTTTTTGTCGTGTTTGTCCCATTCCTCTTAGAGGAAATGGCTCGGAAACCCATCCCAGGGAGTGTTGTCATCATTCGTGTTATGCGGCGCAATCGACACCACGTCTTCTACCGCTGCTTTCATATGTCGTTTGGGGCGCACCGATCGAGAGCTCCGGCGACTCCAGGATGCCCAAGATGCATATATTTGCAATGTGAGGAAAACGACATCCTTGGTCGCTTCGTTCTTGCCTAATTGTAATGCCACCCCCCCTAGCACGTACTAACGGCACCACGTCTTCTACCGCTGATGAGACGTGGCCCAACATTCGTGTAGAGCACCGCTATTGAGTTCGGGCGACTCTAGGACGCCACAATAAACATGTGCATTGCCTTGTGAGAGCAAAAACAGCTGTGCTGCCCTGTGCAAGGCGGAAAAGAAAGAAACCTAGGCTGCCTCGCTCCTTCGGTCTTGTTTTCCAAATAAAATTACTTCACGATCACGATCCCGGATGACGACACATTCATGTCGACCAAGGATTATGTCACCAACCAAAAATTCCAACAAAATATATATTTCCCAACCAGAAACCGCGGGCACGAAAAGTCTTTCTCAGCTCCCCTGAGCACGTCTGCACAGTTTGGGGAGCCACTCGTGCGAGACGTGAAAGTGGCCCCTCTGTCACATCCTTGGTCCGCGACCCCTCTACCTCTACCGTTGGTTGGGGGTACCAGGTGTGTCGTGGCCTTGGTCAGCAGTACCAGGTATGTCGAGTACTTTGGGTCAGCACCAGGTATTGGCCATGGCTACGGTATATAGGGGGAGCATAGCCTCTATTTCGCTGCCGGGTTGGGGCCACGCGTCCGAGCGATTCGGTACCTGACAGCTAAGAGTAATCAGGTGATTTGTTTGGCGCACCGTAGCTGCCATAACTATTCCATGGCGTTGTCATAGCGCAAAATGAAAAATGGCACAAAAATATACACAAAATGTGAAGACGGCACAAGGAACAGGGGGGGGGGGGGGAAGGGGGTCACTCGGGCAAGTGAGACCCACCGACTCCACGAATGTAGCCTGAGCCTGTGCCGTGTCATTGGTCAGTACCATGTATACCAGTGGTGAGTACTACCGGCGCCATTCCTACCGTTGCATGCGTGTGGCCAGCAAGTCATCCAGCGCGCCGCTCAGCAGCTCAGGCGACGCCAGGACGGGATCGCGCCACGAGCCCGTAATAGGAACCCATAAATGGCCTCTCTCGGCTACCGCAAGGGGAGGGACAAGCTTGTACTGAGGTGGCGTACTCGATCCGTTGCATTCCGTCGAAAACAGCGAGATTCCCTTCGTTAACATTCCGGCGACCTGGCCAAACGTACTGCACCCCATCAAGACGGCGTCGGCTTGCACCATGCACGTCATGGCGTTTTGAACATCCGAGCCAACGTGGAGCACGATGGGCTGGTTGGAGACTCGGAACATGCCCGGCCGGATTGGGTTGCAGAATTTTCCAGCTTTTTTTTCGGGGCAGTCGGTGGGCGTTTCCACCTGTTCGCATGCTGGTATCTGTAAGCACGAGAGGGTGGGTGTTCGTTGGAAGGAGCCAAAGCGAAACCTTTCGAGCTGCGTCGTGTGCTCATGAGAATGGAACAAGGAAGGAGTGCCTGTTGATCTAGTTACGTCACGAGTCGTTCTACGATAACCCCCCCCCAATTTTTCTTCGACAAAATGGCTGGTTATGAAAACCAGCTCCCGGCCGTACCTCCTGATATGCGTTGTCCTTTGCCACCTCGACGTCATCGTTTGATAGTCTTTTGCAAACAAGAATAAAATTTATCGAGATACTGTTTTTATAGAACACCTTTCCTCGGGTCTAGCAGCCATGCAACGTTCGTTACCGAAAATCGCTGGTTTGGGGGGGGGGGGGGGGGGGGGTTCGTGAAACCAGTCCCACACGACTGTTAACAATATTGTTGGAGAGACTACTGCATCTGTTGAGCTGCTTGAGTCGCGCGCGCGACCGTGAACATATGTTGCTTTATCGAAGGAACGCAATTTTTCCAAGTCGCATTTCGGGGCAGTCGGTCGGCGGGCGTTCCCGCCTAATCGAAGGTCGGTTAATCTTACGCGCATGAAACGGTGGGCAACATTGTCATGTGGGAAAATACAAGTTCCGTAGAAAAAAATCAGGGCACATGGTGAGGAGACATCCCGAAAACAACAAGATGAAAGGCATTGAATCGCCACATGCAAGGGCAGCGGTGGATACATAGGGCACGGTAGCGGGGGGGCACTGTTGGGGGCAAACTTTGTTGTGCAGTGGCTCGGTTTCACTCGCGCCAGTGATCCCCACTTGCTCCTTTTGCAAGCCTTGAGCTTTCGCGCCGTTAAAATTCGCGATATATGAACCCGGTTAGCTACGCTGGGCCTAAAAAATGACCTATACGAGGTAGGTGTTTTTCCGTCAAGAGGTGTGTTAAGAGTCACTCGAGTGCGAGTGGTGAAAATCTGGTTGTCAGAAAAGGGGGGTAACCCTCCTGCCGTCCGTAGCCTCGGCCTGAACCACTTTGTTCCTACTCCTAAGGCTCTTATAAGTCTATTACTAGGATCATCACATGACAACATTTGCGAACATGCTATTAATACGTACCCGATAAACAACCCCATGTCTTACCTAGGGATACCACGAATATCGTGCAGAAGAACAAAAATGAGTTTTCCGACGAATTTTGGGTTAGAGCGCCTTTACAACTGGAAACCCGTGTTTGGGGACAATATACTTGAAATTAGCATAGGCAGATATCTTGGGGATCTCAAGGGGTTAAGGAGACTCGGTGATTCAGAAACCGTTCCAGCCCCAAAGCGTCGCCTCTAATCGTAGCACGCGTCGACTACGTTTCGGTGGTCATATTCTTACTGCGTGTGCCATCTGAAACTATGCAACAAGAACTTCTAGGTCAATAATAGCCGACAGACAGTTCCAATAACGAAAGAACGAAAACAAAAACGAAGGAAAACGGAAATAAACAAGCAGTGCTAACCACAACATCACGGACCTGATCGAGCTCAGCCGGCCACAACGGGAACTCATCGAACAATCCGGTTTCTCTCGAGGGGCACGGCTGAACAGTCTCCGAAAAGATATGAAACATCGGCCGCTCGAGTCCTTTCCCCGCGGCTTCTCGCGAAAAGGTGTCCATGAACTGATTTAGCAGATTGAAGTAGTCCAGACTCCCATCCTGATACTCGCGTCTATCCCCCATTCGCACGTGCATGGCGACGTTTAAGCGGTTGGGTTCGAATTTGCACTCTGGGTTTTCCTCGTACCTTTAGGCAAGAAATAGAATGAGACGCGCAGGGATGTCTTGGGTGGGCGGGATTGACGTCAGCGTCCACCTAAATTTTGATTTTTGGGCGTTCTCAATTTCCGCAAGTTCGATTGAATGATACGAGGGTACCTTCAGCAAGGTACGTACCAAGGTATACCGGCGATGGTTTTCCCAATTAATACCCTACCGGAGTGATCGGAAATGTTCAGTATGTGGCAAGAATACCGGCACTCGACCCTTCGGGATGACTTCCATACCGGTACCCGATACATCGGCTAATTCGGTACGGTATCAACACTGGCACCAGACACTTCGAAAGTTCGAAACGAGCTCAAGCCTGGCACCCGACACTTCGGGAAATTTGGTACATAGTACGTCCTCAATATTTACCGCTACCCCGACGCCTCAGAAAGTTGGGTACACACCGATCAAAACATCCTCGGTACCGGCATACCCTTGGTATGTATTAAATTTTACACGGGGCGCGAGTCAATGGACTCGTGCTACGATACAGGCGTCACTTTGATGCAATGGAGAGGTGCAGGCTTGGCCGGCCAAGAAACCGACAGTAACTCAGAAAGCTCTCCCGCCATCGCTTTTGACGAATTAGGACTCGAAAATTGGAAGCTCTACCCCTGACACCACATTGCACATGCCCAAAAAAATGTACATGAAAAATTCCAAGGCTATATTTTTCCTGACTCAATCTCGTCGAGATTCCGCGAAAACTCAAAAGCACTAACTTTTCCAACCAAAAAATAAAACAAATCCGTTCAGAAAAAAAAATCCGATTAATGTGAAATTTGGTGGACACTGTGACGAAGACTCTGGAAGAACATCGATATAAGTTTCATTGCCCAATTTGCCATCCACGGAGAGATACTGCAAAAACATGATTCCATATATATACGTGTCCAGTGTTTTCGACAAAAAGTGAGAAAATTAAAATATCGCTGTGCCGCGCTCATTTTGTGGAGTTCGGATCTGAAAGATTGACACGTGATTTAGATCAAGCTTAAACAAACACTACGTGGAAATCGCAACAAGGAAAAAAATTGCCCACATACGGGCGGCCAAACAAAATCCATGATCACAAAACGGACAAAAAAGTCAACATTTTTTTTTTTTTTTTTTTTGCGATTTCCAAGTAGTGTTTTGATGAGTGCGCTCTACAGTCACTTGTCAAAATTTCAGGTCCGAACTCCAAAAACTGAGTGGGGCACAGCGATATTCGTGGATTCGCGGCGTCTTGGCCGGCCCAGCTTGTACACCATTTGTTTTGGCTGAAGCGTTCTTATGAATGACGGGGATATTCAACCTACTAATATCTAACCCAACATCGTCGGAATTTCGTTCTTGCTTTTGGCCAAGGGTACAGTGCTACTCTAGGGAGGATGTTATGACGATGTTATGATGATGTCAACACCCCTATTTTCACTTCCGGGGGGTTTGAGCTATCACATCGCACATACTATATCAGACTATCATACTACCTTACTCGGACGTCTGACTCTATATGCCACCGACAATAAAACGAAGACATTTTGGGCGTTGATTTTGGTGCAGCGTAGCTTGAGGTCCCGTTACGGATTTATATAGCCGGTCGCCCCGGTGGCGTATCAGGTTATCCTCGAGCATGGTATAGGTCAGTTTCGTGAGTTCGAATCCCCCCGCGTGCATACTCGTATAAATTCGTGTGGACTTATTCTTGCGCACAGATTGACTTGCGGAAAGCGCGGGAGCGTGGGTAAGCAACATGCGGTGAAAAAAAAATCGACGAGCAGTGGGATTGCTGAACCCTATGCGCGATAAAACTGAAGGCAAGAATCGGGGGGGAAGAAGGGACGACACCTGTGACCACGGCTTGTCCAGAAGCTGGAAAGTAGAAGTGCGCGACAAAAAAAGTAAAGGAAGCTAACTAAATGAACAGCACGAAAGGTGAATAAGACCGCAAAAGGGACAGGAAGGAGTCCCTCGCCCGCAGCAGCAAAAAACGAAACGGCCCCAAACGCGACCCCCCTCTACCGCAACTTCAATATATATTTCGCGAGCTTTCGCTGAATATCCACAGGCCATAGGATGGTTCATCGGGCAGCACTGGCTGATTCGACCATAGCCCGCCGATTTTCTTCAACGAACGTTTCATTGCTGATCTACGCAAGGAAGGATAACACTATTGAAGACAAAGTATCCCCGTATATTTTTATGCGCGCAAAGGTCTATCGATCGATGACGTCGGGGTCTCGAGGAACACCTTATTTGAGGCGAAACGCCCGGCGAGCTCGTAGCGGAGCCGGCTATTTCGTTCGACAATTGGCGGGCTCCACCGTAGAACGACTTATTTCACTTTCGTTTTCCCCCGAATCCGGTTCTTGGAGAGGTATAGAGCTCCATTCACAAGTGAAGAGCCTCAGAAAAAAATGGTGTGCCTTCATCGTGGCTTGGGAAGTTGAGGGTAAGTGTTAGGCGCTAGGCGGCTGGCTTGTTGCCCAGAAAATAGAGCTATGGTGACAACGAGCCAACGATAAGTACGACAGCAGTGCAACAACCCAACCCCGGCTGTATACAACGCTATGCAGCCCGGGACTCGGTCACGGTGGGTCACCCGAGAGCTGAAGAATGGAAAACCAAAACGCGGGGTGAGGACAGTGGAAGAGTCGATTGGCACAACATTTTTCAAAGCCGATCTTGATGCACAACAGGACAGCTACTAGGCCGCAGAATACTAGCGCCAGGCTGTGTATAATGTTCAAGAATATGAGTTTGAACTAACCATAGCAAGCAAATAAAACGGTTCTCGAATTTCTCACGTGCTCCTCCCAATATCAGCCTGCTTGTCTTGTAAACCTTATATATTTATAATTCACGCCCTGTGTACATCTCTTGCACCGGTGTGAGTACAGCCTACCTAGTCTACCTTACAGCACGCACGAAACCACACCGCCAGCGGACGGTTTCTTTCTTGAATGGTTGTCTCAATCACACGCGGACGATGCAAACGCCAAGCGGTGCCTGTATTCAGGGATCTCCAGGCTTTATGGGCACATGCTGTGGTGGAGATTTACTCCTAGTTTTCCGAGGTTGCAGACCTGGAAAAAATACTCAATATATATATCACCTCGAAAAACAACAAACTGGAGAAAATTGAAAGTTCTTCTCGTTGAAAAATCCCACGGCCCCTAGGCGGGTATGTTACGACACGTAAATAAACCCCAAGGCCGCGGTAAGGGGTAGGAGGGATGTCATCATGATGTTATCACCCTACTTTTTGCTCCTGGGTTTGAGCCACTCGCACGAGTCACTCTGCTGTACCTCACTGACCAAAAATAAGCTATTACGATTTTCGTTTTCGCAAAATCGTTGCTTACCATTCTCTTGTGCGGACTGACATCGCAAAATTAACACGCCACGAAAGCTCAAGACCGCAAAAGGAACACGGCGGGGTGACTCGCGCGAGTGACTTCCAGTCGCTGCAGAAGAAGGCCGCCAGAGTGACTCCCCTGCCGTGTAGCCTCCGGCATTTTTCGAAATAAATTGCACATTTGGAAGGTACCGGGGTTAGGGAGCTCCGTCATTTCAGCAACCGTTTCAGCCGGAAAGCGCTACCTCTATCGAAGCACGCGTCTACGTCTGAAGCCGACATTTCCGCCGCGTGCGCCCCTCTGAATTCAGAGAAATACTCGCCTCGGTAGATCTACCGAGGGGGTGTGTGCCATCTTGCGTCATGGACGCATGATGATACACGAAAGAGGCATACCGTGTTTTTTTGGCCGAAAAGGTTTTTCAAATTCGGGTCCCCTAAAGCCAAAATACATACAATGGTATGACAGAGGTAGCAGTTTTTGTCTAGAACGGTTTCAGAATGACACGGCTCCTTAGCCCAATATCGTCGGAAACGGGTAATTTGTTTGATGCATGATTCTCGATGTACACCTAGAGGCCATGGGATTTTTCGTCCCCGATAGCGGTATGTTTGTCTCCAAAACAGACAGGTTTTGGGTCGAGACAGGTATTAAGCTCCCACAATTGGAAAACCTCAGAAAAAGTGGTGGGCACCTCTACCGTAGCATGCGTCAATCGACGGAATTTTATCATATTTTTCACATTTTTTTCTGTCGTACACCTATCTATTCATAATAGGCCATGGAGTTGGATTGGAATGGTAATCGGGTAGCACCAGTGTTTTTTTCCCAAATAATTTTTGTGGGGGAAGGGGGAGGAAAACCCAACCTCCTCAACCAAGGGGACTGCTACGAATAAATACGGTACACTTTGCCGTAGCCTTGGTCGTTACGCTGACTACCCCTACGACAGCCTCCCCCCCAAACCAGTGATTTTCTTCCAAGAACGTTTCATGGCTGCTCGACACGCGGGGAAGCATGATATCAAAATATGTTTTCACAAACTTTCTTGTTCTGCAAGGGACGATGGAACGATCATGTCGGGGTTGGCAAGGGGCACCGTTTTTCAGGAGATACGCCCGGGAGCTGGTCTCAAAACTGGGGATTTCGTTGAGGAAAAGTTGGGGGGGAAACCGTAGAAAGACTCCACTGGTACGACTAACTACCCACCATTGACGTGGATGCCGGTGAAAATTGTTCCTCGCCCGTTGGAGAACCGATCGCACGATACTCTTCCTGGGCCCGTCCCAGTTTCCGACAGTCACAAGCTGTTCCGCTGCGAAGCTAGGGTGAAAGGTAAACACTACGTTGTCATACGGTGTGTTTTCGAACCCGATGCTCTCGAGCTCCCTCTTCGCAATCTCGACCTCCTCCGTTGATCTCAGTTGCGGCTGTTGAGGACAAGAAGAGCACAACAACATGAACAGAGCGAGCACAGCAGCATGGAACATATGTATGTACATTGATAGAAATACACGTGTTGTTACATGTGACGGGTGGCTTGCTAGCTACAGCTGCACACGAGCACCCAGCCTTTGCTGTACTGTTCGCGATCTCGAACCCTTTTGTTGATCTCAATTCAGGCTGTAGACAAGAGCCCAACAGCACGAACGGAGAGAGAACATAAACAATAAAACACGTCGATATCAAGACAAAAATCTACGTGATAAACGTGGTCGGTTGCTTGCTGTGGCTGCTTTTGCACGATCGAAGCTGGCTTCTACTGTATCGCCATCTCTATTCCCTGCGTTGATGTCAGAACTCAGGCAAGCGTCAGTGCGTAGACAGCACGCAGTAGCCCGAACAGAGCGCAGCCACAAGAAGAAAACAAGTCGACACTAATATATAAAAGACGTGTTGCGGTTGTATATCTCCGGTGGCTGCTACTGCAGCGCAAGCAAAGCGCGGTCTTGGGCTACTTCACGACGGTAAAAGCAACAAAACAGGGACTCCGTTCCGCTCTCGTGCGACTGAACTCTGTGACTTTGTGACCTTGCGACCTTGTGATAGTCGATACATGCCACGGTAGAGATGCAAACACTTACAGTAGTGCGTAAGGCCCCTTGCTCACTTTGCGAAGCGCTCTATACCTCTCCTAAAAAAAAATGGTGAGTTTTTTTTGGGGCGGTTGTTTGTTAGTTTGGTTGGTTGTTTGTTTGTTTGTTTGGGGGGGGGGTGCCGCACGATTAACAAAAATTATTTCGAAAAAATATATATACCCATCCCACGGTACGACGGAAGTTGCCGTTTTCGGGCCAAAACGTCCCTGGGCGATTTGGATTTTCATGTGAGGACCTGCCGGTTAATGAGGCAATTTCACGAGTACAATGCTTTTTTTTGGACTAAGGCATAGAAGCTCGGTCGGGTTGTGCGAGCGAATGCCTTGGAAATTGTTCTGCGAGTGAGATGCTGAGCTCCTCACGTGGGGACGTCAGGGAGGTTCTGATGCTGCACCCACCCCTACCGTGGGATGGCTGAAAAGGCGATTGCTTCAACCGATTTTTGATTAACGCTTTCACCACTGGAAACCCTTATCTTTTTACAAATTTGCTTGAAGCTGGTACATAGGGAGGGATTTCGGGGCTCTACAGAGGTCAAGAACCTCTTGCTATCCAGAAAAAAAGCGATTCAGCCAAACATCGCTACGTGTTGTAAATACCCCTATATCGTAGCACGCGTCATCGTCTTCCAACGATGTCATGGCATTCACGAGATACCACAAACTTGGTTAGGGTAGGAACCGGAGGCAGGGACACATATACTAATAATGTCATTGAAACCGCGTCGAACCTCGCATTCCAAGCCCAACCCAACCAACAACAGTCTGCCAAACAATAGAGTGTAGAAGCATGTTTTCCTACCCATTTTATTTTTCAACATGTTCTTGCCCGTGGAGTAGTTTGGTTGGCCTTAGGTCATGCATCGTTCGCTATTTTCAATGCTGCTGTATGTTTTCTAACCCAACATCGCTTGGATATCATCACAAACGACCCATTGGGGGGTTTCATTGTTTAAGAACACCCCTCGTCGATCAGAAAGAGTTTAGATATAATATATATAATATATATATATATCGTACTGACAACACGAGTCGCTCTTTCTTCTTCCGCTCGTCCACACGCAACTATCACCTCAATGGGACTCCATCTCTTCGCCCTGGCCACTCTCTCACGACTGATTCTACGATAGCCCCCCCCGAAACCAGAGATTTTCTTTAACGAACCTTGCATGGCTGCTCGACAAGAGGAAGAACGCTACGAAAAATAATTATTCGAATATTTTCTTGTTTGTAAAGGACTGTTGAACGATGACGTCGGCGTGGCAAGGGGCGCAGTGTTTGAGGACGTACGGCCGAGCGACTGGTTTCAAAACCGGCGATTTCATTGAAGAAAAGTTGGGGGGTCTACCGTAAAACGACTCTCACCCATTTCCACACGATTAAATGGGTCGATTGTACTTGTTTCACGCGAAACGGTATTCCGTACCAGAGTATTGGGTACTGATTTTCCTCAGTCCAGATCACGCTTTTTCAGCCGTCCACGGAAACAACTTTGCCGACAACGCTCCAATAATCATTACACGAGCTCTATCGGCCCATCGCAACCCGCGATGAAAGCCAACACTACCGAGGACAATTTTCTCCTTTCCGCTCGAGTCAACGGTAGAGACCATCCTTTTGTTATTTGTGGGTCTGAGGCTCTTTCCCCACTTCAGGCGCAGGCGCACTTCAGGCGCTCCATACGATCGTATCTCACCCCAAGTCTCTGTCTGTGCAAAACTAAAAATGGCAGCCCGAATTGAACAAACACGTCTGGCCTGAAGTACACATAAATATCACATTCACAAAAATGACATTGTTGGACGATTGTTGGGGTTAAGGACTCCCCGTCTCCGGAAAATATTTTGCCTAACGTGCTGTACCTCTGTCGACCGTGGCTACGGATAGGGGGGAGGGAGGGGCGTACTTATTTGTTGCTTCTCTTAGTACTGTGACCATTGACCACGTATCTCTTTCGGGACGAAGCACCGTTCCTAATCCTAATAGAGACCCCTTCCACGTTTGGGCGCTCAATGCGCTTTTACATATGTTACCTAAACACTCGGTTAGCTTATTCTACCCCCCGTCCTCTTTCGCCGTCTGTGGCCACCATCTATCTCGTAGGATGGCGGTTGTTTTCTCGCTACGGTCTAGCCTACCAATTTCTTCCATGTCACATTCGCCTATTTTCCTCATCTCTTCTAACACGTTCCGTTCCTCCTTGTATATTTTACATTCTCCTACTATGTGAGTCCACACGGGTACATATGCGTCACCACGTCCTCCTCCTCCCGACTACTGGTATATCTCTTTCTTCGTTGCGGTAGGTCCAGGTCCCCTTCACGAAATATGAGTTCAAGTTTTTTCGCGTAGTCTATTGGGCCGTGAAAACATTTGTAAAATACGTTTTCATTCTAACATCTTCCGTCAACCCCCCGTACATCTCTTAAGTGTTTTCCCTCTTTCGCCGTTTTTCTTAGCGAGTCTTTGCCTTTCTTGTATGTTATTTTTTACGTCTGCCTTGTACCCGCCAAACTTATCTATAAACAGTATATCTTTTTGGTATCCTGCGACCTCCTTCCCTATTTTTTCGACTGCGTTATCCCATCTTTTTCCAGCTCTCGCCCTTGAGTTTTTTTTCCCATACAGCCCTATCAGCTATGGCTGGCAGCCTCTTTACTGGCATACTCCTTACTTAGTAATGGCATTTAAACTTTCTCACGTCTGTTATTTGTTGTATGTGGGTACACTCCTAGTTTTGCTATTAGTACTATATATTTCGGGTAGGGGGTCACTTTGGGGCCTCTTTTTTTCAGTCGGCGTGGCTCACTTGTGCGAGTAACCCCCCTGTTCCTTTGCGGTCATAAGAGTCTTCCGTGTGAATTTTCGTTACACGACACCGCAATCGAATGGTTAAGTTACGCTGCGTTAAAACAAAACGCCTAAAAAACTGTTTTCAAACCTGCGAGGTACGAGTGTCACGCGGGCGAGTGGCCCGAAGCCCGCAGTATAAAAGAGGGCATTTTCCCTCCCGTACCGTTGGTCTACCGTAGCCGGCGTCCACGCCTAACCCCCCATACCTTTATGAACTTCAACTCTCCCGTTTCGGGCTTATCCACCGACGGGACCCCGAACTGGAAATACGCCAGCCAATCAACGATCGAGCAGCGGCGCATCGCGTTCAGCTCGGCTCTAGGCTTGGACAGATCCAGCTCATCCGTCGTCGCGGTCCGATGACAATACATGACCGTCCCGTTCCCCCCGTCCACGTGATCCTTCCCCCAGTCGGGCGTTGCCCAATCACAGCCCATCTCTTCGGCAAAAATCCATGCCGCCACGTGCCGGATGGTCGAACTGCCGGCACCATCCGAGGTTGGCTCTGAGGCAACCAGACACGGGGACCCCACCCGGCGCAACTCCGAGGCTACAGGCCTCCAAATATCCGCGTGAAGTAGTCGCCGCTGCAAGCCGGGAGGGACGGACGCCGTGAATCGCTTCCAAACGTCGATGCAGGCGTCGAGCGTCCACGACGAGCCGGGGTATCGTCCGGTAGCCGCGAAATCCGCGCACGCTGCCTCTGGCAGGATTACAGGATTAGCTTCAAGCCCCGCCGATGGGGATGGTTGGAGGAGGACAAGGTGAAGGAGGAGGAGGCCGAGGGGCAACACCAAGAGGGTTGAAGGTCGGAAGCGCCCCATCCGGTCTGCCGTTTTTGTTCCTGTAAATCGAACTATAGAGTCTGATGGGGAACGAGAAGAAGGTTTGTATGTGGAGAGGGCGGAAAGCATGGGGTCAGACTTGAGCGTTGCATGAAGTTATAGCGGTGTACGCGTAGGTACCGATTCAGCACGCCAAAGAGACCGACCGAACACTCATCTCTTGACTATTTACAGGTGTGTTTGGTCAGGTTTATTATAGCCGAAGCGAAAACTGGTATGCAGACTAGGCATTTTCGCAAGTTATTATTATCAATCCCAAACCAAAAATGCACACCGAAGAAACAAAACATCATCGCGCAGGAATACGAGCAAATAATGTACTACAAAAAACATTTGCATGGCATTTCGGCGATTCTTGTTATACACAAACAAACAATATACATTAAAAGCAACATTTGTTTGATATTTCGACGATTTTGGGTTAAGAGCCCCGTCACTTCGAAAATAAGTAGCAAAAAAGTGTTATTAATACCTGTACCGTAGCACGCGCCTACTACACACCATGGTTACGTTAGGGGAGCAACCCATTTTTAACCGATCTGTACCGTTTGAGCCACTCGCCCGATTGAGCCTATACCTCACTGACGGAAATACTTTGGACGATTCGCTTGGCGCACCGCAGCTACCCATTCCACTGCAGATTCATATCGTAAAATCAAAGCAAGCACGAAATCTTGAAAATACCGTAACGGAACAGGGGGGGTCACTCGCGCGAGAGAGCCCTAGACACTTGCAAAAAAAAAAAACTCAAGGGAACCCCCCTACCGTTTGGCTTTCTTCCACAGGAAGACAGCACATATTCGTACAAGGTTTTGGCGTTGACGCGCATCGCTCACCACGGAGAGTGGTGAGGGCGGCCGTGACCATGGACTGACCACACGTAATGGGTAGATAACTCGAGTAAATGTTGCCCTGGCCGATTGTTCGTCCTACAGAAACATGCCCGGGTGCTATTTACGACGGCAAGCCGGCTGCGCTGTTACAGGGAACACCTATTCATGCAAGATTTTTGCGCTGACGCGCGTCGCACTTTGCAAGCGATCCTAAGATGGGTGGTGAGGGTGGGCGCGAACATGGCCTGACCACCTCCGGGGAAAATGCACGCACTGAGGATGCATGTGTTCTACGGGCCGTCGCACTGAACGACAATCCGTCCTAGAGGGGACAATCCCTCTGGTTCTTAACGCCTTTACAGCTTGAAACCCGTTTATGGCACACATTTACTTGGAATTAGTATATAATATGGTTTTAGGGCTCTAAAGGGGGTAAAAAATGGCGACAAGCTACTGACGCTGCTACTTGTAAGAAACATAGATTCATAGATCACCAAGTTGGAACTCGAGTGCGTCGATCATCTATTGTTTTGCGGAATTCCGTCTCCTTTTCACGAAAGACACGCCCGCCTTCCAATGCCGTTCACCGGCGAGTTTTGCTTATGGATCCGACTCCATTAAACTCTTGCCATTTTGCTTAGTTTCGGCTTACTTCGGACCTGATTTGGAATCGGTTTGGCCATTTTTGTGTGCCGTGTATTATCAGCACGTCGTAGGACAACACTTCGTTGGCATCAAAGGCACAATCGCAAGCAGTCATGTCGGATCTCGGATCTCGGTTTATTTTTTTTTGTGATTTCGCGTGTTACGTACAACAAAATAAACATGTGAACTTCTTTCTCGCAGTTTCGGCGGTCGTTTAAAACACGTCCTTCTTTACGATCGAAGCGTACGCACATGCTAAAATGTGCAAGACCCGTCCCATTTGTTTTGTTCTGAAATGTTTGTTGATACATATATTTGTTTTGGCTTTTGGTGTAGCTAACGCCCCGGCAGTGCTGGAACCCTCCGCCAGCACGACGCCAACAACGGGGGCCGGCGGAACCTTCGTATTCACTACCATCGGTGGGCAGATAGATTCTAAGAGGTACCACGAAAAGTCGATAGCCATCATGGTGACCGCCAAAAACAGGAACAAAAAAAAATCGGTACCGTCTGCCTCAGGCAGTGACTGGCTTGGCTTACAGCATCGATGCCAACCAACACCAACCCCAATATCCATCCGATGGTTGACGCGTGCTACGATAGAGCAGAGGCGCACGGCGTTTTTTCTGAGGTTTCCTCAATTTTGGGAGCTCAGCACCTCTCCCAAAAACTGATTTCTTGGAGGAAAAAAAAAACTGCTGTGATACCGGATGATTCAAATCCCGTCAGCCCAGGTATAGGACGAGGATCATGCAACAACTAAAGGGGCGTATTTTCCGACGATTTTGGGTTAAGGAGCCCCGTCATTCAGAAAACATTTCGCACGAAAACTGCTACCTCTATCGAGGCACGCGTCGTTCTACAGCGTCGGTGCCAACGGAGGCCAACCTACTGTATACACATATGCATATGAATAAATATTATACACATATACACATGTATATATTGACCTACGGTATGCGGGAGAGGGGTCATTTTAGATACATCGTTTTGCAGTGGCTCGGGGTCATTCGCGCGAGTGACCCCCCTGTTCCGTTGCCGGTCTTAAGCTTTGGTGCTGTATATATTACTTCGCGATGTGAACCCGCAATGGAGCCGTCAGCTACGCTGCTCCTAGAAACCCGCCTCAAGTGGTTTTGCTGGTGAGGCTCAGAGTCACTCGTCCGAGTATGATAGTATATGATAGTATGACAGTATGTGTGATATGGCATGATATGATAGGTCAAAATCGGTAGTGAGATAGGGGGGTATATCATAACATCGTCATAACATCCCCACCCCTTACCCTAGTCTTGCTCCCGTTGCAGGTCTGGGCAGCTGTGCGACAGTTGCCGCGGGTGGAAACCGGTTACCCCGCGACGACATCCGCCTCCATATTGCCGATGGTGGTTGCGGTCGAACCTCATCCCGAACATATACGGCCCGGCTCAAGAGACTCGCGTGCCACGGATCCGAGTTCTGAGCGTCGAGTAGGACCTTTTGTCAACCGCCGTTGCAATCGCTATATTCCCTCTTCGGCATCTACGAGACTATGGCGTTTGACAAGAGGGTTTTCGACGGAGTGCAGGCGATGGTGTGGCCAGACTCTGTGGAGGTAGAACTTGAGTTCGGCACTGTACGCCCTTCGACCAGGGAATCGACGGACTCCAGTGGCCAGTTTTCCTTCAACAATTCATGTTGACGGCATTCTCAACCGCGAGTTGGGCACGGCAACCAACGTGGCCGAGCACTCCCGAGTGGATCATGGTGTCCGATGATTTTCGAGCGCCCTGTTGTAGGAGCCACTTCTTCTAAAGGGCCGGGTGTGGACGTGTTAGCGCGTTACACGATTGAAAAATATCAAAACACCGCGACCGTTCTTTTTCAGAACGTAAGCTGCCACGCGATTCAGGGTCAGATCGAACCCGTTCTGGCATGACTTGCAGGTGCCGTGCCAATTGTTGCGCCCGCCTCCTTAGCGACGTCGAGTGACCGGTCGAATTCTCGCGGACACCTTCGTGCTTCGACTTCTTTTGGCCATCCACGACGTCAGCAACATTGTAGCGGCAGTTCGCAGGGCCGCAGCGCAAGCTCGGAGTCCAAACATGGCGTCTGGCGAGTAGAGCATTGATGCAGCGTTTCAATATAAGAAATGCATGGCTTGTGCCGTCAGGGAATTTGCAGTCTCAAGTAATTGCGGCGGCCAAGCATGGTCCTTACGGCAAAATAGAGCGGGCGATGACCACGAAATTACGTAATCCAACATCACTGATTTGGAAGAGCCGTTGGGGAGATTCAGAAAACGAACTTCCGTTGTCTGAGAAATGTTGCGAAATCATCAGCTTTACCGTTCATAGTACAGAATAAACGTACACGCTACATCTGTTTGAGATCAAGGGTGTCACCGAGCTCCTCTTCGCTAGCAGCGCGTGACGCCCCTATGGCGCGTGCTACTGGGTGTGTGTGTCCTCAGGATATTGGTCGGAGACTCCCCTATGTTCTAGCTATTAACAGTACCAGGGTCAACAGGGCGATAGAAGGACGGTCAGAGTTTACCTGTTTCTTCATCCCTCACGACCTTGACTACACGACGCTCCGCGACGTTCGGGATGATAAACAACCCGAGGATCAATCTGAACCGAGCCCGGCGTGAACGCTATTTTCTCGCAGCCTAGGGTTCGTTATTTGGTGAGTTTGAGGACGCATGGTGCGGTAGAGGTCCACCACTTTTTTCTGAGCCTCTTCAATTTAGGACCTCTTTAGAGCCCCACAATCCCTCCCTATACTATCTTCAAATGAACGTATCCCCAAAATGGGTTTCCAGTAGTGGGGGCGTTAAGACCTCCCCCCAAAACTGATTTGGAGAGGGAAAAGAATGCTGCCGGATGAAAAGTCCCATGGTATAGGAATACAACGAAACTCTTGATATGTGAGAAAAAAAATGAACAAGCTTGGGTTAAGAAGCCCAGCCATTCAGAACTCGTGTCAGACAGAAAGCGTTACCTTTATCGTAGCCGCGTCTGCGCAAATCACAAGCTACGGGAAGAGGTTGCTTTCCGGGTCGCTATGATGTCTCCACCGTGCTTGATCCCCAGGGATCAAGCCGGGTCGGCATATATACTCATGCGCCTGTTGACTGCGGCAGCTTGCGTTGTCTGTACCACGCAAAAAGACGGGCACGCCAGCTCCGTAGCGCTAGATTGCGCATGACATCGAGATAGATCGACACATGTGTGACTCTTGGAAGCGTGGTGAGGTGCGCATATTTTCGCTCATCTGCCGGAAAAAGAGAAGAGAGAAAACCGTTCCGGGAACTCCATTATCCATGAAGAGATGCAAGGTATGTGGTCACAGGCTGCGAAAAAGGTGAAACCACCATAATACCCGAAAACGAGCCCAAGACTGTGCCATAAAAAGTAAAAGCATTCAAACCGAGACGCACGCTGCGGTACAGGTGCACCACTTTGTTTCTGAGGCTCTTCGCTGAGCGACGCATGCCACGACAGAGGTAGCACTGTTGGTCTGAAATGGTTTCTCAATGACGGGGCGGGTCTCCTTAACCCCAAAAGCGCTGGAAATAGGCCATTTCTTTTTTCGCATGATTCTCGTTGTGTACCTAAGCCGAACGAGATTTTTCATCTGGTACCAAGCAGTTTTACTCTTCTCCAAATCGGTTTTAGCCTTAGAGAGGTCTTGAGCTCCCGAATTGAGGAACCTCCCAAATTGAGGAACCCCAGAAAAAAAGTGGTGGAATTCTATCGTGTGGCACGCGCCGAGGCATCCCACGGCAGGGGTCCAGCAGGCTCATGAGAATTTTTCAGAGCTCTCCTAACATGAGGAGCTCACTAGCATCCTCTATCATGCATCATCCATCATCACCCGAAACCATGACTGCCTCCGAAGGCATCCGTTTGCGCAACCCGGCCAAGCGCCCCAATGCCCTAGTCCTCAATAACAATTTATGTTCGTAGAATTACGTGATCAGCGACTAACCGCTAGTTCCTCGCTCGAGTGTAGGTGAATCAAAACATGTAACGTGTAGCATGTAACATTACCCCGAACGTTTTGGTGAAAAAAAAGTGCAACCCCTACCGTGGTATGACTCCACCTTACAACAATAACACCTCACCCAAAAAATGACATTGGAGGGGGGGGGGGGGGGGGGGGGGGGATTGCTACCAGATGAAAAATCCCATCGTATAGGTATAGAACGAAAATTAGGTGAAGAAAAAATTACAAAAAATAAAAACGATTTTAGGTTGAGGAGCCCCGTCATCCAGAAATCGTTTGAGACAAACAGTGCTTACCTCTTTCGCAGCACACGTAGTTCATACAGACTGGGGGTGGAGGGGAAGACACGCATGCACCTAGATGGGCCATGGCGGTGGCAACCGTCGTGGCTCATTTTGCCCTGTGACCACGGCTTTGCGCCGAAGGACGCTGGGTATAAATACCTTTCACTCGTAGTTGGGCTTGGAAGTGAGAGTGGCAGATTGGACGAAGGCTGCGTCAGGGGGGTCTCTGCTGGGATTGCCTTTGCAGTGGCCGGGTCACTCGCGCGAGAGGCCCCCGTTCCATTTTGCGGTCTTAGGCATTCTTGTTGCTGTCATCTTAAGCATTCTTGTTGTCATTATGCGGCAGGAATCCGGCACGGAGTGGCAAGCTACGCCGTGACAATGAAAACATCTAAAAAACTATGTTCGTCGGTAAGGTACAGAGCACCCGTTCCAATGGTGATACCCCCGGAAGTGAATAACGGGGGTATCCCTCCCTACCGTACGTAGCCTTGGCTGATGAAGGGAAGACAACACAAGATAGAGGTCATCAGCGGTCCCACTCACTCCTCGTTCGAGATGTTCATGGTCATTCGAAATTTGCACCGTTAAACTTCGCCTGCTGCGGTAGTCAAACACTCTGTCGTTTTGTTAGTTTCGATTGGTGTTATTCTGCGAAAGGGCGAAAAGGAAGCCTTAATCTCCACGTCACAACGCTTTTACTTGGTGATGTATCGCGTGTCAATTCGATTCTCGATCGCCGACGCAGCGTTGCCGTCGTGGCAAACGGCAGCGCAAGCTGCCAAGACATGGGGCGGCCGGGTGGCACCGGCAGCGCACAACGTAAATGTACGCGACCGTATGGGACTGGGAATAAGGAGGAGCAGCAGCGACCTTATGATAATAAGGCACATCGCAGTATGGTCCTAATTCCCAACTACTAAAGCTGAAAAGGGGTGTTTCTAGCTCAGCGTTGGTCACTCACACGAGGGTGCTCGCATTGCCAGTGCACATGGGAGTGCCGTGCATGTAGATCGTACGCCGGCACGCTATGTAAAGGCCCTTGGCAGCACGGACCTCGCGGCACCGGCAGCGCAAAATACAGATACATGGCACAGTACGAAATAGGGCCCAATTGCTGCAAAAAAAGAGGCGTCTGTGATACGCCACTACAATAGTCACTTGCACAGAGGTGCTCGCAGCAATGCATAGACACAGAGGGCAGTATCAATCTACACCCCAAGTACGACAAGAAAGGATTGCCTCTTGCACCGAACGCACCGACCACTCACAGGATATCGTGCTCTCAATTCGAAGACTTACATGATACCACTAGAATGGACCTAAATACCCACCTGCAGGAAACCCACGATCCGAAAAAAAAAATCTTATGACACAGGTAGGGCGTCTAAGTTGAGACAGGGTGTGCTGTGCATTGACTGGAGTATCACGGCTCCCATATTTCTTATGTATAAGCTCCTGAAAATATCAGGCTGCCTTTTTCTTTTCAACATTTTTCTTTTTTTCACGGTATCGTAGGCGTCCTGCCCCATACTGCAATATTTTGCTTCATTTGTCGCGGCCCTGAGAACAAGGGTTAGCCGTGAGCGCAATGCAGAATGATTCATCGATGCCCCCCCCAAAAAAACAGCGATTTCCTTTTACGCACGTTTCATGGCTGCTCGACACGAGACAGGATGCCATGAAAACCATACGCTCACGCACATTGTTGCTTGCAAAGGACTATCGAACGATGGCGTGTACGATGACTTCGGGGTGGCAAGGAACGCCGTAATTAATGAGATATGGTCGGGAGCAGGTTTCAGAACAGGAAAATTCATTGAAGAAAAGTTGGGGGGGCTACGGTAGAACGACTCCGCAATAGCACATGTTTAGTTTATGTTTCAGGTACCCATCCCTCTTGTTTTCTTTGCACGTTCTCTTTCACATTCTCACAAGGGCTTCCTAGCTGTCACCCAGATCCGGGGCCACGAAGCAGGCTCTTCTCCCTTTTCCCCACTACGGTATGCGCCTTCATTAGCACGGCATAATATACCTTAAAAAAACGGGATATAGAGTTTACGCGAGCAGACCGATTAACATCACCCCGTTGGCCCTGGTACAAGCACCCCGTTGGCCCTGGTACAAGCTACATTGTAGTTTCAAGAGATGTCAACCTATATCCTCAACGAGGAGGACACACACTCAATAATACGAACGATCGGAGTATCACACACAGCTTGCAAATATGAGTTTCGACGAAATGTTCGATATCACACCTGGCGCGTTTTATTATTTTTATAATGTGATAGCACGTACCCACTGCAGTACCCAACTAGAGTACAGTAGCAGTGGTCCAAAGGGGAAAGAGGTGCTTCATCTGGACGTGCACTGGTCACTCACACGCGGGTGTTCGACGAGTTGCTGGTTGCATTAACTCTTGGATGGGTTTCTAGACCAACAACGGCTCTCTGTTGCTTGGCTGCTCTTATCTCTTAAAATACGTTCGTTCTTGCTGGAGCGGGCGATCGCGCCCTAAAAACAACACGCATGGCAACCTGACAACGCCTGCTGGCTACGAAGAGGGGACGCGTGCTACTAAGACAAATGAATGGAACACGTTTTAGGTAAATACTTTCCGACCGACGGGGTTGGTCACCATTCATGACACTAAAACCACCGTTCAATGTAAAACATAATATTCATCATTATTCATCGCCTCAGGAACGGCCCAATGATGCCATCGCTGGAACCATGTGTGCTCCACAGCGCTACGAGCACTCCTTAAATATTTTGGTCACATTGATTTCTTCATCGGGTTGGGCTTTCATTTGTTTGGATCAAAGGCGAGAGATAACACCTGCCAGGCATGATGGCGGGACACCGTCTCACGCACGCTCGTGCTACGATCGAGGAAAAATGTTTTTGTTTCGCGCACAGACCAAAACCGCTACGGCAGGGGGGTCACGGGTAGGCAAGTGTCTTTGATTTTGATGTTGACCGGGGACACTCGTGCGAGCAACCCCTTCTTCCTATGTGGTCTTGGCTTTCGTACTGTTTTATTTTTGCGATATGAGTCCGCAATGGAATGGTTACGCGGCTACGCTGAGTCAAAAAAATCGTCAATCAATAATTTTCATCAGTGAGAGGTATGGAGTCACTCGTGAGAGTATCTCAAATACAGAAGTGATGCGGGGCCCCCCCCCCCCCCCCCCATATCCTTGATCGCATCGCAACAATACTGCGGGATACAGCTGTGAATCACTATTTCAGACCCCTGCCGGAGTGGTGCTCCTTAACCATTGTCGTCCAAAACCTTGACTCAGAAGCTGCGCTTTATCGTCGCAGCAGTACCATTTGTGCTACCGTAGAACGATTTGAGTAGGGGGGAAGAGGAGGGTGATAATGCCTGTCGACCATGATGATAGGACAACCACTTCACCCAACGAATTCTGAGAGACGGGCGCTTGTCAACTCAGGAACTCCGCTATGTCGTTAGTCGTTGCAATGCCATTTGTGTTATACAATTTGTTGACGATAAGGTGCGACTTTAAAAGGCCGGTAATTACCTGATGCAAAGGGGTAATTAGACGTTTTCGTAGATTAGGATGGCGTTATATATTCGGGGTATCCACGAGACGGAGAGATTCGTGTCTCCCGTCTCAGTGGTGGTCATGTTCGGTTCTAGTGGAAATAAGTTAAGCCGCTTCTCTCCCGCTTTGAGCTACGAAAGTGAGTAACACCGGGGACATGCCGACTTGGTCGACCTGTAGGGATACTCTTGTGTCTCACCCCTAGCAACTTCACAAATGGCGTCGACGGCAGGACTAGGATCAGTGGCATTCTCCCTCCTATGAGAGTTGCGTCGGCTGCGCCGGGAGCAAGCGCGCCCCCCTCGTCTTCGACGCGCACACATGGTGTCCCATCCCAGCGACCACGACCCGGGGACGACGCCTTTTTCAAGAGCAGCATTGAGTGCATGGCGTCTGATCCGAGGGTGGAGTTCTCCTCGGAGTTGGCGACCGCGGTGGTGAAAACACCGTCCGTCCTCCTCTCGTCAGAGTAGCAGGCATTGCTGCACGCGGACGCCCCTTTAAGGGAGGCAGCATGGGCTCGCATGGATTGTACCTCCTATGCCGGACAGACGAGAGCCACCCAGACCCTTGCCCTCGTCAAGGCCTTGAGAATGGCTCACGACGAGGCCGACGAACCCGTTTTATGGTCGACTCCGGAGGAGTTGGAAGAATGCCGCCGTGACAAAAAGCGACGCGGCGACAGTCGCTATTGCGAAGACCGCCACCGTGGCGGTGGTGGATCCAGGTGTGGCAGCAAAAATGGAGGGGGTGGCGACCACCACCACCGTCGCATGGGTGGCAGTGGTGGTTGAGGCGGAGGACGCGCGTCGGGTGCTGGTGGTGGCTCAGGACGCCGCCAAGGGCAGAAACCAGGGTCGCACCAACGAGGCGGTGGCTCCAGCTCCGGGGGAGGCACCGGATGGCGGCGGAACAGCGCAAGCTGCCGTTCAGCGTGGAACGGCTCGTCCACCTCCCGCTCGTCTTCGGCCTTGAACACGAACCACGGCGAGGTGGCCGTGGAAGCAGGCAAGAGGTGTCAAGAGCTATGGCAGGAGGAGCATCTGCGCGTGATGCGTTCACCCTCCTGCTACGCCTGCTCGTGACGCACTTCGACCGGGTCCACACGGGGGAGGGTTACACTAGGTTTCATTTTTTTGGAATGTGTAACGGCATGCCTTTTTCCGATTTCAGTTAGGAGTTTCGCGTACTTATGTCGACCACTACGGGGAGTGAGCGTGCTTTCTCTCCGGGGACGGACGGGGTGTTGGCGGGGTGGCGGTGAATGAGCAATTTCCGACGCTTATGGCTACGTTGCAACCTGGTTCGAAGGCAACGGACCCGCGGCCATACTCCTCGTTGGGTGCTACGTGGCGGGTTTTTAGTGACTTGGCGCACAATAAGACACCCGCGGTCAACGGCGAATTATTGTTTTTCTGCCTGTTTCTTCGACGGGAGCGAGCTCACCCACCTCGTCGGGGCCCCGGCGCACCGATCGTGGACACGGCCAGGGTAGAGTGCCGTCCCAGTCGCTTTCGTGGCAGACGGGATCGTGCCACAATCTAACTCATGCCCATCGATTATTTACTTCACCCTTGCCTTGACCAGACATCGAGCTGCTGGACACTACAAGAGCCTCATTATGCTGGAAGATTCGCCGTTAGCGCCTCGTTTAAGACAGACGACCCTCTCCTTTGGAGCGGCCTCCTTTCACTCTTCACTCGCGCTGCTGCCCTCCGAGAAATCCGGGGGCTCTGCCTCAACTGTCACGAAAACAACCATTTCTTCAAGCATTGTAGGCATCCTTTCATTAATGCGAGCGGTTGCTTGAACCCTGAACTTGGCCGGCTTGGCGACGATGATGCATACTAACGTCGGCAAGCACGCATTATCTGCTACCGCCGAGCCGGCAAATCTTCTCGTCCGAACAACCACACGAAAAGTATTCGCCATCATTCACGTCAATCGCGAGTGTGCGACCAGAATCAGGGCCAGGTCAAATGTCACAACGGTATCATATACACGTCCGATCCCTATAGTGGTATCCCACCCTCGCCCGCCTCTTCTGCCCCCGCTCCCGCTCCTGGAATGC
Organism: Undaria pinnatifida; assembly: GCA_012845835.1. Lineage (NCBI taxonomy): Eukaryota > Phaeophyceae > Laminariales > Alariaceae > Undaria > Undaria pinnatifida. Next base: position 21,008,760 of record JABAKD010000016.1, read on the forward strand.
GCTCTGGAGCCGCCCATAACCGGGGTGAAATCCGAACGCGCCAGCGTGGCACATTCCGTACCGGAAATTGACAGCTCGACGGGGGTGCGGCACACCTGGCCTGTCCGTCGATGGCACTGTCGGGGAGAGCTCTTGTGGTTTCAGAAGATACCCGTGCACCTGTCGCAATACTGTCCAATAACAGCACAAATTGCCTCTGTCAAAAGCCCACGGGCTCCTACACCGTGTGTTGACTATTCTCACAGCGTAGTATCAGCGGCGGGAACTAGAGCGTTGAGCGTGGTTCCCCTCAACCAAGTAATTGTTTCGACGGCGAAAACGCGCGCTTTAAGCGCTGCTCCCTTCGGTCATGGTCTGAGTTCGGCGACGGGAAACCGCGCTTCCAGCGCCGTTCCCCTCGGCAGGCGGCATAAACTCGGCAATGAGGGTGCGCGCTCAAACCGGCGCCCCCCTCAACCATGGCACGTGAGCATGCGCTTTGCGCGCTCCCCCTAGCCACCCGTCGCGCAGCCATGAGGCTGCGGTGACGGCGCGTCGCCTGTTTCGGCGAACGTGTTCATCCCCCCCTCTCCCTGACCATGTGGTGGCGGTCGTTTGAGATGTGGGAAGGCCAACACTTGAAACAGCGAGATAGGTTTCGAGGCTCAATCTGGTGTTTGTCCGTGATAGCAGCGGGACCTTTGTCTGTTTTTCCACCCAGGAAGAGTCCACAAGATTAGCCGCCTCGTCTCCCTTCTTCAAGAAGCCTAACAAGAAAAGAGCCTCCTCGGGTAAAAAAGTTATTGCCACCTGCCCGAGCCCTGCTTCGTCTTCTAGCACGCTAACCAACGTGCTTCAGGCTTCGTCTGCCCCGGTGGTACAGGAAACCAATCCGACACTGCGCGACGGGCCAGTGGTGGCGTCACGGCCTCCAGCCTGATCAGCCGGAAGCTATTCCCGTAAATTTACGGAAGAATCGCGCCTCTCGTCAAACAGAAACAGCTCTGAGCCCCCGAACCTTCAGACGGATTTAGAGCAGTTTCTTGCGCATTTACACCAAAGAGCAAAGAGGCCACGACGTGAGAAACCGCTGGTTCGGATGCGCGTCGTGCTCCCGAGACCTGGTGTTTCTAGACGGGGGCACACTACAGGCCGAAAGTGCCGAGAACTGGTGTTCCCAGAGGGGGACATTGCAGACCACCATGCCTAACGAGGCTACCGACGGACTGGCACCGTCGGTGTTGGACTATTTCTTCGGGTGCAGTACGCATGGCTTCTTACGAGTTTCCGCGGGCGAAAGAGGAGGAACCACGGGTTCATACTCGCATTGTGTTCCCGAGGCCTTGTGTTGCCGTAAGGGAACAATGCAAGCCCAAGGAGGCGTGGACTGGTGTTCCCCGAAGGGGACATTGCACACTTAAAGTTCCAACGAGGTTTTACCTACGGATTGACACCGTCGGAATTTTAGGCATTTTCGGGCGCAGTTGGAGCGGATTCTTGCGTTTTCCCGCCGACGCGCGAAGAGGACCCGAGGAGACAAACCGCGGCTTCGGATTCGCGTCGTGCTCCCGCGGCCTGGTGTTCCCGGACGGAGACATTGCAGGCCCCAATTTCAACACGGCTTTTGATCCTTATCTCAAATACCCCACGGAAAAAGTGGCGGTGTTCTGGCAGCCCCCATCCTATTTGTCATCTTGGTCCCCATCGACGTTTGCCGTCGACGACGTGTCGTATCTCGCGTGGAGCAGTATATGATGGCCGAAAAGACCAGTCGTTTTCAAGACCATCGAGAAGTAGAGCTTATCACGCCGTCGACTAACCCAAGCACACACACGCATCGGTTGACGCGTGCGCAACTTTGACTTCTCTGTTAGGGACAGGGAGAAGCAAAACGCCGTGTTATCTGGCCCCCACAAACTGATCTGTAGGGGGGGGGGGCTTCTGATTGTTTCGGCGCGAAGACCAATGGTACGGTAGGGGGGGTCCCTTTTGGGCATTTGCTTTTCAGTGGCTCGGTGTCACTCGCGCGAGTGACCCCCCTGTTTCTTGCGGTCACATGATTTTGCGCTGTTTTAACATTCTCGATAAATATACGATAAGGGGTGGTTACAGCTACGGTGCACCAAAGAAATCGCCGAACGTGTTTTTTTGAGTGAAGTACAGAGTCATTCGCGCGATTATGACCGTATGTATGGGTGTGTTAGCTCAGACCCAGTAGTGAAACTTGGGGGTACCCCGCTACCATAGCCTTGATCATAAACTAAATCCGCGCAAAATGCAGCAATGAAAAATCACCGTTTTAGCTCTGGAAACAAGCTTCTGGCTTAAGCCAGCCCTCTGGACCCAGTGTGGGGCATTGGTCTCCGGGCGGATAATCCCAGGTCCAACAAGACATGCCAGTGGAGAGGAGAACCTCTGCTCGGTGAGGCAATTTCTGCCGTTCACGAAGCAATTCGCCACAGTGAGACCGGGTGGGCGCACCCGACTCCCCTAGTCGATTCCGCACTTAAAACTGCGACTGCAGGAATCAAGAAGTGTCGTCCGCGCCGCGGCCGGGCCGATAACAGCAGCCAGCCCCCGCAGATGTTCTCCTTCGGATATGTCGGCCTATTTCTCGGACGCGCTGGTCTATTAAAAGCCGTGAATGTTTTTGGACATAGCTCTGGCGTCGGCCCTGACCTTGCTCTATCAGAACATGGTCCCTGCTTCGTCGGGGGTACTGTGACGCTGGACGACGTTTTGTTCACTATCACAATCGCGTATATCAGTCAAGCAACGCTTGACTCGGAGAGGCGCTGGACTCCTCTAGATATGGAGACCGGCCGTATTGTTGCGCTCCCAAATACCTCCGAGGGTACTTTGTTAGGGAACAAAGTTCCGCATATCCTCCGGATACAAGACACGGGAAAGCATTGGCAAAGGGGGGACCCACAACGTACGAGTCCCGCGGCAGCTTTTAGAGTGCTTCACCGCGTTCGATTGCACACTCGAATACCGTAAAGGCAGCGCCAACGGCCACGCCGATTTTCTGCCCCCCTCACCAGAGCCTGCTACAGAGCACGACCGCAGTAGGGCGACAAGCTTCAACCCCGTGGGAGATAGCGGTATCAACCTCCTACGGATCTGCGGGCTGCGTACTCCCTCCTCGCCGATCTCAGGGGTCGGTTTGGGTGGGTTCTTGCCATGCACCGGAAGCACTGCCTTAGGTGGGCTGGCGCCCCGCACCCTTCACCAGAAGCACTGCCTTGGATGGGCTCGTGCCCCCCACTGAGCATGGTTTCTTGGGTGGACTCCTCCTCGCCTCCCGATTTTCACGATTTTTGCCCACATAAGCCACGTATGAAGATTGGCGGCATTTCTACCCCCCCGGGGAGATTCGTCGCTCGTGTTTGTGCCTCCATCGTCACTGCCGAAGGCTGTACCAGCCGCTGTTCGAATTCGCCTGCCGCTGATACCGTTGTCTCTTCGGTTTTTTCCATGCACATCGAGGGCGGCACGGGCCCCGCAGAAGCCCTGGCTGCAGCGACGACCATCGCACATCCGACTCCTCTATTGAGGAGCTCTACACAGGAAACCGACTCTACCGCAACCACCGGTTCGATCAAGTCCGTCTCTGCCTTGCTTGGCACTCCAGCCCTTCCGTCGGCGACGACGCGCCGACGAACAGCGACAGCAATCGGTAATGCACCCCCGCTGCATATTATGGATTCTGGCCCAGCGGGGCCCCTCGACCATCTGGCCGGAGTGTCTACACCGCCGCGAGTCCCACGGGCTCGGCCGATCCCGTCGACCGCCGCGACTCCTCCCCTCCGGTCCCCACGGTACCGACCCCGTCTGAGCGTGACCGCTCGCAACCTATTGGCACTCCAATATGACGATCTCCGTCCACTCCTGGTGACACGCCAACTGCACCCACAAAGTTAGACGCCCTTGACGCTGATGAACTGCAGTTCGCTGATTCCGTTGCGCGATTTTCGCATGCCGACTGTGAGCGAGAACACCAGATTGCACCGATGCGCCATGCCGAGGTGCGCTACGCCACCATCGTCCGGCCGCCGGCACAGTCACCCGAGTTCTTGTCGGGTTACCCTTTGCACAAGCGTTCCTTTCGGACACGCCGGAGCCGACAAATAAAGACCACCTACGTACAATCGAATACCACTCGTCCGTGACCTGCGGTGGCTTCACCTCGGTGATATACAAGACGCATTTGCTGAGACTCTCTCAACAATTCCGGGGTCGGGAAATGGACCCCCAACACTCTTGAACCCCCATCTTACGTTCTTCGGCTGTCACCCGGACCAACACCGCTAAACCAACCGCTTTCCCGCCGAATGCGCATCGGTGCGGTACAGCGTGAGCTTTCACCGGGCAAAGGCGAAATATTTGGGGGCCCAGTTACGCTCGCGTCACGCGCATAGAGTGGATTCGCCACCTCCGCGACACAGTACTCCATCAGAGAAACCACGTTTGGTATAAAACCGTCGATGGGATGTGGTGGCTTGAGACAATCAGTGCGAGTATGACTGAAGGCGGGCTATGTCTGGTCCGATTTTAGGTCGACCGGAGGCTGATTGAACTCCTTCACCCTCCGGCGCGCTACACTGCTTCGACGGATACCGCACGAGGCTCTTGGTATCTTCAGGTTTACGTCGGCAACGCCTTCCCGCGGGGGATTCAACGTAATATAAATGACCCTCAAGGCGCGGCCGTGGGTAGTCAACTTTCAAGCCGTTGCCGCTCCTCGAAAGCTTTTTTTCCGGGTTAAGAGGTTTCTAGTTCTCGACGTTTGTTTCTTTGTGGGATTTCGACCTTTTTGTTTGGATGTGGGGTGGTTCTTCCCATTTTATTTTCGCCTTCCGGACAACCCTGTTCAGTGTCGGGCACGGTCTGGGCGATAAGGTCGCTATTTGAAGCACAGGCCCATCGGTTTTTCGTGTTGGTTCAAATTTGCCCTGCCGACCACTTCCTCAGACCAGAGCCGGGCGGCGACCGGGGTATCCTGTTTACGCATAACGTGGTACGGGGCTGTGTTAGATCGTGTGTTACTTTTTTGTGCTGGATGTGACCCAGGCTACGGTAGGGGGGTCCCCTTTTGGGCCTTTTATTTCAGTGGCTAGGCGTCACTCGCGCGAGTAACCCCTTTGTTCCTATGCAATCTTACGTTTTCTTTATGTTTCACATTGACGAAATCAATCCCCAATGCAAAGGTGATCTAAGCTGCGCGAAACCAAGTATCTAGACCATCTTCGTCCGTGGGGTACAGAGCTACTCGTGCGAGTGGCTCAAACACACCAGTGAAAATGGGGGTACCCCCCCTACCGTAGCCTTGGTCATTGTGTTCTACATCTTTCGGCAAAACACTTCTCCCCCTCGCGGGTTTGTCGATCGTGCCACCTTTCGTTTACGGTATTCGTTGTTTCCTTATCTCCCTCCCCGCCGTGCCGGTGGGGCTGTGGCTTTTTTGTTGCTTGACCTCTGCCTCGTATAAGCGCCTGTGCTCCCCTTCATTTAGACGAGGGTTGTATCTTTTCCTGTGGTTTGTTTGCCGTGGGCTTTTCCTGTCTCGCCCCCTCCCGCCACACCGGCCGTACGCGGCTTGGGTTCGATTGGTTGTTTGCCTTGTTGTAGGGTCTGCGTTTCTTTCAAATGCTTTACTCCGCGTGTTCCTTGCTTTATAGCCAGGCCGTTTAGAGGTGTCGCAGTGTTTTAAGGAGCCACATCTTCGTCTCATCGTATGGTTCGTAGAACCGGAGCTTATCCGAATTTCGCATAATTCTGCTGATGCGACTCATCAGGGTGGGCTATTGTTAAGGTACGGCATTGAACGACCGGTAATTACCTGATTTAAATAGGTAATTGGTCTTTTTCGTGCGATATGACGGCGTTTTATATTCGAGGTAGTCAGGGGACGGAGAGACTCGTGTCTCCCGTCAGGACTCGTCATCTTCGGTTCTAATAATCGAAGCTGCTTCTCTCCCGCTTTGAGCTACGTAAGTGAGTAACTCCGGGGACATGCCCACATGGTTGACCTGAAGGGATACTCTTTGTTTCACCCTTAGCAACTTGACATGATATTCATAGGATACCTGATACAGATTCATAGGCAATGATGGGATTGCTCGTCGCGCTAGACTTTCATTTTGTTTCGCTCAGAGGATGCTGCTAGGAGGGTGTTAACGCCTGTCAGCTATGATGAGGGGACACCTGTTGACCCGTGTGTGTTTGCGTGTGAGTTCCACACATTAAAACGGATATTGCCACCCGTATAGATCAAACCAGTGTCCGTGCCGATGCCTCCCCCTGCGTAGATAGAGAGAATATCTCTGCAGACAGAATCTACAAGACACAGAGATGCACATTGCGAAGGCAGCAGTAACATGTGGTTTAGTCATATGGCATGCAATACCAAACAAAGGAGGCAGTGTAGCAAAGATAAACGTCATCACACCAGATAGCTCGGAAGGAAGAACGAAAAAAAACTGAGCAAGAAAACGAAAAGAGAAATAAATAGGGAGAATGATAAACAGTAGTAACGCCGGGGGCGGCGGGGTGGGGGAAGGGTGGGGGAAGGGGGGTACGACAGAGGAAACCCATGAGAAAGTGCCCTATCACACATACAAAATACATAGATGTACATAAATACGTACGTATTGCCATTCACTTACGTCATGGTTTCTATCGCTGCACGGACGTTACGAGCGCGGCCCCTACTCCAGACGGCAAGTGTTGGAGTATCCGCGTGAAAAGATGCTCATTTCGTGCGAGCTCAGTCGAAGCTCGGACAACATGGCAGGACACGACGATGAGCTCGTGATGTTCACCACGCGATCCATGAACATCTCTGTCTGCGGACTGAGTTTCACGATGTTACTCAACCATTGAAATGTTACTTCATCATTTCAACACGTCACAAATAAATGATGGAGTAACATCGTGAACCTCAGCCCTCGAACGGAGATGCTCATGGATCGTCTGGTGAGCATCACGAGCTCTTTGTCGTGTCCTCTCTCCTTTGTCCGAGCTTCCACTGAGCTCGCGCAAAGTGAGTATGTTTTCACGCGGATGCTCCGACGCTTACCGTCTGGAGTAGGGGCCGCGATCGTAACATCAGTGCGGCGATTGGAACCAAGCAAATAACAATATACATCTTATACGATATCGTTGGAGATTTGTGTTGCAAAGCAAAGTAGCTACGAGCTGGGCCGGCCAAGAAACCCCCTCATCCGTCAGTCGGGCATATCTTTTGACAGACCGTGACCCACTGCAAACTGAGCATATCCTCGTAATCAGCTAGACACGGTGGTCATTTTAAGCCCTCCAGCTTAAGAATCTGCCAAGTTGGTGCCGAAAAAAGTGTTTGCCACTCACGTCTCCTAGTTTGAGCATTTTTTTTCATGACTTGTTTGTGTTGCCTTTTCTAAAATTGTTCGAAATACAACGTGGATGGAATTGGCTCAATTTTTCTGGGCATGTACATCTTGGGACGAGGAGTAGAGACATGCGTTTCCTTTCATGGGTCACTTTCGTTCGAAAGTTATGAACGAATTCCTGGATATATATGTAAATTAGTATGCAGAGGCACTTCGGTGGAAACTTGGCCCGCCCCTCTCGAGTTTTGAAGTTAGGACCTGAAATTTTGACACGTGATTTGAATCAAGCTAAAAAAAAAGTGGAAGTAAGATGCAAAAAAAAAAAAAAAATCGATGCACTTTTCCCCGCCTCAAGCTTCAGCAGAAATTTTGGGCGACCGTAAGAGGACAATTGTTTTTGTTTTGTTTTCATCCGACTTTGAATGTGTTGCTTAGCTGTAAAATCACGTGTAACAATTTCGGATCCAAACTCCAACAGTTGGGTGTGATGTTGCGATATTGTCCCCATGAGGACCTCTTGTCCCGCCCAGCTCGTACTACGTACTGTAAATAAGAAAGTATCTATTGACAGGCCTTGGTGGCATTGTGCATCTGGTCAAACATGATTTGTGTCTCAACCCGACCGAGGAACGTCCTGCTATGGTGTCATCGTAAAAGTACCGTTTGTGTGTGTTCTTCACATTAAACTGATCTTTCCATCCGTCTGCATCCTGCAAAAACAGCCTCCGTGCCGATGCCTCATCTATCTGTGGAAGAGAAACAATGTTTGTGTGTGTTCTTCACATAAACTGATACTCCCACCCATCTGTATTCAACACAACCAGTGTCCGTGATGATGCATGATACATACGTAGATGCTTACAAACTCCGTGGTTATAGCCCATGTATAGTATAGCCTATAACGTTTGTATTCTACAAAAGAAAATTGTTCGTCAAATATATTTTGAGGACATGGGGTTGGTCCTCGGGTCGAGTGGACATCATTATTATTTTAGACATGAGATTGGGCTATCAGATGGATTTTTATTATTGATAGTTTTACTCACGGTCGATTTTTTGTGCTGAGGTGCAGGGCCTCTCCAGGAAAGAACATCAGAAAAAGCAAGGGCACCCCTTCCTCTTTTTTTTTTTTTTTGTTTCTTCGTCCCATTAGACTACTATCCTCGCACTGATCTCGCGCTTCTCCCCAGTAGTAACTCAGATCTGGGGTCACATAGCGGACCCTTCCGCCACTCCCCACTACGTTACGTGCCTTCATTTTTGTCGCGAGTAAATTGCAGCATTTTCTTCCCTCGTCGCCTGTCGTCGATTTGTGCCTACCGACGCTGCTAGGCGCTCTCAGCAGCTAGTTGATCCCTTTTTTTCCAAATATCACCACCACCGTGGGAATCGAACTCAAGGACTAACGCTAATAATAATAGTATTCGAGGGTAACCACTAGAACACCGGGGCGACCGGTACACGTAGCAAATAAATGTTTGTGAAACAACTAGCAACTCCGCAGCGGGGGGATAGGGGATGACAGCCGGCGTCCCCGGGGCATCTGCCGTGGTTCAATGGTAATCCGCGTAACTACTACTACTACTACTGTGTGGGTTGTTTCGTGGGGTTAAATTTCGCCAGTGAAAGGAGTTTCCAAAAACACTTACTGACATGCCGGAGGCGCGACAGCGCGAGTTGGCAAAATCCGATGCAAAGCAACGAGCAGTGGCAAAGTGGTACTGACTGAACCCTGCTTGCGAGAAAAATGCAGGCATGTAGCAGCCGCGGGGGAGAAAGAATGACATCTGTGACCATACATAGAGCGATAGTATACCAGGTATAATAGCTTATCCAGAAGATGAAGGAGCCAAAGAAAACTTCCTAAAATTACGGTTACACGAGCTGACTGAGCGGAAAATAGAAGCAACGATGCCAAATGAAGTACACCAGGTACCTTATACCAGGTAGGTGTTCAACAACAGCGGATGCCGCCGTGGCCTCGCCATCCCAAGCTCCCGTGTCCTGCGGACGCATGTGCGTCGACTGTCCACTAACTATCCCAATATTTGTTAAAATGTTAGAGGTTAGGAAGCGCCTCGCTCGGAGTACTCTTCGGGACCCTGATACTCCGGAGTAAACGGCCCTCTCATTCAAACAAAAATGCGAACAACGCCCCTGTGACACATGGTACACGCCCCCGCGCCCCCCCCCCCCCCCCGCGCGCGCCCATCCAAACAGTTGGGGCAAACGCCCCGGGGTGGAGCTGGCAAGGCGCGAGGGGATGGAGCATAGGAATGTCGACATACATATCAACGGGCAGGTACATGCCTTGCTCAACAGCTAAAAAACAGTCGGCAGAGGACAGACAACTACTGAACTGTACGTACCTGCTACAGCAGCAGCCAGCAGCAGAGGTATTGCTTCTACTCTGTTGTACGAAGACATACACGATTGAAGATTCGTGAAAAACTTATTTCAGAATAATGCGTAACTTTGTAATCTAATTCGCTCAATGTGAAGTTCAACACATAACATTAGAATATGGAGTATGCATTACCCCTGGATCAAAACCGGAAAACGATCGCACACCGGAAGAAAATGCACACGATAGTACCAGGTCCATGAGAGCACGGAGGACACCTACCGATACTAATAGTATTGTAGTATTGTAAGTAACAAACAGAAATCCTGGTCCAGGCTGGGTTTCTTATTTGGGAGAGGACGTGATCTACACAAGCTGAAGTATCTCAGCTCACGAATTTCTTACTATCTCGTACAGATCGGGCCGTCTTTCTTCGCCGTTTGGTATTGGGATAGCGTCTTTCTCACTATTATTAATACGTGTCCTGTACAGAGGATAGTAATACCAAAAAACGGGAAGAAAACCGATCGGTTCTATATTGGCCATGGTTGAACTGGGTCGTCGAGGGTCGTAGCGGGTACTGGAAAAAGACGTCAAAATGTGAACATATCGTCGGAGCGAACGGTTCAAGGGCCACATTCTTATTGAAGCAATCGCCCTGCCGAAATAAATTTGCAAAATTCCCATGAAAACTGAAACCAACCTCTTGATCGCCTTCGAAGCGAAAACAACCCTATTAATAGTGCAAGGCTCGACCCGACTGCAGCCGGCTTTTGGTCGGGGCACGCAACCTGAACAAAACCTCGCGGATAGCACCGCGATATCGTATACCATGACTGACCATGGTGTATTCTTCAGCTGATATTTCTGGTCCAACATCTGGTAGGGCTCGTGTTTCAAGAGCGCGGTGTGTGTTATTCATATTAAACTTGTTATTTCCCCACATCTTCATCAAGCACATCCGGTCAGCGTCCGCGTTGATTGATGGCTTAGACTAAACTATAGTCTAGAGAGGCGATCCCTGTGGTCATAAACTACAAGGAACAAGAAACACACAATCCAAATACAGCAAGGCGACTTGGATGTGCAAAACCGACCGCAAATGAGCACGAGGGCAAAAGGTGAAATATGCGAGCCAGCACACCAGACAGATTTCAGCGAATCAAGAAATGACTAAAAACAAAAAAAAACAGGTCGGCACGACAAAAATGAATGACAAAGCACAACAGAGAACGGAGGGCCAGCAACCACACAGCAGATTCCGCCATCCAACCACCATCGGGGGCAGCAGGCATAGTGGGTTTCGAATGACCCTGCTGTGCAGGAGTAGGAGCATTGCCGCCGCATGGTCTATCGCCGGCGCATTGCTGTGTTTCTGACGACCTGCGACAGCGGCCTCGTTGCCCCTCTGTAGTACCAAATACCCAAACGAAGCCTACGATAATTTTCACGCTCAAAAACAGCAACAGAGCAATGACGCCACCCACCTATTCGGTGCTGGGGCAGCATCCAGAGAATCATGAGTTAGAATCGTTTCTAACGAACGCGAAAATATCAGGAATCCTGACAATAGGCCAAGATTCCTGACATTTTGAAAATCTGGAATATCACGTTAAAAACAAAAAATCGCGTTTTATTTGTGAGGAATCCTGACGTCACAGAAGTTCCGGGTTAGGGTAGGTACGGGGGTCTTACAGAACTTACACAAGTTCCGGGTACGGTATGGGAGTGATATAGAACTACCAAGAATTCCGGGTATTGTGGCACGGGCGTACAGATCTCACGTAAGTTATGAAAATGATATAGGTATTTGAGGCACTGGCGTGCAGAACTTCCAGAAGTTCCGGGTATGTCGTACAGAACTTCCAGAAGTTCCGGGTACGGGTATGAATGTCCTACAGAACTTACAGAAGTTCTTTGTAGGGTATTACCCGGGGTAAACAGCCCGGGTATAGTTTGTGCGTACCCTAAAGAGCACGATCTTGAAACATTGTTGTTGTTGCTTTTGTCACATTAACTTGCAAAACGTTGAGTGAAACAAGCAGGCAAAACTGGTGTTAGATTTCATATTTCATGAAAGGGTTCGCCCGTGCGCCCTACGTACGCTGTACGGTCTAACCACAATGAGTGTTCCAGCTGTCGAACCCCCAAAATGGTACGAAGAGTAGGCAAATTTGTATTTTGCTGATATATCTGATAATTTTCGTCTTGGTCAAAACCCAAAGTTTGAGAAACAAAATGTCTACCCGTGCGTACCGACCCGTACCGCATTTTCGTAAAAAAAACGAAAAAAAAAAAAACGGATCAGTACCACAGCTGTCATTCGTGTCTGGAACCAAAACGAACATGAGTAACCACAGCAGGAACTACGTAAGCACTCTGCAAGGCCGATCGCGGGCAACTGAAGGCACTTAGCGACAAATTAGGTCCCACGCGTTAGCGTAGCAAGCTTTTCAGCTCTGTATGCCCGGTCGGTTGAACTCGGTTACGTACTGGTACCATCGAACATTTGTACAGGACTGCCGCTGCTACCAACAGCCTACGAGACACGTGAATACTGGTGTAAAGTGTGCGCAACGATAAAAAAATCGTGCACATCAGGTGTTACATTAGCACCGTATAACACGAAAAAAGGCACACCCCGTGGACAACAGTAGTTAAAGGTTAAAAATTATTATTATCGGGTGTGCTGTTGTAGGGATGTGTGGTATCTAACGCATGCCCGGCGAAAGCAACCACGCACGGTAGCCCCGCAGCCGGGGGGTGTGGTAAGGAGGGGGTGTGGTACTTATTGGGTGTGCTGTCGTTAATAACGGGGTATCGGTAGCGCCAGCACCAGTAATGGTAAGCGGGCGGATCCCGGAGAAAAACGATGTGATCGTCGCTCGAGGCGCGGAAGCAGCAGCAGGTACCGGGGTGTGTGTGATCTAAAGGGCGTGTGCTTTCTTCCGTGTTGTTGTTGTTGTCTCACATCAAATCTTCTTGTCAAACATGTAGCGTCCGTGATACCACGAAGGTGCTGGAGCCTTAAGAAGATCCGAAAAACCAAATGAAACATATATTGTAAAGACCAAGGCTACGGTAGGGGGGGTACCCCCATTTTCACTGGTGTGTTTGAGCCACTCGCACGAGTAGCTCTGTACCCTACGGATGAAGATGGTTTAGGAACTTGGTTTGCCGCAGCTTAGATCACCTTTGCATTGCGGATTGATTTCGTCAATGTGAAATATAAAGAAAACGTAAGATTGCATAGGAACAAAGGGGTTACTCGCGCGAGTGACCCCTAGCCACTGAAATAAAAGGCCCAAAAGGGGACCCCCCTACCGTAGCCTGGGTCTAAAAATGAAATGCACTCACATTTCGGGAGCTTGTGTGTGGAGCCCGGGAAATAAACGGAAAAACCAAAATGAAAAATACAACCGAAAAGTATGCACAAAAACGAAAAACGAAACTAGGAGCGGGTTTGCTGACCACTTGAAAAATATAGACTAAATCCATCTAGGTCGCTTGTGTCAGAGATCGGAGAGTTCGGAGAGTTGGGGCACGGAGTTCCGTCCTCACGATGATGGGGATCAGGTACCACACCGCTCCACCTCCGGCGTGTTATGTCTTTCGCCGGAGTCAGCCTGTCGTCAAGTATGCCAGGGAGACAGCAGTACCTCACCGCTTCAAATACAGCGATAAAAAAAAATAAACGATATGGAGATTTTCTCCAGACTAAGCTACTAAGCAGTAATTTGACGTCCGTAATTACTCTAGTCCCCCAGCCTCACTGCTCAGAAACGTGGACGCAGCTTTAAATGGGGTATCTCGCGCTGTCGTTTGCCACGGAAACTGAAGGATGTGCCAGCTTATAGCGCTTTAATGTGAATGCAATTGGGGTAAGTTGTGGTGTATGCAAGAAGTGGAAATGTGGTGAGCTTGAGCTTTTTTTTTCTCCCAATCAGTCGGAGGATACCGTAAAAGGTAACATGCCTCTCACAAGGATTTTCTATACTGAAACCAAGTGATTTGTTCCCGAAAATTCAGTTTTAGAAGAATTGCGTCGCCTTTAGACTGATACAAAGTTAAAGCATGCGGTTTAGTCTAAAGTTAGTTTAGTATGCGGTTAAAGCATGCGGTTTAGTAAATTTGTAAGTTTAATGTTTAAAGCATGCTAATGTTTTAACCGCGGTTTAGTAAATTTTTACCCGCATGCTTTTAACTTACGTTCAGTATTTTAGTATTTTCTATTTTCGGCACTAAAAGGAAAATATTACAAAATTTCCCGTTATAGGTAGGCGCAGTTTTTTTCCCAAGGGGGTTACTTCGCCTTTTGACTCGTCTCAAACAACTGGGTTCTAAAGAGACCCTGCACACCCTTGACCCTTGACTTGACAGCGTGCGTTTTCTCTTGGCTGGCACCATCAGCCATGTCGGCCTCCTGACACATTTCTGAACATTTCTGAACAATGTGTGTGTGTGTTCTTCACATTAAACCGTTCTTCTACTCGTCGACATCCAGCAAACCCAGTGTCCGTACTGATTCTTCACTCTAGAAAGATCAGCTCTGTGGTCACAAGCCACGACACAGAGATAATGCATCGTAATGCATTCGACAACGCAATGTCATGCCCTAGTACTGGGTACGACAGGCACAACATACATACGTCAGCAACAGAAATACATTGGAAGAGAGAAATACGAAATAAACAAAAACAAAAACAAAAACAAAAAACAAAAAACAAAATAAGAAAACAAATAAAAACAAAGATAAAAATGAAAAAAAAATGAAACAAACAAAATGAAGGGGAAATCGAAGAAACAACCCAACGGCAAAGGAGAGCCAAAGCTCGGAAAAGAAACATAATAAAATGAAATAAAATAAAGTAAAGTAAAACCAAAATAAGATAATCCGAACACGAGCCAAAAAACCTGGACACGCAAGGAGGGAACAAAGGGGAAAAAAATACCCCAGAGAAAGACGAAAAGTGCTATGTACCTACTAGTCGGCCTGGTACCTTGCTACCCTGTCTGCCATCTCCTTCCTGCCTTCGTCCACCGCGGTCTCCCTTCTATTCCTCCTGTTGCCCCCCCTGCCCCCATTCCCTTGGACGGCTTTCCTTCTACTCCTCCTGTTTCCCCCCCTTCCCCCTTTGTGTTCTTCTCATTAAACCAAAATACCTTGTAAAAGAGAGAAACAACGAAAGAAACCAAGACAAAATAAATAAATAAATAAATAAAAAGGGGAGCCAAAGCACGGGAGATAGAAACATACCCCGAGCATGAGCCAAAATGGACATGCAAGGGGGAAAGAAAGGGAAAGGGAAAAAATACCCCGGAAAAAAGAAACAAGTAGAAGAAGGAAGACTGGGAGGGCCAAATAAAACAGGCTCGTCACCTACCCACCATGCAAGACTCCCTTCATAAGGATAAGAAGGGGGAAGAAAAAAAATAAAATAAAATAAAATAAATAAATTCACGGAAAAATCAAAGTACCAAGACATCACATTCCGAGCAGCCGCAGCAGTTGGCGGTACGAGTGGCATAGCTAGAAAGGTTCCACCTACTAGTCGGCCTGGTACCTTGCTACCCTGTCTGCGGTCTCCTTCCTACTTTCATCTACCGCGGTTTCCCTTCTACTCCTCCTGTCCCCCCCCCTGCCCCCATACCCTTGGACAATAATAGAGAGTCAAACTCGAGCCGGGAATGCCATGTTTTTGATGCTGCATTTTCATCATCACTGACGTATTACTGTTCAGCATAATTCGTGGGAAATTTGAAGTTTTGCCCTCGGCAACCTCATGCACAAGCGGCGGCTACAGGTATGCAGGCCTTCTCCACCCTGTTACGAGCACCATATTTTTTTCGTGTGGAGGATCGGCATCCCCACTGCTCGTCGACTTTCTTTCATCTACACCAGGTAAACAAAAGCACACAGACCACCGCAATTCGCATAAATTTCTAGCCCCGTGGTGCAATTCGATCTCTGCCTACGAAGGGTAGTGGCAGCTCGCGTTTTCCTGCGTCTGTTGCTACACGTATCTCACGATCTCCTCTAGTATTGATGGTAGAGTCATCCGACACCTTTGGCCCATAGTCTATATCATATATCACCAGAGAAGCGTAAAACTGAGCTCGGCATTTATTTGACATGAGGTACAAATATGTAGTTGTATCATAGTATAAATAACCCTCGATAACCCAAATGATGACGGCATCTATCGCTTGTCGCGCGTCTCGGCCACCAAAGTCAGTGACCTACCCCTAGCCCGAGCGCCAACCTTGGGCCGAAATACTGCTGCTGTTAAATAATCTGAAAGCAACAACTTGGCCTGCTTCTGATATCGTCTGTGCGTCTTTGTCTTGTCGCGCGACACACTCGATCTGCTCCTACACAGGTAGTAGTCTACGACGTCTTCTCCTGTAGTACCCATCCATGCTCTCACCTCCTGGGCGTAACAGACTTCCGAATTCTCGTCGCTTCCTCCCCTTCTTTTGTGCGGGGAAAATCCACTACCGATCCAGGCCCCTTTCCGTGTTATAGATCCAACCCAGGCCGTTATTGTGCGATACGGCAGGGTAGCACCGCGCTCGGTCGCACGTGGGCGGTGTGGTGCAAAGGCGCTCCCGAGGTCACAGAACAAAGAGCAACTTGCTGATGGGCGTCTGCAGCTCCTTTCCCAACAATATCGTATATGTATTGAGACGACAAAGACCACAATTATACGTGGTACAGACGGGTAATGGTATCGCAATGGCGTCAGAAGAAGTACTACTGCTGTAGTGCCTATATTTGTTTATTACCATCCCAAAGAAACGAGAAACCGCAGTGTGTTGCTTCTTCTTTCTTCTTGGGAGGCCATACTTCAATTCGAGAGAGGGTGTGTCGTCGACTAGCTTCAGGTGGGTTGCGAGTTTCATGTGTTTCAACAAAACTTTAGGTCAAATATCTTTTTATAATGACTAGTGTGGGTGTTATGTTGTGAATAAAATGAAAAACGTCGGCTAATGAGTACGACCGATTGAACGGTTGAAACAATAAATATTATAATAGATGAATAGGATGGCTCTTTCTTATCAGAGGCTCAGACGTGTACACGCCCGTCGTTCCATTCTACGTATTATCACGTATTATACTTACTACTTGTGTGTGCTGGTCTTTACACGTTTAAGTGATCTTTCCACCCATCTACATCGAATACAACCGGTGTCCACTTGGATCTGTGCTACGAATGTGGAGCTAGCTGTCTGTGTGTTGGCTCCACATTAAACCGTTCTTTCTACCCAAGGAGAGCAGTACACCCACCAGTCAGAGTGCGTGCTGATTCTTCATCGTAGAGAGATACCTGGTACAAACTTTGTGGTCACAGACTGTGAAACAAAGTAACCCAAACAGTCGCGCAATATTCATCAAGGTAACGCAAGTGAAACGCTACCGTACCGGGTACGAGAACAGCACAAAACAAGCAAGACCTTACAAAAAGAAAACAGAGAAAATATTAATCTAGTCTATACAAAAAGAAAAACAATACAAAGAAAACGAAGCAAAAACAAACGACAGGGTACCAGGTACGGACGGTACTTACTTGTAGCTACTACTCGTAGGTGTTCTAAAGAAAAAGGTGATGCAAGAAGATCGGAAAGGAGAGGCTGCAAGGAGAACAACATACGTGCTGAAGAGGAACAACAGATACCTGTTGCACGGATAAACAACAAGCGGAAGAGAACTGCTTTTGCACGAACAAAAAACAACACCTACCTACTGACACGAAGGAGAAACGTAACTAACTGCTGTAGACTAGACTATAAAACGGACAGCATGTAAGATTGAACGTAAGAAATGTGGAGTTTGTGGAGCGGGAACGAATCTAAAACATGTTTAGAAGGCGTGTGTATGAGGGGATATTATAGTACAACATATATCCAGTTGGTTGAGACGACCTCGACCATTCAGAAGAGAAGGAAGGATACGGAAGGTAGCACAAAAACAAAGCAGATAAAGCAGGGTGTACAGGGAACTGGACGGTGTTTGATTAGCACGTACGGAACCGTTGCTGTTGTGGTGTGTTGTTGTGGTGTGTGTGGGAGATTGGAGACGGAAGCTTGGAAGATTATTGGGGGTTAAGTTGAAGTGACAGCCTGTGCTCTGGCAAGGATTGGAGGGTTGAATATTAAGAGCGTTGAAGATTTTGTGCCTTGGCTATTAATAGGAGCAAAACCATGTTTTGTTGGTTATGTAGCACTGCCCACTGGCGCACGTAGTAACAGATTTTTAGAGTAGGGTAGTGTGATTGGATGCAGAATAAAGGACAACATTCAATCGATAATAATACCAAATTCATGAAGCATCGCAAAAAGAAACAAAACACGAAGAGGAAGAAGATACCGGCATAGACTAGTCTAATAATGCTATTAGTCTAGACTAGACTAGTCTAGTCTTTTAGAGTAGGGTAGTGTGATTGGATGTAGAATAAAGGACAACATTCAATCGATAATAATACCAAATTCATGAAGCATCGCAAAAAGAAACAAAACACGACGAAGAGGGAGAAGATACCGGCAAGGACTAGTCTAATGCTATTAGTCTAGACTAGACTAGTCTAGTCTATACTTGTAAGGCCGGTGGAAATAAGAGGGCAAACTTCGAGCAAACAAACAGAAAGGAAGAGAAAAAGGAAGGACGACAGCAAGTCGTGACCGTCGCTTTCGCACTCCCCCCATTGAACTGAACGAAAACAAAGCAGAAACTGCCGCTCGCTGTAGAGGGTTCAGGACTATAGTCTAGTAGCGCACGCTCCACGTATTATTTTAGTTGAACTGGTACCTTGCCACACGCGGTCTACCATTTCATTTCTGTATTAATCTACAGCTAGCTGTAGTCTATCAGTATGGCTGCTCCCCCCCCCGAATCCCCCTGGTTTCCCTTGGTTGCTGCTCTTGGCGTCCTCTGCTATGAGGCGTTGCCACATTTTCTCCACATCACCCCTGTGCCACCTCGTCATGAATCGGTCCGCCGCGTCGAACGATTCATCGATGCCAGTTCCCACTCTTCTTGGCCGCCCTGGGCCATAGCACAGTCTCTTCTCTGGACAGTAAAGGGGGTTTATCCATGGACCTCTCGGTTGCTTCGAATACCCTGATGTCGTCTCCCCTACACTGGGCCCAGTTACTTTCTGGTCATCCTCGTCCCGGGTCGACCCCGCCAGGCATCGTCCTGAGCATCACGCGATGGGCCAGTCGCTCACTTCCCGTCCGTGGTACGGACCCCGCAAATAGGGGGCGTCGTTTGCGGATAGTCGTCTCAACGCTCTCGCATTGTGCCTTCTTGAGAGCTTTGGCATACGATATGCTGTGGTCGGTGCCTTGTCGGCGCCGAGGGCCCATGATCCATAGGAGGGGGTTGTGCTATGCCGTTCGGAGTTTAGCGAAGTGTCCCAGGCCGAGAGCCCATATCGCACCCCCGTACAGCAGGGTATCCATCACCTCAGTCTTTAGCAGGCGCACCTTCGAGATGAACTGGGCATCCTCCATATCGTACTGCTCGCGCTAGAAACGATCGTAGCATGCCCACGCGAGTCGGATCCGTCGTTTGATCTCCGACATGATGTCGGTGTTTGCGTCGATAAGACAGATCGCGCAGGTGCAGAAACTGCATCGTGTGCATAATCTATACCTCTGGCCCGCTGCTTCGGCAACGAGCAGTGAGGTCGGGAGCACCTGGTTGAGTGTGCGCAGCAGCATTGTGTCCGCTTTCGTTTCGGACACGGTGAGTCCTGCTGCTTCAAAAACGGCCCCAATGACGGTCATCATTTTCGCAAGACCTTCCGCCTTCCTAGACATGATACCTGCATCGTCGGCGTACAGCATGCCCCAAACTGACCTCTGCACACATGGTAGACTAGTGGATCAACTTCCACTCTGTTCACCCCAAGGTCCTCCTCGAGGTGAACCAGGTCCTTCAAATATTGGGTCCTCACTGAAGCGTACCAGGACGGCATGTATCGCAGCGTCGATAAATACATTGACAAGTACGAGGCAACAATACACATCCTTGCCGCAGTTCCTGTGTGGCGTCAAACCATCCAGATTGCTCACCGTCATCCGCACGCATGCGAGCTCGCATGCCTTCGTGAAACTGGTGGACATTGGTCGGCATCAACTCTGGTAAGCCAAGGCGTGCGAGCACCACCCGGAGCAGCTCTCGGTCGACGGGGTCATGTGCTATCTGGAGATCGATGGAGCACATGTACAGAGGGATTCTCCTAGCTCGTCCGAGTTCTTGCAGTTGGCGCGCGACGAACAGCATGTCCACTGTTGATCGCGCAGGACAAACGCTGCCCTACTGTTTTTCGGGGAATATCCCTTGGGTCTCATAGTAGTTGATGAGGCGGGACGCGACCATTTCTTATAATACTTTGCATTAATGGGCAACGAGCGAAATCCCTCGGTAATTGTTGCAATCACATCAATCTTTCTGGTTGTGAAAGACCTTAATGGCAGCATTTTTCCACTGCTGGGGGGATGTCTCCCGTCCTCCTTACATTGACAAGTAGGTTGTGGAAAAAGCGGACAAATTCGGGGTGGTCCATTTGCAGCACCTCGGACGGTAGAGAGTCTGGTCCCACTGCTTTCCAGTTTGGCATACCCCGTATTTCGGCAGTCATTTCATCGATATAGTCAGTTCATCTCCAAGCGATGGCGCTAAAGGCTGTTGTGGGAACAGGTGGCTGATTGCGCCTAGTTTGGTATTAAGGAGGGTACCGAAATCCCCCGCCTATCATTCAAGAATGAGCACCTTGTCCTTTAGCAGCGTATCATCCTCGTCTACGATGAACTGTATTCGCTTCTCACCTTTCTACCGCCCAACCCAACCGTGCTCTTCAGGTGCTTGTAGAAACCCTGTTGGTCGTTGTCAGCGAGAAGTCTTTCCATTTCAGGAACGTACTCTTCTAAATAGGCCTGTATTCCTGCGTCGATCACCCCTCGCAGGTTCGCGCATGCCGTCCTCAGCGTCTTTCACGCAGGTTTGTACCTCTTAATGCGTATGGATCGTCGTGCATCCTCCGTCGCATCCCATGCTACTTTGAAGGCGGCTGAGGTTTCTGCGGACTCGTACCAACGGCGTTTGTGTGAGAACGACTCTGGCAAGGGATTCGGCCTTCTCGGAGATACTATTGGGCTGGGAGAGAAGGGAAGGAAACTTGGAGAGGATCTGCTCAACTACTCGCTGCCTGCAATCTCCGTCGGGTCTAAACTTCTGCCGATCGAAAACCCGTATTTGGTTTTTCGTTCGCACGTGCGTCGTGTCTGTTGGGCGCGAAACGGCCGCTGATAAGAACCATCGCGCATACAATGTTTTCATCTGAGTCCGCCTTGGCTGGGGGTGGAGGCTGGGGGTGCACCTTTACATCATACACGGGAGATCGGTGTGCTTGTCGGGTTACGATGTAGTCAATGTGTGTTTGGTCGTTGCGGGTGCTAATGCCATTGAACGTACGAGATACTCCACGATTCCGTGTGTTACAAAGCGTGTTCGTGAGAGCAAGCTTTGTGTCTTAGCAAATATCAGCAGGTGTCGCCGTTGTTGTTGAGCTCATCACGTCCGTGCGCTCCAAACACCTTGCCGTCATCACGTACTTCCATCTTTTTTCTAGTCCACGCCTTTGCGTCTGTCACTACGAACAGACATTCCTCAGTTGGAATATGCTCAACCGTGTGCCCCAATTTCCTCCATTACTCATATTTCAGCTGTGTGTTGGGGTTGGCTTCCGTTGAGGCATAGGCAACAACTAGGCTGATCGCAACGCTTTCACCAGCCAACTCGGGGTGCATGGATATATGTCGTCCGTCAATCAACTGGTGGATATACAGGGACTTACGGCAAACCGTTTCCCTAACAGCCAAACCAACTCCATACAGGCCTTTTTCCTGATTTCCGTTCCTCTTGGCCAGAGCAGAAAACTCGGTATCCTGCCACAGAAAACTCTGTTTTCCCATCTCTTCTTGTTTCCTGCAGGACGACGAAGTCACAGCCAAGTTGTAGGGCCTGTACGCACTCGGCGTGACCATACCCTTATCCCCCCTTCACAGCTAGGATGCGTACATTGCAGGTTGCTACCGCCGCAAGTGCCTTCCTTCTCTGTCTCGCTCCGGCCTCGCGTGCTGCAAACCTTGCCAGCCAAGTTTGTTCCGAACCCTCCGTTTCTTTTTTTCTCTCCCTTCATATTTTTTCTTTCACGCTGTAGGCTTTCTGATTCCTAGCCCGGCGCATGCCTTCATATACAATGACTGGGTTTAGCCGTCCCAGCCCATCCCAACCCCGACACTCTCGTCCTCGCTGTCGAGGTGTTGGCCTTCATTTTCCCAGGCAATGCCTAAGCTCTCCTCTCCCCAGGCTGCACCCATTAGGCTCTCCACTGCGGCGGTGTTCCTCCTCTGCTATTGGGATGCCTCGGCATTTGGGTTGAAAAAACAAATTCACCATCAGCCCACGCAGACAATAGTACACCTACCAAGCTGCGCAGGGTTCTTCTCTAGCTAGGCTGGGGCTCGTATGACCACTGGTGGACCGTGGTAGGTTCCGAAGGGCCTCTGCCCACATCCCGAGATCGGGGCCGGCCAAGGCGAGCGATATATACGATGATATACAGAGAGACGAGTTTTTCTTCGGTGTGGGTCACAATCTACGAGATTAGAGAGACACATCAGAAACAGCAAGATCAAGGTGGTTTCACCGTGCACTGCCCATCGCAATGAATACGAGGAAATATCCAATACCATAGCACAATAATTCCACCTACCTATCGTATGTATACGAGTAAGGCAAAGCCATCAGCCAAAAATGCACCATATGTTTATGGCATTGATTTTTTTATTTTAGTTCATTAGTTGTTTATTTCCAGATAAACTCGTATTATTAATACGGCATTTACCCTCAGTTACCTCTTCTGGACAAACCGTGGATACAGGTGACACCCCTTCTCTCCCCTGCTACGTGCCTTCATTTTCACCACAATAAATCGGACGCGTTGGCTGACTCAAAGCCGTGAAGGTTTAGAGATAGCTTCTGGCGTCGGCCCTGACCTTGCGCTGTCAGAACACGGCCCCTGTTTCGTCGAGGGTACTGTAAAGTTGGACGACGTCTCGTTCACCATCAAAATCGTGCATATCAGTCAAGCAACGGTCGACTCGGAGAGGCGCTGAACTCCTCTAGATTTGGAGACTGGCCGCGTTGTTTGGGCTGCCAAACGCCTCCGAGGGTGTACTTTGGGAGCAAAGTTCCACCTATCCTCCAGCCACATGGCACAGGAGAGCATTGGCAAAGTGGGGACCCTCAACGCACGAGTCCAGCGATAGCTTGAGTTCGTCACCGCGTTCGATTGCGCACTCAAGTATCGCAAAGGCAGCGCCAACGGTAACGCCGATTCTTCTGGCCCGCTTGTTAGAGCTCGCTACGGAGTACGACCGCAGTGAGTTGACAAGCTTCAATGCCGTGGGTTTGACAAGCGCCAATCCTGTCGGAGATTCCGGTATCTACCTACTACGGACCTGCGGCCTGCGCGCTATGTCCTCGCCGATCCCTGGCGTCGGTTTGGGTGGGATCGTGCCCCGCACCGAAAACACTGCTTTGGGTGGGCTCGTGCTCGGCACCGAAAGCACTGCCTTGGGTGGGCTCGAGCCCCGCACCGGAAAACAGTGCCTTGGGTGGGCTCGTGCCCCGCGCCCCGCGCCGAAAGCACTGCCTTGGGTGGGCTCGTGCCCCGCACTGAACCTGCTGTCTTGGATGGGCTCCACCTCACCTCTACCGATTTTCACGATTTTCGCACGCACGGGCCACGTATAAGGGTTGCCGGCCTTTCTGCTCCCCCGAGAAGATTCGTCGCTTGTGTATCCACCTCCGTCGCCACTGCCGAAGGCTGTGTCGACAGTCGGTCAATTTCACCTGCCACCGACCCCGTTTCCGCTTCGGTTATTGCCGTACCCATCGAGGGCGTCACGGGCTCCGCAGAAGCCCTGGCCGCAGCGAACGACCATCGCACTGTCGACTCTTCTATCAAAGAGTTCTACACAAGACATGGACTCCACCGCGACCACCGGTTCAACCGTGTCCGCCTCTGCCTCGCTTGGTACTCCAGCGCCCCCGTCGGCGACGCCGCTTTCGGACCGCATCTTAACTCGGACGCGCCGACGGACAGCGACAACAACTGGCAATGCACCCCTGCTGTAGTTCTTTGGACGACCCGGGGCCGATTAAACTTCTTCTCCCTCTGGCGCCCCAGATGATTTCGACGATGACCGTACAAGGTTCTTGGTATCTTCCGGTCTACGTCGATAGCGCCTTCCCGCAGGGAATGCAACGTAGCCTAGATTAATGTCGAGGTGCGGCCGTGGCTGGTTGATTTTGAAGCCGCCGCCGCTCTTTGAGTGTTTTCCCTGTTTTTCAATATTATGAGGTTTGGGGTTCTTGTCCTTGGATTGTTTGTGGAGTTTCGAGCGTTTGAACTGGTTGTGGGGCGGTGCTTACCGCTTGTGTTTAGTCCTGCCGACCCCCCTGTCAGTGTCGGGCCAGGGTCCGGATAATCCCGCCGCTATTGGAGGCACAGGACTGCCGTGTTTTTTCGTGTTCTTTCAAATTCGCCCTGTTGACGCTCTTCTCAGCCCAGAGCCGGGGGGCGATCAGGGTACCCTGTTCGTCCATAATGCGGTACGGGGTTGTACGGGACTCTGTATTTATTTTTTACTTTTTTGTGTTGTATAAATATTTGTTCCACTTTTGCGGCTAAATACTTCACCCCCTCTCGGGGCTGTAGGCGGTGTCAGCTTCCATTCAACGTCTTTTTTGTTGCCTTATCTCTTCCCCCTCACCATTCCAGTCCTCCGCGTTGTTCCACTTTTGCGGCTAAATACTTCACCCCCTCGCGGGGCTGTAGGCGGTGTCAGCTTCCATTCAACGTCTTTTTTGTTGCCTTATCTCTTCCCCCTCACCATTCCAGTCCTCCGCGGGAGGGTTTTGGCTCGACTTCCCCCTTGTATTGACGTCTGTGTTCCCCTTCGCTTCGACAAGGGTTAGCCTTGCCATTGTTCCTTTTTCTGTGGTTTGTGTGCCGTAGAGCCTTCTCTGTCTCGCCCACCCCCCGCCACACCGGCGGTACGCGGCAGGCTTCCGATGGGTGGCTTGCCTTATTGTAGATCTGAGGTTCTTCCAGTTGCTATTCTTCGCGCTTTGCTGGCTTCATAGCCAGGCCGTTTCGAGGTGTGGGAGTGGGTGTTGAGGAGCCGCATCTTCGACCCATGGTTTAGAAGAACTGGAGTTTCTCCGAATGTCCCATATTTCTGCATATGCGGCTCCTCAGGGTGGGCTAGTGGTAAGGTACGGCCTTGAAAGGCCTCTATTTACCTGATTCGATAGGTAATTATGGGGGTTCGTATGGTAGGTTGGCGTTTTCTAATGAGGATAGTCAGGAAATGAAACCGAGGCATTGCGACTCGGTTCTCAGATGCGTTCCGGGCTCTGGCGGAACAAATAAAAACTGCTTCTCTACTACGTCTCAAGAGGCTAAGAAAGTTAGAAATCATCGAAGACTTGCTTAAAAGGCAGACCCGTAGGGGACACTCTGTGTCCCCGCCCCAATAACTTAACCGTTCAGCATTCACTCTCGCTTTTCGGCATTTTTTGCTCGTCGATTAGCATCGAATTTCACCACCTCGCGCTCTTCCGCTTTCGGCTGTCGGTTTTGACTAAAGATGCCTTTGTGGGGCTCGAACGTACTACCTCGACCTCAATAGTTACGCGGCATACTATTGAACCACCGGGGATGCCGGCTATGTCTGCATCATGAGCAAAACATATAATGCTTTTTGGCAATACGCTAGGTATGAATTCCCGCATCTTTTGCGTGTACGATGATCCCTATACATAACTTTATGTTTAAATTGACCTTCCCCACCCACCCTCTCTTTCCCCGCCACCCCCACCATCGCCTAGATCTATTATAGCATCACGCGCGTACAGTATGCTCCTATGTACGTATATGCGACCTAAAATTTTGGAAATTCCCCCGCTTTACCATCCAGCTCTCCTCCCACCGGTTACTTTACAACTTAGATTATATACATGATAAAGCAAGGCATTCCACAGCCGTCAAATCTTGTTCCCCTCAAAAACGGGTTTTTATAGTTTCCGTACACAGATTGATTAGCATCACCCTGTCGACCCTGGTACATACTACAGCAGTTCTAAGGGGAGTCGCCGACCTATATCCTCAATAAGGATACACAACCAGTAATACGCGCGATCGGAGTAACACAGATACGAAGTAGTTTGCTAATATGAGTCTGGAAAAAATCTTCGATCTCGCAGCTGGTTGGAGTGTGTATTTTACTATAAAAATTCAAGTGACGCCCCCTCCTTCCCCACACCCCACACGATCGCCTAGACCAAGCACCGCGCGGATAGCAAGCCCCCACATATGTGATTAATACGCGCGATCGGAGTATCACACGCAATGTTGCTTAGATGAGTTTCGACCAAATCCTTGATCTCATACTATACGTAGATGGATGTATTTTAATATTGTATGTGACCAAAACCTCTTGAAAACCCTTTCCGCTTCCCCCCCCCCGCCCCCCTTTCCTTTATTTTTCCTCGTTCTCTCTTGCTCAAACGCCCCACCTAATATCGATATCCGCCGCAGTAATAAACACTCCCACGCCCTGGATATCGCCTCATCATCGTTTTAGAGCCGTCAATGCCGCTGCTGCAATTCCCATCCCCCCCCCGCCCCCAACGCCCCCTCGTTCCCCACCACCCGCACCATCGTCTAGACCCAGAACCACGCGCATAGCAAAACCCCTACATCTACGCGACCTAAAGCCCCCCCCCCCCCCCCCGGCCACATTCCCCCCCCCCCTCCCCCACAAGAAGGAGTTATAGTTTCCACGCGCGAACTGAGCTGCCCCACCTGTCCCTGCCCCCCTTGTCCCCCTTCCGACCCCCTTGTGATCAAAATCAAGCCCCCACGTCCTCGAAGTCTCCGCCCTCCCCTCGCCGATTATTCGAGTTACAGGATTCACTTGATAAACAGGTACACTTCCCTCCACAGCTGTCAGATTTTTGTCCCCCTCAGAAACGAGTTTTATAGTTTCCGAGCACAGACTGCCTAACATCATCCTGTTGACCCTGATAGCTACACTGTAGTTGCAAGGGGAATCGCCGACTTATATCCTTAATGAGGACACGCAACTCGTAATACGCGCGATCGGAGTATCACGCGCAGCTTGCAAATATGAGTTTCTACAAATTATTCGATCTCACAGCTGGAGTGTATTTTAATTTATTTTTTTGTCGAAACTCATATTTGCAAGCTGTGTGTGATACTCCGATCGCGCGTATTACGGGTTGTGTGTCCTCATTAAGGATATAGGTAAACCTTTATATTTCGATATTATTGCGACCTATTGACCAGGGCCACAGTATTTCAAAAACTGAACATACACTCCAGCTGTGACATCGAATATTTTGTCGAAACTTATCTTTGCAAGCTCCGCGTGATGCTCCGATCGCGCGTATTACGGGTTGTGTGTCCTCATTAAGGATATAGGTCAGCGACTCCCCTTGAAACTACAGTGTAGCTATCAGGGTCAACAGGGTGATGTTAGGCAGTCTGTGCGCGGAAACTATAAAACCCGTTTCTGAGGGGGACAAAAATCTGACAGCTGTGGAGGGAAATGTATCCGTTTATCAAGTGAATCCTGTAAGTCGCATAACCGGTGAGGGGAGGGCGGGGTTTTGAAGGACGTGGGGGCCTGGTTTTGATCAAAAGCGAGCGGGGTTGGAGGGGGGGGGGGGAGGGGGGGGGGGGCGGACGTGGCGGGCAATTTGCGCGTGGAAGCTATAAGTCCTTCAAAGGGATAAATCTGACGGTTTTGGGAGATAAAAAAAATGCACCCGTTTATCATAGGGGGGGGGGATTGGGGCGGGGGTGGTGCGTGTGGGGCAGCTCAATCTGTGCGTGGAAACTATTCATCCTTTTAAGGGGATAAATGTGACCGTTTTGAAAAAAATGCATCAGTTTATCATGTATACCCTGGGGTAAGTCGTACAATCAGTGAATAGAGGGCGGAGTGTTCGAGGGGGTGGGGGTGGGATGGGGTGGGGGGGTGGGGAGGTGGGGGTTGGGGGCGGGGGGGAGGGGGGTGGGAGGGGTGAGGGGGGGGGGAGGGAAGGGCTTTAGGTGGAATAGATGTAGGGGTTCGTTATACGTGTGGTGCTAGGTCTAGGCGATGGTGCGGGTGGTGGGGAAGAAGGGGGCGTTCGGGGCTGGGGGGGGGGGGGGGGGGAAGCAGCGGCATGGATGGCTCTAGAATGATAATGAGGTGATATACAGTGCGTAAGGTGTTTATTAATCTGGCGGATTTCGATATTGGGTGGGGCGTTTGAGGAAGGGAGAGCGAGAATGAGGGGGGGGGGGGGGTGACAGATTTTTTAGGAGTTTAGGTCACAAATAATATTCAAATACACTCTGGCTGTGAGATTAAAGATATGTAAGGGCTTGTTATACGCGTGGTGCTAGGTCTAGACGATCGTGCGGGTGGTGGGAAAAGACGGGGCGTTGAAGACGGGGGTTGAGGGGGGTGGGGGGAGAGAATGAAGACTACGTCATGGATGGTCAGACAGAAAATGACGTGATATCAACTGCGTAGAGGTGATTATTACTCTGGCCGATTTCGATTGTAAGTGGGTCGTTTGAACAAACTAGGTGGAAAAAAACAGAAAAAGGGGGGGGGGGGGGGAAGGGATTGGGGGAGGGGGGGGGGGGGAAGGGGTGCAGGTGTTTTGAACAAGAGGGGTCGGCTTATTTGTAGTTGCCATTATTTTCTGACATCTCTAATTAGAAGAAAGATATACGTATTGCCAAATACAGCAGGCGAGGTGATGTGGCCATTATGTAGTTAACATCTTTTTCTTACATCGCTAGTTATATGAAAGAGATACGTATTGCCAAATACAACATGCGAGGTGATGTGGTCATTCGATGTCACCGATATTGAGCACGAGAGGGAGAAATGCGAATCGTCAGTGTTTTGAAAGGAACGCTTGGTGTACACACGCTCCATTACGTTACCTCGTTAGTCATACTTCGTTTGGCATAGGTTGGGAGGCGATCATGCAGACAGACGTTATGTACGAAATCCCTTACGTAATGGGTTGTATTGTAGTATCATACTGTGTCACACCCCCATTCTCACTCCGTGTTTGAGCTATCGTATCATAGCATATCTTACAAACATACTATCATACTATCATACTAACGTACTAACATACTATCATACTATCATACTATCATACGATCATACTATAACATTATCATACTATCATACTATCATAATATCATACTATCATACTATCATACTATCACACTATCATACTCTCATACTATCACACTATCATACTATCATACTATCACACTATCATACTATCATACTATCATACTCTCATACTAACACACTACCATACTATCATACTAACATGCTATCATGCTATCATACAAACATACTACCATACTCTCGTATCATACTAACATGCTATCATACAAACATACTAACATACTACCATACTATTATACAAACATACTACCATACCAACATATTATCGTTCTAACATGCTATCATACTCACACGAATGACACTGTACCTCACGGCCGAAGATAATCTAGCAGTGTTTTGGCGCATCGCAGCTCATCGTCCCATTGCGGATGAATATCGCAACATTAGAACTGCACGAGAGCTCAAGGTCGCAAAGGATCACGGGGGAGGTCACTCGACGAGTTGACACGAGCCACTGCCACTGCCAAAACAGTACCCCGAGGCGACAACCCGTGCAGCGCCCTTGACGTACTCTCGACCTACATTACTCGCAGAGGCACAGCCGATTATGCCTTTCGGATAAACATGCAAATATATATACGTATATGTATATCTGGTAGTTGTGTAAAGGACCAGGTTCCCAACAACACCGACATGCTCACTACGTGTTCACGGAAACCCCTCGGCGACGTGTCCCCTGGACATCGAGGAAGTCCAACATTTCCGCGTGATCTTCGATGACGTTACCCCGCCACCGAGAGATATAACAGTCCGGGGTATCCGTCTGGAAGTTGAGCTTAGGACCCCTCACGTGGGTGGACCTCCAGCGGTAGGACGGGCTGTACCAGCCCATGTACCCGCCGCTCTTATTTCGTCGCGTCTTGCTGTGTGAGCTAACTACCGAGCTCGCCCCGACTGAGGGTGTTTTCACATGGGACCATGGCTACGGTAGGGGGGGTACCCCCATTGTCACTACCGAGCTGGAGCCATTACAACAGCTCGCGCGAGTGACTCGGTAAACTTCACTGAAAAAATACACACTAGGCGGTTGTTTCGGCGCAGTGTTGATGACAACTCCGTTGCGGATCGAGATCGTCAAATTAAACAGTAAAAAAAAATCAAGACGGCAAGGAATAGAGGGGTTACTCGCGCGACTGACTCCGAGCCACTGCAAAAATATGCCACAAAAAAAACAAACCCTTACGGTACCGTAGCCTGGGCCCATAGATGGATACTCCGGCGCTTACCTTCTGCAGTAGGGGCGCCCGTAACGTCCGTGCAACAATTGGAACATAGTGAATATCTTTTTGGTGTCGAGGCAGTTGATTCTTGTGAGGGGTTTGACATTAGACCTGTCGGGTCCGGCGCACCAATGTCTGAAAACGGTTCCCCTCCTGACTCCCCAGCATACGATGGGGGCGTGGAAGAAACTAAACTTTTTTTTCCACCACACAACAACAATGACACCCAAGACATGGAGTACGGAAAGTCTCCTCCTTCGGAGCAGCTATATCGGGGGCCGGAGTATCGTGGTCCTCGCGTCGACCACAACACGGCTCAAGGAAATCGTCGACCACCAGCCAGACTTGCCGATGTCGGGCGCCATCACCTCGACTATCGGCTCGAACCGAGCTAATCATGGACCGTTTGGTGAGCATCACGAGTTTTGTGTCGAGTTCTGGGTCCGTTAACCAAGCTCCTCGTTTGTACACCACTTTTTCTGCGCAAGCATCAGCTACCTCAGAGTCTACAGTTCCGGCTACGACCGATGTACGCCGTCTACCTTGTCTTTACGTTGGCGCCGACGTCGAGATCGCGGAGATTCTTGCGCAGTATGGTCTTGTCGCTGGCGTGAAAACCAAAACACGTTAGTCCCAATGATGCAAAGAATGGTGACGCTCTAGCGTTCATATGTTTGTCTCTAAAATCTGCGATTACTCTGCCGTCATGCTGTACTTGGCAATCATCCGCTGGTACTATTAAATGGCGTGTAGCTCTAGCTGTTGCCTCAGACGAGACTTCTCGTGCTGTCGGAGATTTCTCCCCCTCGCAAAACTGAACAGAGCTCGGCGCGGCCCTCGATCTGCTGATGCCCTTACCTCTGTACAGGAATGCGCGACTAAAGTAACTACCGTCAAGCAGCGATCAAGCGAACCTGTCTCCGAATGCTCCCTGCGCTTGTGGACACTCAATAACGTTTAGAGTCGGCGGTTGGACGCCAAACGAAGTGCTGTCTACCCTGGGCAGTGTTCTCTGTCACATTGGTTCAGCACGACCTTATATTCTGCATAACCAGTGTCTCCAATTGCCCGATTAGCCGATCATTTCCTTCCGCGAAGACGGCGTCCGCAACTGTCGCTATGATGGCGCTAGCCTCGCTAGAGGCACGGTCAGCGCATTGGTATTATTAGCCATCCCAACCGCCGCTCCGATGAACAGTTCCATCAAGCTGCCAACAAGAGGGGCAACCGCTCAACCCCCGGCACGCGCAGCCGGGGGCGCAGTGGTCGCGGTGCTCGGGGAGGCCGCGGCGGTGGTACTTGTGGAGGTGATCGTAGCGGCGGCGGTCGGGGTGACGGGTTCGTTGTGGGCGGGTCAGTGAACGCCGTCGCGCCGGCAACGCCGATGTTCAACCACCAGTGAACACCGCCGCGCCGGCAACGCCGATGTTCAACATCAGCTACGTGCCGCCACCACCACAGATTCGGTCATCAGAGCTACAGCCACTGCCGCCGTCGCTTCAGCCCCCGCCGCCACCGTTACCGCCGTCTCAGAGCTCACCGATATCTTCAGCCGTCGCCCTGCCGCGACCGCACACGGAGCCGCAGCGGATGTCCGACCGTACCCGCTCGAAGACTGTGAAACCAAGCGACCAGGGGCTTCATCATAACGTCGGGCTCCGGTCCAGGATGAGCAAGAATGCGCCGCTGTCGATGGTGACTACGAATGGAGCCGTCGACGCCGGCCGCCGCAACAAGCCGCCGAGTTTTGGAGCCCACGGGCATCCGTCATTTTCCGTTGGGGACCGCGATGAGGCACCACCGGTTGGGGGGAACAGGGGGATCCCATGCGCTAAGGCGGCAATGCTCCCCACTCGGGAGGACATCGAAGCGACCTTGGGCGACCAACGGCCGCCATACACACCGCCGGACTTGCCACACTGTTACGCCTCTGACCTCAAGGTACCAAGGAGCCACAAGGAGGCTACGCGATCGGAGCACGCTCATCTTTGGAAGGATTCGGCGGGGCGGGAATTTTATGGGCTGCTAGATGCGGGGACTTTTGAGCCGGCGTAGCAATCAGTGGAAAGCTACATCAATGCAATGTGGGTTTTTGATTGGAAAGCCGATGAGTACGGCTGGCCCACGAAAACCAAAGCGAGACTTGTAGCGCGGGGGGATGAGCAGAGAATGAAAATTGATTTCGGGGAATTGTTTGCGCCCGCTGTTGCTGTGTCGAGTGTTTGGTTGTTGACAGCAGTGGCGTGCGAACTGGATCTTGACTTGTGCCATTTTGATATTGAGCAGGCTTTCGTGCAGTCTGACCTGTGGGAAAATGTTTACATGTGTTTGCCGGTAGGATGTCGGGGAAGATAGTATGACTGAACAAGAGCTTGTATAGCTTGAAGCAAGCATCGAGGCAATGGCACGCACATCTTACTAGGTACTTATTGAGTTTGGGATTCGTGCAGTGCCTTGCTGATGCATGCGTTTTCCGGTTGATGGAGGTAGGTCGTGTAGTAATGACTATAGTGGTACATGTCGACGACTTATTCTTATTTGCCGTGGGGGAGAAGACAAGGTGTGACTAGTTTAGCATGGATTTGAATCAAATTGTCCCGGTCAAAAATCTGGGACAGTTGCGTTGGTAGTCGGGGTGGTTTTACAAGAGGGACTGGGAGAAGGGGGTGTTGAAGATTTCCCAGCAGACATTCGCTAAACAATTGGCGGATGAATACGGGATAGAGTTTGGTAAGAGTGTCCCGCTCTTGGTAGGCACGAAACGTGCGAAGTTCGACAAGGATGAAGCCCCAGGAAAATGGCCGTTTCGTGATTTGGTCGGCTCACTAATGTGGCTGTCAACCCAGACTTGATCAGACATCTCTAACGCAGTAAGAGCGGTGGCTTGATACTGCGCTTCGCCAAAGGTTGTTCATTGGAGGGCAGCTCTTGCTATTTCAGGGTATGTTAGACGGACTAGCTCATTTGGTATCACTTTTCAGAGAGGTACATCGGCGGGCCTGAACTTGCAGGTATTTGCTGATGTAGACTACGCAAGTGTGGCGGCCGACGGGAGGTCAGTTTCCGAGGGGTTAGTGATGTGTGGGCGTGGTTGTGTATCTTGGTTTTCCAGGACGCAGAAGTGCGTCACACTTTCTACTACAGAGGCAGAGTATGTGGTGCTTGCAGCTGTGATTAAGGAGGCGTTGTTTTTCAGGCAGGTTTGGCGTTTCATGTTGCCTGATGTCGGCATGCCGTGCATACCGGCGTTCGAGGACAGTGAGGGCGCCGTGCAGCTTGCGAAGAACCCAATCACGAACTCGAACTCAAAGCACATAGTCTAGATGTACGGCACCATTTTCTCAGAGAGCTAGTAAGGCGGAAAGATATATCGATAATCCACGTGACGTCTTCTTTTCAGCACGCAGATTTCTTAACCAAGGCAATACCACGGGAGTCTTTTGAGTTTCACCGTAGTCTTGCGATGGACTCCTGGTAATATTAATTGGAGGTAACAATATTGATTGTTTTTCTAGTATTAAATGATAAAATTTGAGATTTTTATCTTGTTTTCGGGAGTAAAAATTCGGTTGATGGAGGATTTGGAGTACATTAATTTAGGGGAACAAAATTGATTGTGTTTGAGTATTGAATTTTGCTTGGCGGTTTGAATGGGCGTTATCATGACTGTGTTACAAGCAGAGGGAAAGTTGGTCTGTGCTTGTATCAAAGTCTGATTGGGATATTTTTTGTGGTTTGTGAAACCGTATCGCATCTTCGGAGATGCGGCGGAACCAGGCTGGTCTCCCGAGAGATAATAATAAAATTGTATGTGGTCTCCAATCTCTCATGATTGGGGTCACCACGTGGCTGGGGGGAGGAAAAGCCCCACAGCCGCACTTCAAAAATCTACTCTGCCGCTCTCTCCCCAGCTCGATGGCTCTCCGGACGACGTTACTCCTGTCTCCGCGAGCCATCCTGTGCCCTTGACACCTGGGTCCATCGATTACTCACTGGGCGGTGACCTCGGGGACCGCCCACATATTCGTACTGAAGCCACTCGGTCATACCATTGACCCTTGATGTTAGAAGGGTAGAGGGGACAAGAAGAGGCCCGCCGATAAAAAAGGGAAACGCCCACGAAAAAATCAAGTATCGTTATTTCTTTGCCGCCCCAGTGCTGAACTGTACCACGCGTCATTTTTATTGTTGTGTTCATTCGGGAGACCAATTTTGGCTCCAACACGCAAACACGAGCGGATAGACCGCGGCTCAGTGCCAACACGCTTGGAAACACTAGACAGCACAGTACAGAACACGACTAGAGATTCGCGATGCTTCGCTGCGGACAATGTCTAGACCCTGCAGCGATTACGACGAGCTTGGGGCGTGCCTCAAAAAGCCCAAAGGGGTGCTGCCATGCAGGTACACAGGTAAAGGCACGGCGGCAGTTGCAACACCTCGAAGGGCGC
Organism: Undaria pinnatifida; assembly: GCA_012845835.1. Taxonomy (NCBI): domain Eukaryota; class Phaeophyceae; order Laminariales; family Alariaceae; genus Undaria; species Undaria pinnatifida. Next base: position 21,043,495 of record JABAKD010000016.1, read on the forward strand.
TTTTATGGCGACGGAGGGGGGTGGGATGGAGAAGCGCAAGAGGCAGGGGGGTTAGGGGACGTCGGGGAGGAGAATGGGGGACGGGGAGAGGGGAGAGGGAGGAGACGAGCCGGCGAAAAAAAAGGGGCACGGGCTCTGTAGCACAGTGAGGCCAACCAGGCGAGCAAACCGAGACGACCGCGTCGAGGCCAACGACGGTGGATTTAGGTTAGGCGCTAGGCCAATGAGGAAGGTCGGCTCCGGGGTGGGTGGTTCCGTCGGATAAAAAGTGCGATGTCCGGCCAGCGCGCAGAAGAGCAGAATCGTTGGCGGATTGCACAGGGTGTGTTCGGGAGGGTGTCGAGGGAGTCGGCGAGGGAGAAAATTTGTGGGAGCTTTAGAAACGACCGCAGGGTCGGTTGTATCGCTATTAATCTGGAGGGGCAAGGGAAGTGAGGGCGGGGGGGGGGGGGGTTGGGCAGGTAGTGCGATCGTTGAGGTGGTTGTTGGCGGTACCCCATACGTGGATAAGCACGAGTTTGCGGGCATCGGTTATTTGATGCACATAACACGCGTAGGCGTGCAAGTAGACATACGGCCGGGCGGAGATCCGAAAAGCTCGCCCACGAAACCCATTCACGCTCGCAGAAATTGTACGGTGCAGTGTGGGAAATGGCTGCTGCAAACGTCGCGTGTGGCCGGGCGACTGGTTTCTCGAAGGAGCAGGCGGAGCAGGTACGGGGGCTGCGGGTGTCACCAGTCGGGGTGGTAGAAGAGAGCAAAAAGGTAAGATTCGTCTATGGCTTGACTTCTTGGCAAAAGGACGGGAATGGGGGGGAGTCGGCAAACTCGACAATGGACTGGGAGGAGATCCGAGCATGTGCAGTGGCTGAGGTGATGCGTGAAGCTATTTAGAAGGTTCGCGGTTTGAGGGTCAAGTTCGGGTCTCGAGCGCGAATTCTCATTACAAAGATTTGAGGTCAAGAACGCATTCAGACAGATGCTAGTGGACCCTTGCGGTGCGACGATTTTCCGGTACGGGTTGGTGGGGGGGCATTTCGTCGATTTTCGGCTATAGTTTGGGTGGAGGGGCGGCCCTCAGTGATGGGGTGTAATGTCAGCGACGATGCAGCATTCGAAAGGTAATACCACAAGAGCTTCCACGTCGTTCTCTCCGGTCGGCCACCGCGCGGTAGAGCACGTGACGGTTGCGCAGGAGACATGGAGCTCAGTAGCCTGTTGGCCGCCAGAATGCGTCGTGCGCCCAGCGAACGGGAGAAGGGCAGATCGCCCAGTCTTTGAAGCTTTTGTGATGGACGTGATGCCATCTCGTTAGAGATTCAGTGGGATTAGCAGGTGGCCCGGTGTTTGGCTTTGCCACTGTCGTTAGCTTTCACATATGATCAGGATATCTATGGGCAGGAGGTCCGAGGGGAAGAAGGCACTATAGGGGGAACTCCAGGCAACACACAGCCCTAAGTGCTTGACAGTTGATAGAGGACCCCACACGGTCCCCACAGATATCCGGTCAGAGGGATACGGATACTGCGGTCTTGGGAGGGGAGGCGTCTTACTAGCGGAGCGCAAGCGGGGAGAGGGAGGGAGCAGCCCCCCCCTCCTCCTCCCTCCTGCTATTTGATATAGGGGTAGGGGGGAGCGTCCGCCTGCGGGGGGGATGGGTATGGTAGAGCCCCCCCCCACACACCATTTCGGCTTGTTCAACTTACATAAAGAATAGTTCGTGAAAGGGGCAACCTAGTGATGGGGGGATATAGACCAGTGAAAAAACGAGAGAAGTTGGGAGGTTTTCATGTACAAAAAGGGATGTTTGATACGGGGTAGTAATAGAGAAAAACAAAAGTTTCAGATGCTTATGAGACAGAGGTGCAACAGAGGTCAGACGCCATTGTGCAACTGCAAAGCTGTGCGAAGCGGGGAGTCGTTGGCTAGCGGGTGAGACCCGGCACGAGCTGAAGTAGACCGGGGCACCGAACAAGGGACGCCGGGGAGTCGCCAACATACTTTTCTTACCCACCCTTCCGCAAATTTCCGTGGCAGGTGAGCAAAGGGAGCGGAAGAGGACGCAGAGGTCGATTAGTGATAGCGTTATTCCGATAGCACGGGCCGCTTGAACGGAATCAATACAATCAACATTGTTTAGGATTACGTAGTAGGGGCCTGATCGCATGGGCCGTTAACAACGGAACTACCCGACACGCTGGCGTAGGTGCGGTCGACTAGCGAATGGATAACCCCGATCGCATGGCTGAGTCTACAGAAACTACCTAATAATCGTTTAGTAGTTGGGGTGGGCTCTTGGTATGAACGGGCTGCTAGAAACAGAACCATCCGAAAGCGCAAGCACATAGTGGTCAATCCGTCTCGATTACGCATGTCGTTACCACCGGGACCATTACATGAAACCGTTCGACCGTCAAGGTGGATGCCTGACATTAGCGGATCGTTACAAACGGCGAACCCACAGGAAAGCACGCAAATACAAAGCCGTCGATTAGCAATGATTTTGCCGAGCGCGCGGGCCTTTAATAACGGAACTACGTGGCCGCTTTGGCAACCTCAAAACCCAGAGTTGGAACGAGTTTCCCGTATACACGGGTAAACCAAGTGGGGGAGGCATCCCATTAGCGGAGCGTGACCAGTAAGTAGGTCCCCGAACGCGTATCTTTTGTGTGTGTGTGAGGGGGGGGTTAAACAGGAGGGGAAAGGTGGAAATCTCCATCCTCTTCCCCTCTTCCCTCTTGCTGTTCTAAACAGAGATTGGGGAGGCGTACGCATGCGGGCGGAGTGGGGGCAGTGCAGCCTTCGCCCCCCCCCCCCCCCACCCATTTCGGCTTCTTCAAGTAGTATAATGCACTCTTGGTGAAGTGACAGCCAAAGTTTTTCTGGAACGGAGGTGGCCGAAGAACTGCGAAGTAATGTAGAAGAATAAAATATACAAATGAAGCCAAACCGTAGAGTACAGTCAAGCATTAACCGACACAGGTAAGATTACCCTTTATTTGTAGCTATAGTACAAGCAACATTGTGGGTTGTGTTCGACTGTCATGCTGCTCCCCGCTGCTGGATGAAGAGCATGTCAGCGGTTCATACCCCTGTATTTTGGCCGTTCAACATACTACTGTATTTCCCGGCATATGAGCAAGCACACACCTCTTTGATGCCGTTAGGCTATTGATTGCACACCACAGAAAAAACACGGTCTATATATGTATTGGATGCCGGTATTGTTATTAGATGCCGTTATTGTTTTTGGATGACGACTTTGCTTGTACTTTGAGAAAAAACACGTACTTCGTGTTCAAATATATATACATATATATACTATAAAAATAAGAATACGCTCCAGCTGTGAGATCGAATACTCTGTCGAAACTCATCTTCGCAAGCTGTGTTTGACACTCCGATCGCGCGCATTACGAGTTGTGTGTCCTCATTAAGGATATAGGTCGGCGACTCCCCTTACAACTACAGTGTAGCTATCAGGGTCAACAGGGTGATGTTAGTCAGTCTGTGCGCGAAAACTATCGAACCCATTTTTGAGGGGGACAAAATCTGACAACTGTGGAAGGAAGCGCATCAGTTTATCACGCGTATCCTGTAAGTCGGATAACCGGTGAGGAGAGGGCGGAGGTTATAAGGGCGTGGGGGCATGGGTTTTGAACAAGAGGGAGCGGGGGAGGGGGGGGGAGGGGGATGGGCGGGGCAACTCAATCTGTGCGTGGAGACGTTAAATCCTATAAGGGTATATATATACGATTTACCAGAGAAATACTGGGTGTCTCCTATCAGATATGCGCACGGTAACAACCTACTGTAATATGTGCATTCTTTCGAAGTGAGAAAAATTTCCTAGATGGACCACAGACCACACCCGTGCATTCGTTCGTGTGAGCAAATCTCCGACAATCACGTATATTGCAATAAACGATTACCCGTCGTATGGCTTAGGGCCGTTTGAAGTGATTAAAGAAGGAACCAATAAGAAAAAATATAATCCAACTTGGATCTGATACCGCGAATAACAAGTACTTTCTTCCTATCGAGGAAAGAACACATTGTTCTCCAAATATTATATGTACATATATTATAAAATTATCTATACACTCCAGCTGTGAGATCGAAAATTTCGTCGAAACTCATATTTGGAAGCTGTGTGTGATACTCCAATCGCGCGTATTACGGGATGTGTGTCCTCATGAAGGATATAGGCCGGCGACTCCCCTTGGAACTACAGTGTCGCTTGCACCAGGGTCAACAGGGTGATGCTAATCAATCTGTGCGCAGAAGCTATAAAACCCGTTTTTGAGGGGAACAAAATCTGACAGTCTGTGGCAAGAAATGCATCACTTCATCAATCATACATATGGGGAATCTAAACAAGGCGGCAAGTCACACAACGCCCTGCTCCTAACGAACACCGACGAGAGAAGACAAGAGCAACGGTTTGTGTCGTCACGTGCGCGCTGCCGTCAACCTCTCCTTCCCTTTGACGGACCAAGCTAGGAAGCCATCAGCCTCAGGGCCTCTTGAGTGGGCGAAGGGAGCCTCAAAACGCTGTGCGCGGATCAGCAACGGCGATGAAACTATCGACCTCTTGAGCGAATGCTAGTATTTTTGGCTCTTTAGATGGTCTTTCGTGCGGCTTGGCAGAGCGAGCTGGTCGAAACATCGGGATCGCGGCTCCCATAATATGTTTTGAGGCGCAACCGCCGGGGTACGATGTTCAATGGTCGATAGGAGTGCGCGCGGCTATTGCTGTTGTTTCGTGCTTGCGGACAAATAAATGTGATTTGATATATGTTGTTGGTGTGTGTAACGGTGGCATCTGCGGAGATGCGGGGGAACAAATAGTTTCCCGAAGGAGTATATTAAATTGGTATGTGATCGTGGCTCTTGGGTGGTGTAAGCCAAATATGACAAACGGGGCAAGCCCCCTTTGTCAGTACGTTGATGCATGCTCTTTATGAATCTATATTTTTCTCTTCCCTGTCCGCCCGATGGCACTTCGGATATCGTGACTCTTGCCTCCGTAAGCCAGTCTGCTCCTCTTACCTGTTTTATCTTTTTTTCCGGTCGCCTCTCGGTGAGGTTCGCTTTTCATCGACTCGATCGGGATCGTGGATCCGGCCAAATATCGCGCCAGGCTGCCCCGGGTGTGTTGTCCCGCCGACAACATGCCACGTCAAGTTGGGTCAACTCCTAAACTGGATTTCTCTTTTTCCAAAAACACGTTTCATTACTTTTCATTTTTTGTCGTTCAATTCAAATTTCAGTTACCCTGCAATTGGATAATTTATTGAATGATGTTGCGTGTCTTCACCAATCAAATGCAAATTAGATTCAAATAGTTTTTGCGAGCTATATTTTTTCGATCGTTGAAACTGGCTCTCATGTACTTGTTCGTTTGTTATGAAAATAGAAAACGACAGCTGCCGCCGTATGATCAATTATATAGTAGTAATGAAGTTTGTACTGGAGCTGTATGCGACACCAGTTAAAAAAATCTTAGAAGAGATTCTCCGTTCACCGGTTAGGAATCTCTTATTTTTCTAACCAGGTTGGAATTTTAATGTAAGGCAGGGTTGGTCTTGCACCCTCTTCAGTACGAAAGAGGTCATGTTCTTTTTTCGTCCAAACTCGAACCTGTATTTCTTCATCTACAAACGCTTAATCGCTGTCACGAACTTCACCACATATCTCCCTCAATATAAGCACTACCAGATGTCCGGCGGGTATACATATGTTCGTGGCACTACGGTTTCCGATACTGGTCTGCAGATATTTGGGTTTCATAGTATATGCGGAAGCATTATTGATATGTGTTTCAGGCTTCTTGAGGGGGGCGGCTTGCCTCGATCGCGAGAGTCGGCGATGATAATGATACGGACTTGTTCTTTGATGGAATGATACTGCGGGAATATATGGCCCAGGGCAGTCTGTAAGAGTATTGGGCGGGGACACTGAGTGTTCCCTGCAGGTCTGCCAATTGAGCAGGCCCTCGGAGTGTACTCACTTTCTTAGTCTTCGCAGAGACGTAGCTTTATTCGTTTCCACCAGAGCCCCGGATGGCTTCTGAGATCTGAGGCGCGTGCCTCCGATCTATTTACTGACTATCCCAACTATAAACCGCCAACCTTATCATACGAAACCCAACGAAATTATCTCATTTTCGGACAATTACAGGTATTTCGAGGCCGAATCTTAACAGTAGCCTATCCCAACAAGCCGCATATGCAAAAGTGTGGGAGATTGGGGGAAACTCCCGTTCTACGGACTAGACCGTGAGTCAAAGATGCGGCTCCTCAAAATCCACTCCCACACATGTAACGGTGTGGCTATGGAGCCAGGAACACGCGAAGAAAAAGGGTTGAAGGAAACGCAGACCCTACCACAAGGTAAAAGTCACCCATCAACACCCTGCCGCGTACCGCAGGTGTGGCGGGGGGGGGGGGGGCAGAAAAGGCTCTAGAACCTGCCGCATACCGCCGTTGTGGCGGCGGGGTGGAAGGAAAGGGCCTACGGCAAACCAACCACAGAAAAGGTATTGAGGCGAGGTGAGCCGTCGTCGATATGGAGGGGAACACAGGCACTAGCACGAGGGAGAAGTCATGCGAAAAAAACGTCGCTCGGGCCATCGGCATGGCCGGGGGTTTGACGAAGAAACGACAAATACCCGGGATGGAGGGTGACCGCACCTACAGCCCCACGAGGGGGGAAGTGTTTAGCCGAAAAATCAAAGGAGAACAAATACAGCACACTAAAATAAAATATGGCACACAAGCCCGTGCGTGGTTATGTACCACGTTACGCGCGAACAGGGTACCCTGGTCATCCCCTGACTCTGGGCTGAGGAGGGCGTCGGCAGGGCGAAATTGAACAACAACAGAAAAGCGACAGCTCTGCGCCTCAGATACCGGTGTTTTACCCGAACGCTGGTCCGGCACTGAGCAGGGGGTTTGGCAGGACAAATAAAACGAAACTATGGAAAGAACCGCCTCCAAATCTTACCAAGACTCTCAGGACACTACGAACAACCCAAAGACTAAGACTTAAACCTCATAGACCCGAAAAATGGAGAACTATCAATGACCGGTGGCGGCTTGAACGTAAACTGGCCACGGCCAGGTCTCGAGATTCGTCTACGTTACGTAGGATCCCCCGAGGAAACGCACTGGAGATGCGAACTTACAGGCACCAATAGCCTCGTACCGCTCTCGTCGTAGTCGTGAAGCGCGCTTCGGGAAGAGGAAGTTTAATCGGTCCCGGGTCGTCTAGAAAGCGGACCAGGCATACCTTGTCCTCGGTAGTGCTCGTTCTGGCTTTTCCAAACCACCATATCCCATCGTCTCCCTTGCACTACCTTAGAAAGCACCGTGCCGTGGTGGCGACGGAGCTAATCGGCGCGGGGAACACAAACGTAGCCCGGCGCTGGGGAACGTTCCTCGTTGTTGCGGGAGAGCTCGCGCTGTGCCGCCCCGATCCACATTCGGCGGTATAGGCGGTCGGTTTGGCAGTGCTGGTCCGGGGTTCCAGCCCAATAACGCAAGATGTGGGAGCGGGAGAGGTGGAGGTCCATTTCCCGCTCCCAGGAAGTTTCGGAGAGTGCCACCCAATGCGTCTTGTATAGCACCGCGATGACGCTACTCCGCCCCGTACCGACTGATGACCGGTGATTTGCTCCACCTCCAGGCGTTGGAGGGGGGTCGAAACGTCGTCTTGAGTGACGTGGTACGGCGGGGACGTCTTGGAAACATTGTTGAGCACGTACTGCATCAGCCCCACCGACAGATATTTGGGCAAGTCCCCGCTGTCGTGGGGGTTGGCGCAGGATTTGCAGCGCTCGATGGCCACACGCCGACAAGCGTCCGAACCGGGCAGGTCGGAAGGAAGATCCAAATAAAGGAGGCTGCTCCCGAGTGGCGAACCGTCCGGGGTCTCGACGGCGGAGCAGGCACCGACTGCCAAGATCTTGTGCGGTCCCGTCCAGTTAAGCGCGAGTTTGGCTTTGAGTACCTTGACGTCGGTGTTCCCCCTCACACCCTGGCGGGTGGTAGAGGCAGAATTGTACACCCATGCCCAAGCACCAGTAGCGAAGTTAGGTGCTGGACGAAGCGCGTCGGCGAGGGCGGAGCGTCTGCGCTTAACACAAAAAAAAGGTGAGGGTGTGATGGGCGCAGACGTGTCGCTCGCGCGCTTTTGCCGTCCGGTGGCCGTGTCGCAATAGGCCAGGTTGTGGCGTGCTAGACTCTAGTGTCCCACGACACCAGTGCGGTTGAAAACCGTCTCGGGGAGCCGTGGGAGTCTGCCCATGTGGACCTCGTTGGGCACCAGACCCGTCGCCGCGCTGGTGGAATTGTTGTAGCGAATTCGGCATGGGACAGATGCAAGTCCCAATCGTCTTGCCGCTCCTTGACGACCATAGCAAGCATTTTGGCCATAGTGTGGTTTACCCGCTCAACGCCTCCGTTACAATTGGGGTGATAGGAGCTTGTAGCAAGCTTGTACGCACCCAACAGCTGATATTCAGCTTCTGAAAAGCTTGGAGTAGAACTTCCGGCCGTTGTCCGAGAGTATGGTGCGCGGGCACCCCCCCAAGGGGATGTATTGGTTCACCAGGATATTGGCTATACCCTCCGCGGTTAACTCAGCGGCAGTGACATGAAACATGTCGGCCCGACGACTGAAGCGATTGGTGAACAGCAGGATGTAGGTGTTGCCTCGTGCCGTGACCGGGAAGGGGCGAAGTAGTCAACACGGACGGCCACACGTGGACCTTCCGGTAGAGGCATTGAGATGATTGGCCGGCGGACAGTCAGCCGTGGGGTTTGTCGCGCTTGACACTTCAAGCAGTGGCCAAGTCACCACCGGGTACACAAATTCATACCAATCCACCAATAAAATCGCTCCAGCATGCGCAAACGTGCGCGTGGTACCAAGGTAACAAGAGGCAGTCGAGTGACAAGCTTGCATGATCCAAGGGCGCACGAGCAAGATAACTTAGATGCGAACTGGCTCGTCGTTTAGCAAGCAACCTGCTCGCCCCACAGATTTGGGTTTGTCATGCCTTGTTAGCGGCAGTGTCGGGTTACGGATGAGTAGGACGATGCCGTCGTCGGTTCTATGTAGTTGATGCTTACCCGCCAGGTCCTGGATGTTTGAGAGGTATGGACGCGTGTGCGAGGGGTATCACGTCATAACGTCGGGCATAGGACCGATGGCCGACCGATAGAGATGTACCGCATCATGGCGTCGCACGTCGACTCAGCGTTCTGCTTTCGCGTCGAATAACGCGCGACGGCATCAGAGAACCGCAATTCAGCAGCGTCGCCGAGGGCGTCCGATCTTGTATGTCAGTCGGCGTGTCCCCAGAAGAAGGCGTGAGCCGTAAAATTGGAGTTCCCATAGGCTCTGCGTGGTCGCAGTCGGACAGACGTGGCCCCGTGCGGACCGGCGAGTCGGCAAGAGCAGGGGTCGCGGCGGCGGGCGGAACGGGCCGCGGCCGTGGGACTCGCGGCGGGGTTGTATCTCGTCTGGAAGATGACCGAGGGGCCCCGCCGGGCCCGAATCCATAATCTACAGAGGGGGTGCACTACCCGTTGCTGTCGATGTTCGTCGGCGCGTCCTCGACGACGGAGGGGCTGGTGTGCCAAGCAAGGCAGAGACTGACACAGGCGAACCGGTGGTCGCGGCGGAGTCCGTCTCCTGTTAGAACTCCTTGATAGAGGAGTCCTCTATTCGATGGAAGTCGCTGCAGACAGGGCTTCTGCGGAGCCCGTGCCGCCCACGATGGGTATGGCAGAAACCGAAGCAAAAACGGTATCAGCGGCGGGAGAAATCGACACGCGGCCGGTACAGCCTTTGGTGGTGGCGACGGAGGCAGGAACACAAGCGACGAATCGCCCCGCGGGGGCAAAAAGACCGTCAATCCTTGTACGTGGCTCGTGTGAGCGAAAATCATGAAATACGGTAGAGGTGAGAGGGAGCCCACCCAAGGCAGCATGTTCAGTGCGGGGCACGAGCCCACCCAAGACAGTGCTTTCGGCGAGGGGCACGAGTCCACCCAAGGGGCGGTGCGTTCGGTGCGGCGCACGGGTCCACCCAAACAGACCCCTGGGATCGGCGAGGAGAGAGCGCGCAGTCCGCCAGCCCGTAGGAGGTAGATACCGTTGTCTTCAACGTGGTTGGGGCTTGTCAATCTCACAGGGTTGAAGTTTGTCAATCCGCTGTGGTCGTACTGTGTAGCAAAATCTGGAAAGCAGTCCAGAAAAATCGGCGATGCCGTTGGCGCTGCCTTTGCGGTACTCGAGTGTGCAATCGAACTCGGTGACGAACTCAAGCTACCCCTGGACTCGTGCATGGAGGGTCTCCACTTTGCCAATGCTCTCCTGTGTCTTGTGGCCGGGGGGCATGCTGAACTTGTTTCTCACAGTACCCTCGGAGGCGTTTGGGAGCTCAAACAATGCTGCTGGACCCAAATCTGGGAGAGTCTAGCGCCCCTCCGAGTCGAGAGTTGCTTGAATGATATACGCGATTTTCATAGTGAACGAAACATCGTCCAGCGTCACAGTATCCCCGACCAAGCAGGGGCCGTGTTCTGACAGCGCAAGGTCAGGGCCGACGCCAGAAGCTATCTATCTCCAAACCTTCACCGGTTTTAGTTGGCCAACGCGCCCGAAAAATAGGTCGGAAACTCCGACGGGGAACCTTTCCGAGCGCTGGCCGCTGCTAACGGCCCGGCCGCGGCGTGCACGGGATTTCTTGGCTCTTTCATTCGCAGTGCAGGTGCGTAACCGACTAGGAGAGGTCGGGTGCGCCGACCTGGTCTCATTGTCGCAAAATATCTTCGCGGACTGCAGAAAGTGCCTCACCGAGCAAGTTTTTCCTCTCTCCTGACATGGGTTCTTGGCCCTGGGATCAGCCGCCCGAAGACCAATGCCCCACACTGGGTCCAGAGGGCTGGATTCGGCAAGAAGCTTATTGTCAGAGCTCAAAAGGTGACTATTTTATGCCTGGATTCTGCATGAGTTGGCGTAGGTGCCAGATAACACGGTGGTTTGCTTCTCCCTGTGCGCAACACCGGAGTCAAAGTTGCCCACGTGTCGACGGATGCGTTTGCGTGTGCTTGGACTAGGCGACGACATGATGAGCTCCACTGCTCAATGGTCCTGGAAAAGCCTGGCCTTTTCGGCCATCATGTACTGCGCCGTGCAAGAATATGGCACGTCGTCCACGACAAACGACGTAGGGGACCACGACAAAAAATAGGATGGGGGCTACCAGAACAACACAACTCCACATCGAGAGCAGGGTCAAAAACCGTGTTGGAATTTGGGCCTGCAATGTCCCCGTCCGGGAACACCAGGCCTCGGGAGCACGACGCGAATCCGAACCCGTGGTTTCTCGCCTCGGGTCTTCGCTCGTTGGCGGAATCACGGGAGCGTGCGCTCTAACTGCGCCCAAAATATATCAAAGACCGACCGTGCCAACCCATCGGTAGCCTCGTTGGACAATTGGGTCTGAACTTTCCCCTTCTGGGAACACCAGTCCTCGGCTCATGGGGCCTGTAGTGTCCCGTTGCGGGATCACCAGGCCTCGGGAGCATGATGCCAGTCTTAACCCGCGGTTTCTGGCCTCGGGTCTCCCGCACTCGCTTGCGGAAACTCGTAAGAAGCCGCTCTTACTGCACCTGAAAAAGAGTCCGACATCGACTGTTCCAACTCGTCTGTAGCCTCGTTGGGCATTTGGGTCTGCAATGTCTCCCTCTGGGAACACCAGTCCTCGGCACGTTGGGCCTGTAGTGTCCACCTCAGGAATACCAGGCCTCGGGACCACGACGTGAGTCCGAACCCATGGTTTCTCGCGTCGTGGCCCCTTCGATCTATGGCGTAAAATCGCAAGAAAACTGCTCTAACTGTGCCCGAAGGGACAAGGGCTCTGAGTTGTTTCTGCGTGACGAGAGGCGCAATTATTCCGTAATTTTTCGGGAATCGCGTCCAGCTGATCGGGCGTGAGGCCGTCGCGTCACCACTGTCCCGTCGGGCAGTGTCGGATTTTCTCCTTATATCACTGGGGCAGACGAAGACTGAAACACGTGGGCTAGCGTGCTAAAAGACGAAGCAGGGCCCGTAAACCCTGTGGGCGTCTATTGGAGCGTGGCTCGGGCAGGTGGCAATAATGGTTTTACCCGAGGAGCCTATTTTCCGTTAGACCTCTTGACGAAGGGACACGAGGTAGCTCATCTTGACGACTCCTGCTTGATGGATAAAAAACACAGAGCGCCCGCTGCTGTCGGGAGAAAACACCTGTTCGAGCCTCGCAAAAGATCAAAGTGTTTTAGTGTTGGCATTCCAATACCTCGAACCGACCACCACCTCGTGGTCAGAAAACGTGTTTGAGAGTCGACCGTCCCACGCCTCAAACCGACCGCCACCGCCTGGTCAGGGAGAGGGGGGGACGAACATGTTCGCGTAAAAAGGCGACGCGCCGTCACCGCAGCTATATTGCTGCGCGACGCGTGCCTGGGGGGGAGCGCGCGAATTGCACGCTCCCGTGCCATGGTTCATGGGCGCATCGTTTTGAGCACGTACCCCCATTGCCGAGTTTATGCCGCAGCTGAGGGAATCGGGGCTGGAAGCGCGGGTTTCCGTCGCCGAACTCAAACCATGACCTATGGGAACGTCACTCGAAGCGCGCGTTCTAATCGTCGAAAAAGAATTACATGGCCGGGGAGAGCCACGCTCGAACCGCAAGTCACCGCCGTCGGTACTACGCCGTGAGAGTCGTCAGCAGACAGCGTAGGAGCCCGTGGGCTCTTGACCGAGGCAGTTCGTGCTGCATTGTTGGACAGGCTAGCAACAGGAACACGAGCATCTTCTGAAACCCAGAGAGGTGTGTCCACGATAGTGTTGTCGACGGTGCCCTGCCGCCGTCGAGCTATCGATTGCCGGTACGGAATGGGCCAGGCTGGTGCGCGTGAGTATTTCCGCCCGGGTTATGGGCGGCTCCAAAGCGAATTCGAAGAGCAGGAGCGGCGGCAGAAAAGGCGGGTGAGCGCGGGATACCACCATGGTGATCCGACGTGTATGTGGTATCGCTGTGACAGTTTACCTTGTCCTGAACCTGGTGGTACCCTCGCGATTGACCTGAAAGATGGCGACGATTTTTCTTGTGGCTGTTCGGGCGATAAGATTTGCCGTCTTGGCGGCAACAGTCCAGCGGGCTTGCCAACGTCGGTGTTCGCGTCATCGTCGCCACGTTGGCCAAGTTCAGCGTTCAAGCAGCCACTCGCAGAAATGAAAGATGCCTACAACGCTTGAAGGAACGGATGTCGTCGTGGCAGTTGAGGCAAAGCCCCGGGTTTTCAAGGAGAGCATCAGCGCGAGGTGAAAGGAGGCCGCTCCAAAGGGGGTAAACGAGGCACTAACGGCGAACACTTCTGCATAATGATGCTCTTCTGATGGATAGCAGTTCGATGTGTGGTCAAGCCAAGGGTCAGATGAATCATCAATGGGCATGACAGTTGGATGATGGCTCGATCCCGTCTCCCACGAAAGCGACTGGGACGGAACTCGGCCCTGGCTGCACCCGATGATCGGCGGGCGGGGGTCCCGACGGGGTGGATGACCGCGCTTCCGTCGAAGAAACATACAGAGGAAAACATGTTTCGCCGTTGACGGCAGGTGTCTTACTATGCGCTTAGTCACTAAAAGCCCGAAACATAACATCCAACGAGGCGAATGGTCGCCGGTCCTTTGCCTTCGAACCAGGGTACAACGCAGGCATGAAAGCCGGAAATTGCTGATTCACCGCCACCGCAACCACCTCCAACACCACATCCGTCCCCGGAGACAAAGCACGCTCACTCGCCGGAGCGGTCGACACAAGTAAGCGAAACTCCCGGCTGAAATCAGAAAAGGTGCGCCGTTACACATTCCAAAGTATGCAACCTAGTGTAGCCCTCCTCCGTGACACGCCCATCGAAGTGCGTCACCAGCAGACGCAACAGGAAGGTGAAAGCCTCAGGCCCAGATAATCTTCCTGCCATAGCTCTTGACACCTCTTGCCTGCTACTATAGGCCACGTCGCTGTCGTCCGTGCTCGAGGCCGAAGACGAACGGGAGAGCTGTCCGACGCTGAATGTCCTCTCGCCCCGTTCCTCCGCCTGCATTTACCTTCGCCAGAGCTGCGGTCACTGCCCGATTGCTGCTACCAACGTTGACCCCCCGGCAGCGCCCTGAGCCACACCAGCACCCGATGCGCCTCCCTCGCCTTCCCGACCGTTGTCACCCCCGCGGTGGTGCTGGTGGTCGCCACCCCCATAATTTGTGCCGACACCCCCGAAGCCACCACCCCCACAGTTGCGGTTCCCGCGGTCGCGGCTGTCGCTGCGTCGCTGTTTTCCCAGGTTGCGTTCCGCTAACTCTTCCTCCGGGGTTCGGCAATAAGACGGGGTCGGGGGGCTCATCGTGGGCCATCCGCAAGGCATTGACGAGGGCAAGGGTCAGGGCGGCTGTCGTCTGTCCTGAATAGGAGGTACAATCCATGTGAGCTCAGGCCGCCTCCACTGAAAGGACGTTCTCGTGCCGCGACGCCGGCCTCTAAAATGTGAGGAGAGCGGAGGCCGTTTCCATCACTGCGGTCGCCAACGTTGAGGAGAAGTCTACCCTCCGTGTAGACGCCCTGCACCCGACGCTGCCCCTGAAAAAGGCGTCGTCCCCGGGTCATGGTCGCTGAGATGCGACACCCTGCGGACGCGTCGAACGCGAAGGGGCCGCGGTAGCTCCCGGTGCAGCCGACGCGACTGATTGCGCCAGGGCTTGTTGCGTCCTCTTCACTACCAGGGACGCCTCCCGCGCAGCGGTTTTCGCCTGCTCGATGTATTCGTCAAACCGACGTCGGCGTGCTTCACGTCGAAGAATCGTCTGGTTGGCGTCGTCGAGCGCCTGCTGGGCTTGCGCCGCTGCATATGCCAAAGCCAAGGGTCGGCATGGGCACCCAGGTCCCGGGAACCTAGGGTTGGCGCTCTGCCGAGGGCTGAGAGCCTAGGTGGCGGCGGTGGTGCCCTGCCGAGCGCGGGGGGGGGCAGCTGATGGCGCTCCTCCGGGGCTGGCGAGAGCTGGTGTCGAGGCGCCCCGGAATCCGGTGGAGGTTGGTCTGTCTTGTTCTCTGCACGAACCGGCAAATAAACCCTCTGGGTTAGTGGGCCCGGGTGGTGGTATGGTGGTCCGTCTTCTGCCTCGTCACTGGAACCTGCCGCCGGTGATTCCCCCCGTCTCGAGTCGCGGGCTCTCGCGCGAGCTCTCCCTGTCTCGTGGGCATCCAGATTGGGGCGCGTGGAAGACCTCAGCCTGCCCTGAGTAGCCTACCTCCTTACTGGTAGACAAGTTGTTGCTTGTTGTCTGTAAGGAGGGCAGCGGAAGGAAGCGGTGTGGGGGAAGGTGGCGGGATGGGAACGACACGTACATAAGACATGGAGGCATATATATATTGTTGTGGTGTCCCTGCTGCAAGTAGCGGAATATCTGTGTGCCAGGAAACAGCAAGGTATGGGCCTCGACTCCGTCTAGCATCCGTGATGGTAGCACCCACGCCAACTAGCCGTATAAACGGAGGACAGCGATAAGAAGGGTACCATCCACCAAAATCGCAACATAAGAGCAGCGCTCAGTCTGACCGTAGGGTATACGGGTAACGCCTGCACGAACCGCAGTAAAAGGGGGTCAAAAATGAGTAGCGCTGACCCTAACCACAGTGCAGGGGGTGCAACACAGTAAAGGTACGTCTGCACCCATCGCACTAAAACAGGCAGCATTTAACCTGAGCGGGGGAGGGTAGCCCAGGAAAGCGTCGCCGAACCGCCCACGCCCATCGCACCAAAACAGGCAGCATTTAACCTAGGTGCATTCATAGCATAGTAAAGGGTTGCACAAGAAGCCCACGCCCATCGCATTAAAACAGGCAGCGTTGATCCCATGCACAGGGGAAGGGAGCAGCACAGTAAAGGGTCGCCTAACACGTCGACGCTCATCGCACCAAAACTGGCAGCATTTCACCTAGTTGCTGTGTAGGGGGGCAGCACAGTAAAAGGTCGTTCAAAATGCCGACGTTCATCGCATCAAAACAGGCAACATGTACCCTAGGTGCTGTGTAGGGGATGTAGCACAGTACAGGATCGCATATCTAACAGTATAAAAACGGGCAGCATCTGCCCCAACAGTAGTGTAGGGGGGGATAGCACAGTAGAGGATCGCGCAGATAACTTTATCAAAAACGGGCAGCATCTGCCCCAACATCAGTGTGTGGGGGGGGTAGCACAGTGGAGGATCGCGCCGCCAACCATGCAAAAAACGGGCAGCATCTGCCCTAGCACAGGAGAAGATCGCACAGCTAACCGTATAAAAACGGGCAGCATCGACCCTTACAGTAGTGTGGGGGGGATAGCACAGTAGAGGATCGCGCAGCCAACCGTAAAAAAAAAGGGCAGCATCTGCCCCAACAGTAGTGTAAGGGGGGGTAGCACAGTAGAGGATAGCGCAGCCAACCGCTTCAAAAACGGGCAGCATCTGCCCCAACAGTGGAGTAGCACAGTAACGGGTTGCACATATACCAACCAGAGGATAAGGTCAGTACAACGCAAAAGTAGTTTCCCCACCGTCCGCACTATAAGGGGACGGTCGCGCTTACAGTAGTGCTGCTCGCTGCATTATCGATGCTGTGTTAACAGCTAACGGCAATTCCAACCGCACCAAGATGGGTATTATAGCGCCCGAACAAGGCAGTTCCCCCACCGACCGCACAATAGAAGGACGGTCGAGCCTACAGTAGTGCTGATTGTTGCAAGATTGCTCATGTGTCTGCGGGTGACGATAACACCAAACCAACCACCTTAAGAAGGGTACTATAATACCAAGACCAGCTGTAGAAAAGGTGTGTACGCTCGCAGCCCAGTAGAAAGGCTGTTGACACCCACGTACCGCGTCAAACGAGGTGATCCCCACTTGCACTATCTATAGCTGTAAAGCGCAGTATCTCCGCGAACTGTAGTAAACGTTTTGTAACGGGCAGTAGCTGTCCGAACATGTGCAGAGAAAACAAATGCCATCATAGACCCTAGCAGCAGAAAAGCAGCGTTTGCGCCAAAAGTATAATACTCAGCGTCTTCGCCAACTGTAAACCACATTGCAACGGACAGTATCCGTCGTGACAGCTGCAAAACAAAAATTGCAGCATCGACCCTAGCAGCATTGTGGAAGGGAAGCACTTGTACCGGCAGCAGTAGGAAGACGACCTAACGTCTGGGCAGCTGAAAAACAATTCGTCCCCACGTAGAACGCATTATAAAGGGACAGTTGTGTCGACAGCAGTGCAGTGTTCCGCACTATCGCAGCTGTGCCCATACAGAAAATGGTATTAGCCCCCGCGAACCCATGAGTGGTGAAATAAAGGGCATCGCACACGCCGACAGCCTTGCCCAAAAAAGCCAGCACATAGTTTCCGCGTTCACTAAAATCAAATTCTTGTCACGGGAAGGCCAAAACGAAAAACCTCTTGAATCGCTCTTGCAAGGTGCACTCGCACACGCCGACAACCTTGCCTAAAAACAATCCAGCACAGAGTTTCAGCGTTCACTAAGTTCAACTTATTGTCACGAGAGGGCCAACAACAAAAACCTCTTGAATCGAACTTGCAAAGAGCACTCGCACAGCAGCGGAGGGTGTCAGAGCTGCAGTGCTGTAACTGTGGACGCTAGAGCTGCAGTGCTGTTACTGTGGACGATGGGGCAGTGAAGGGTCGAGCTATGTGGTAAAAGGGCAGGTGCAAAGTAGGCGGCTCGGCTGCTTTACAGTGATCTCTACAGCAGAGAATCCGGCGGTATACGGCATGTATTGACAGCGAGCCCATTATGGTGGACTGTAGTTGGTAGCGATGGTGGCTGAAGCTACGTGACGCAGTGGAACGCTGTTGATCAAGAAAATATCGGGGTGGGGTCCGGGTTGCTTGAAATGAGTAGCTGTACAAATTTCAGCAGAAAGAGAGCACAGTTTGTCCGACGCGCAACACAGATCGGCCTATATACTGAAACCCATGCGATTGCGAGTTTACTGGAAAAAATCGCCAAACGAGAAGGCCCAATATTCTGCGAGAAACGCCTGTTCCCTCCAAAGGAGGACCACAAGGGAAGACCCCCGACATGAGCTCCAAGAGCGCGGTGCCCGTAGTCCAAGGGTGTTCCGCGAAGGTCGGTCTAGATCCATCAGCGAAGGTGTCTGCAGGCCGATAGGCTCTCTCAGCAACCGAAGTCCCCGTCGCTGCTCCCTCGAGGGGTTGATTCCAGCAGACTATGTTTGTCCGTGGCGCGTCGTGCATTTGCCTCAGCCCCGAAGCGCAAGCAAGCAGGACAGGTCGACGGGCGGTTTTGGGGCTTGTGCTGGCAGCTCGCGGAGATGTGCAGTGCAACATGCTGGCCGAGCGCGGAGCGACCACGTCTGATGGATGGGGCCTGGGCGGTACCGCTGCGGAGTGGTCCGTGTGACCAGCTGGCAAGGAACTGATGCGACGGAAGCCGAGACGGGAAGTGTGCTGCTAAGAGTAGTGTCGTCCGCACGTAGTCCGTTGGTGTTGTCCGTGTGGTACGTGCCCGGCGACCAACAGGAGGGGGCCCTGCCATCCCACCGCTGTTGTGGTCGCCGCGGGAGGAGGAAGGGCGCTCCCTCCTTTGAGAAGTCACCCGAGAATGAACAGGGGTTTTGGGCTAGATGGAAAGCAAAAGCGAAATCGCTACGAAACGACTATTTGAGATATTCGAGGATAACCGCCACAATAGCAAGTCAGGCCAAAGACGACACCATATTGTATGAGTATTGGGCGGGGACACAGAGTGTCCCCTGCAGATCTGCCAATTGAGCAGGTCCTCAGAGATGGCTCACTTTCTTAGCCTTCGCAGAGACGTAGCTATATTCGTTTACACCAGTCCCGGACGGCTTCTGAGATTAGAAGCACGTGCCTTCGATCTATTTCCTGACTATCTCGGCTATATAACGCAAATTTTACCATACGAAACCCATCCAAGTTATCTCAATTCCGATAATTACAGGCATTTCGAGGCCGTGTCTTAACAAGTCCGTGACAAATTGGTACGGCTCACTCGTGTGTGTACGAAATGCGTGACATACTGGCACCGTTTTTTTGTTCTTTGTGAGGGAGGGTCTGTGACAGAACGGTACGATTCTCCCGTGTGCACCTCGGTTGGTGGAGCAAAGTCTATATGTTGCTCTCCTCATCTATACGGCTTTGGGGCAAGCCGCGCAACCACACAGCTTGCGTCACCTACAGCAGTTCTAGACAACATACACACCCCAGCATATAACATAAACAAGAACGCGGAAATTGAAGGTACGTGTATGCATGTCCTGAAACGTGGTTGTCTGCCCGGCTGGCCCTTCCGACACGACTTCGAACCGTCGACAGCATAACCACTCCATTCTGTAGAAGCCTTCTCGTACCGAAGATCTCCTGCGTGCCGATGATTAGACCCAGTGTTTCTAAAATCGAAGTGAGTGCAGCTACTGGTTCCACTTTAATATATGCATTGTCACATTGGTAGCTAAACAAACCTATACCATTGCTTGTCTTATTGTTGTGATTATATCAAAGGGCAATGTCACGGAAATACGAGCACCCTACATCCTCTTCTTCTGCGATGGGATGAATAGCGGTCACCTTCACCGTCATAATACAACACACACGGGAGGCTGTCTCGTCCGTCGATTAACGGTGGCCGACAAAAGACGAGCGTACTTCAATTCACTTTTCAACTAAATTTCGCTGGGACGCGAAGCCGTGTGTCTCATCAAACTGCGCAAACAACCCGCATTTCTCAATAGTACCAGATTCCAGACCCACACTATATATAGAGCAGACTCCAAACCTTGAAAACACCGAACGAACCCGTTTGCTAGCTCGCATGGTCCCTCCTTCAGCGAGCCTAGCGTTCTCATCCCAGCCCGTGCTCGATCACTTCCAGCCATTCTCCTAGAGCGTTACCCTGGATGTCTCTGGGTTCACCATGTTCGGCAGCGGGGCGAGCTTCCCTGGTTATGGCTCACCTTTTGCCGGGGAGCTCGGTTAGTGGGCCTGTTGAGCCGGTGATTCCCTGAAGCTCACTCGTCCTGGACAGCGGAGCAATTGATTCCCGGAATTCGGACTTACCAGCTTGTAGATCACGCGAAAGACGCACAAACATGGGGATCAATGTATGTGTGCAAGCGGTCAATGGCTTGGCCTTTTAATTCTTAGTTCTTTGAGCACGTTAGCGGTTTGTTTTGGTGTTTTTTTTTATCGCATTCTCTTTATTTCATGGGGAATTTCGGTTGGTGAGACTGTTGACCCGGTGACTCTCTGGACCTAACTCTTCCTCGCCAGAGGAGCGATTGATTTCCGGAATTCCGGCTTACCATCTTGTAAACATGGGGATCGATGGGTGTGTGCAAGCGGACAATGGCTTGGCCTTTGAGTTCTTAGTTCTTTAAGCATGTTAGGTGATTCTTTTTGTTTCTATTTTTGTAACGTTCTCTTCATTTCATGGGGGCGTTCAGCACTAAACACCACATGCCAGGACAGTGTACTCAACCGAGTACCCTGTCTCTTCGGACGGCGTTACTAGCAGACATATGAAGCCATTCTCGTTACGAGACACCCATGCCGCGCCCTCAGAGCGAACCTCCACTACTCTGCGCCCAGTACGCTGCGGTTACGACCACGACCCATCGTACGTTTCCGTTCCTACGCTTTGCCGCCGCAACTAGAAAAACTCGTCATATATTATCAGGGAGAGAGTGAAGACGTTCACCTCAATCGTCGACACGTCGGTTCGTCACGGTAATTTCACCAGAGACGCAAATCCCAGGGAGGATCATTCCTTCCACCTGCTAAACGTGTTCCACCGCACAAGACTGTGCGACACCTTACAGCCATACACACTCCGAGCGTACCCAACAAGTCAACACAGTGAGGATCTAATGCCACAGTAGTCATGTGTCTCAGACCGCTCTTTTAGTGGTGGCCTTCTTGACTTCATTGAATGGGCAACGATCGGGGGCGCGTGGTGATGTATATATCAATAGACGCTGAGAATCTGTTTCGACTGTTTTCTATGCCGATGATAAAGTACAAGATGTGGCGAGATTTGGAAAATAATTAGAACGTTTAAGGCAGTTCAATGAGAAATTCAGTCAGTAGAATATTTTAGTAACGGCGGAGGTATCGCAGTGCGAGAATTGCACAAAAATCAGCGAGGACGGGCAGTATCCTAAAAATGATCGAACCCGAAAGTACTTGGAGTATAGGCAGTATCCGCAATTCATAACTCTGACATGAGTTGTCACAACGGAGCGGCTATCCACACCTGTATCCCTTAGCTGAGCATGACTCCCGGAATACTGTCGGTATTCCACCTCTGAAAGCAGTCTGCTCCAATTCCCACTCGTGGGACCAACTATGACTGTTTTCTCAAAATGCTTTGAGGATGCAAGGATTGAACCGGTACACAGATGGTCGACGTACGCCCCATCTTCGAGTATCTTGCGCTTGTTGAGGGCATTTAGGGACTGTTATGACTCGCACAATACAGCTGTACTAGCTAGCTAAAAGCTGCCAGAACTTGCAGTACCTGCAGTACAGAACCCCAAAATACTCTAGTAATAAGTACTGCCAGCACTTGTGGCACCTGCAGAACATAACTTCAAAATACTTGTTGACGTGTCGACAGCGTCGAAGCGTGTATGTACAGCAGTGGGCACAGCGCTACGTGCACTAGGTACGGTAGGCACATCAAAAGAAAAAGGCACACTATGTAGAATGTACTCCGAGCAGATTTTCTATTGTTCACTGTGCTTACGGGCAGCATCAGTAGGTACACATGCAGTACGTTCGACAATAGATGTGGGCGGGGGAATGCTAGCAGCAGGAGGTAGATGAGCAGGTTCAGTACGGCAGGTATGTACGTACATCAGTAGTACGCGCGCGTACGTCAGCTGTACGTGTAGTAGATACACGTGACGTAGATACAGGAGTAGCTGCAGTAGGTACACGTAACGTAGGCATAGCGTAGGTGCATCAGGTGCGCATATAGGTCTACATCAAAAGCTAGAGTAGGTGCAGTAGGTACGTACCTAGTATTTTTGTAGGTGCCGCAGGTTCGTAAATAGAAACACCAGTAGACAAAGGAGTAGCTACGTGCGTTCAGCGCTTACTCAGGTACCATTTTCAGCGCGTACATCACCTGTACGTAGTGTACCGCTGTGGTCGTATCATTGGACATTTTGTCGTACATAGAATAATTGGACACACTTTGTCAAGGAGTTCCACTGTCATTATTGGCGTTTCTTGTGAGCTCTTGGGATCTTGTGGTACCAACGGGAAGGTCCAATATGGCCGATGGCATGTCACGTCCCCGTGTGAGAACGAACAAACTATTGCATTGTGGACAAACCCACTCCGAGCCTACGAGGGGAAGTCCTCGTAGCTGACACCACCGGGCCCGCGGTCACGCGATTGGGTACAATTCAGTTGAATTGGGTAAGCTCTGCTTACTGCCCAAAACGTGACCAATTTGCTTTTCGAGGGCCGGAAAACAATGATTTGCGTGCTGGTGTGGGACACCAGCCGAAAGCAATGAAAACATTACAGCTTTAAGGGCCGTTCTTATCGGAGAGCTTTTTTTGTCCTAATTTTCCTAATTTTCCTAATTTTCCTAATTTTCCTAATTTTCCATATTTTGTCTCAAAATACGGAGGCGTTATGTCATAATTTAGGAAATTCTTCAGGCCCAAAAAATATGGAAAAGTTAACAATCACAAATTAGGAAATCCTGTCGTCGATTTCCTAATTTCGAAGGCAGTGCTCCCACAAGCGCCGTGGCTCAACGCTGGGACCATCGGGTAGCCTCAAACGTTGACCACTGTGGCCCAACATTATGGCCGACGGAAGGAAGCGGCCTGGGCCTCCAGAGGATTCATCCTTGACTCGGACGAAGCAACGATCCATGAGCCTTCCCAACCTTCAAAACACGAGGCGCAGAAACCAAAGGCTATCGCTGGTGTCCTCGTCGTGTTCGGCGTGCTCCTGACAGCAGGAGCTACACTCTATGCTCCCAAGACACGGACGCCTATCTACGAGCCGCACGGTATGACATGGCCAGAGTTCAGAGAGGATCTACGTCGGCGCAAGGCTTTCCGCAGGACTGTTCGAATGTCTGAGGCGAGCTTCGTGAAGCTTCGTCCAGCTATCCAAAAGAACGAGCGTTTTGAAAGTGAGTATCATGTGATGTACCCTGGTACCTGGTATACGAGTACCTACTTTGTCTTCGCATCCCAAGGCTGTACCCTCTGCAGCCCAGATGCGTTGTAAGGCTCAGCACTCGCTTGGAGCATCTCCCATCTACCATACCCTCTGTATATGATAGCTTGTATGCCCGGTACGTTGCACGGCAACTCGTGCTGCTGCAAGGCGGTATGTACTCATGAACAAAAAACCACCTGTACATACGCAAGTAATAAAACATCAGCTGTGAGATGATCTTCCACAAAATCCCGGCCATAGAACACATGGTACGACTACGAGTACGTGCTACCTTCGAGTACGTGATACCGGCACCAGGTACCTGGTATACGAGTACGTAGTTTGTCTTCGCATCCCAAGGCTGTACCCTCTGCAGCCCAGATGCATTGTAAGGCTCAGCTCTCGCTTGGAGCATTTGCCATCTACCATCCCATCTGTACATGACAGTTTGTATGCCCGGTACGTTGCACGGCAACTCGTGCTGCTGCAAGGCGGTGTGTACTCATGAACAAAAAACCACCTGTACAGAGTCTATACAAAGCAATAAAACATCAGCTGTGAGATAGATCTTCCACAAAATCCTGGCACATGGAACGACTA
This sequence comes from Undaria pinnatifida, assembly GCA_012845835.1. Taxonomy (NCBI): domain Eukaryota; class Phaeophyceae; order Laminariales; family Alariaceae; genus Undaria; species Undaria pinnatifida. The sequence continues at coordinate 21,067,432 of JABAKD010000016.1, forward strand.
CGAGTACATGCTACCTACGAGTACGTTATACCGGCACCAGGTACCTGGTGTATGAGTACGTGGGTGAATCTTTCGTGGTTTACGGAGGGAGCTATGTGTCAGGGTTATGACAGCTGTTCGTACATACAGTAGCACTGCAACAGCAGTAGTCGCGTTAGGCAACTGCAACAGGTGTAGTCGCGTCAGGCAATGCAACGGTAGTGCATTGCGGCAAGCAGAAGTGCGTTGCGGCAGGCACAGCAACGGGATGAGCAATGCTGCTGTACCGGATGGGTTGGAGCTCGGTCGAGGTGGACACCAACATTCTATCGTTTTTGCTCTTACCCAGGACTGCGTTGCGCGAAGCATGGAGCTATCTTGGTGGAAATCCGGCTGGCGATAGGCCTGTGAATGCTGGCGGCGGGTTCCTACCTGGATATCGCACCGAGGTTTGGCATTTCACCGTCCACGGTTTTCACCATCATGGGAAAGGTCGTCGACGCGATCAACAACACCCGTGAAGTCGGCCAGTTCTGTCTTTCCGCGGACAGACGAAAAGGGCCGATTTTTTGCCGCGGGATTCGAGGTGAGGGTACGTGTACTATTGATATATCAGCAACCTGTCACAGCAGCAGTAGTCTATGGCGTGGTTATGCAAGCTGTACGTAAGATATTGAATTCTATATAGATGGTTTCCGAAGGCAGGCCTGCTTATTTCTTCGTGAGGAACCTTGGTTCTGGCGTCCTGATGTGACCCCCTCTGAAGTACGCCTCCCCGGCCCTGTTCTTGTTCGTCCATATGTCAGGCCAAGAGCACCAACGGAATCTTCGATCATGTTGTGTCTGCCACAGATGATCTGTTGATCGAGATGAAAGCGCCACCTGCAAAGAGCACCTCCGACACCGTATCGTACTTCTCAGGCAGCAAGACGGGATTCGGCTTTAACGTACATGCGACGTGCGATGCCAACTATCGCTTCTGCAGCGTCTCGATCATCGCTCCGGGGGCTGCCAACGATTGGTCGGCGTAGACCCGATCTTCTGTGGCAAAGGCAACTATGCGCCTTCCAGACGGGTACCACATCACCGAGTGTGCGGCGTACCCAATCAGCGGCAAGTTGCTCACGCCGTACCCCGGGAAAAGCTTGCCATAGGACCAGGACACCTTCAACTTTTACCTGAGCCATCTGCGGGTGAAGATCGAACAGTCGTTCGGCATCCTCGTGTCAACGTGGGGCATTCTGTGGAGGCCCCTCAGTGTAGGGTTCGCAGGCCGGACTGACCTGATCGTCGCCCTCTTCCACCTGTAAAACTTCTGCCGACATGAGCAAACCAAAGTGGTCGCGTCGGAAGAAGACTACAAGACAGAAAAGGGGCGAATCCTACTGGCGACGGGCGGGGTTCTGCCGCCTGCGTGCAAGAGTGCGGTCTAACCGGCAGGCCCAGCCGCCAAACCCACGCGAAGCGGCGAAACTCCCACGCGAGCGGCCACCACTTCGCTCTTAGCCTACAACAGACAGTTTCGCCCGAAGGAGAATATTCTCAGGAACGCCTAGATTACTACGCGTTGTATAATGCGTAGGTAGAGAGTTTGTCGGCATCCGAGCGTTGTACGGCGGGGGCGATTGTGCGGTACAAGGAGGATGGGAATGGCGTGTGGAGGATGGGAGGAGGGCCGGAGTATAAGCTATTGGAGATGGACGTGATGGTCGTCAACGGGTGAGCGTTGGGCCAGAAAAAGGACGAGTGTCAACCGTGGTGATGAACGTCTGATGGCATGGCCTTTTTAATACTGAGGCGGAGGGGGGGGGTTGGTTGTTGGATTCGACACGTGCATCTGACGGCGTGGTTTTTCTAATTCCAGGTGGTGAGTTCGAAGACAGCTGCCTATACCCCCCCCCCCCCTCCCCCAGTTATTATTGTTTGTCGAGCGTCAGAAACAAAAGCCCCCCGCCCCCTATCTTGGTTTGTATATTATCGTGTAAACAATGGTGTGTTTTATCGTGAGAGCACCCCGGTGCAGCCGGCCACGGTTTTATTATTTTTAAATAGGAGTGCAGGGTATTGGCCGTCGAGCATCAGAAACGACCCCCCCCCCCTTCTCTATTTTTCAAATCCTGCCTGACGAAGCAGTGGAGGGTGTAAGTTTGGAGTTTGTCGTGAGAGTACCACGGTGTAGATTGCCCCCTTCTTTTTTGTTTGAATAGGGATGCAGGGAGTTATTTGTCCATCGTCCGTAACGAACCCATCCCCCGCTCTCGTTTTTTCCCTCCCAGTCTGGTGGAGCAGGGGAGGGTGTAATTTTGTGGCTTATCGTGAGAGTACCACGGTGCAGCTGGCACCCGTTTCTTTTTTATAGGAGTCCAGGGTATTGGTTTTGGTCCCCCCCCCCCCCCCCCCCGCCGTTTTTTTCCTCCCAGTCCGGTCAAGCGGTGGAGGGTGTAATTTTGTGGTCTATCGTGAGAGTACCACGGTGCAGCTGGCCCCCGTTTTTTTTGTTTTGAAGAGGAGTCCAGGGTATTCGTCGTCGATCGTCGGAAACAAAGCCCACCCCTCTCGTTTTTTCCTCCCTGTCTGGTCAAGCAGTAGAGGGTGTAATTTTGTGCTTTATCGGGATAGTACCACGGTGCAGCTGACGCCCCCCCGCTTTTTTTTTAAGAGGAGTCCAGGGTATTGGTTGTTGATCCCCCCCCCTCCTCCCATTTTTTTCCCCAGTCTGGTTAAGCAGTGGAGAGTGTAATTTTGTGGTTTATCGTGAGAGTACGCCGGTGCAGCTGCCTTCCCCTTTTTGTATATGTAGCAATTCAAGGTATTGGTTGTCGATCGTCCGAAACGAAGCCCCCCCTTCCATTTTTTTCTTTTCAGTCAGATGAAGCAGTGGAGGGTGTAAGTTTTTTTTTTTTCGTGAGAGTACCCTGGTGCAGCTGGCCCGGTTTTTTTTCAATAAGAGTGCGAGGTTTTGTTTGTCCATCGTCAGAAACGTAGCCCCCCCTCCCCTACCATTTCCCTCCGCGGGTCCATGGTCATACGACTTCGACCATGCACGATTTCAACCCCCGCCGCGCCCCCCCCCCCCCTCCCTGCCCCTTTCGGTTTCCTCCCAGCCTCATATACGAATGGAGTGTGTAATGTTACCTTTTGTCGCTGAAGGACCCCGGTAAAGCTGCGTCGTTGATTTTTTATAGGAGTGCCTGCGATTATCGAGCGTACGAATAGAAAGTGCTCTTTCCCCCAATATGGATGCGCCAGCAGTTTTTTTTTTTTACTATGATATATCGAGGGTACATCGTATTCGTTTCTTGTAAGAAAGAGGACGCCGGAGAACCTTCCGCCTACTCCTTGTTTTCCGTTATTCGTTTGCAACAGAGCAGTAGGTTGCCGAGCTTGTACCTGTAAGTACCCCTTTACCCGCGTTTTGTGCTACTCGGTTTTTGATGGAGAGCATGGTGTCGGATGCTTGCATAAATATATTAAGCACGTGAAAATGAATACGAGGGGTACTGATGACGTCACTGGACCTGTTAAAATCTGCGTTTCACAGGATGTGTTTGCGATACGACGACGCATAGTAGTTACTGGAGATCGTAATAAACATACTTCCGCGCCACGACGACCCAATCAACGACTTCAATAGGATTATGAGGGCTCCTGCATCGGATTCAGCCACGATATCTTCTGATTGAAACCCACACGAGTCCCAAGCTGAAATGCATACGTTCCCGAGGGAAAAACATATGATACTTGAGGGGCTTATTAGCCGATATATTACTGTGGTTTGATGGGACAACAAACCAAGAGATGGAGTACTCTCGCTTGCCAATATCGAATACCCAGTATGCTCTATCAACCTGCACGTAAAAAATAAACACGTAGTGAGCTGGGGCCAGCTACAACGGGGTACTCTCACCACGAAACTCAAAATTACACCCGCCACTGCTCAAGGAGACTGCGAGGAAAACAACCAGGGGCGAGGGGGGATGGGCTTCTGTTTTGACGCTCGGCAACAAAATAATCTTTACACCTACAAAAAAAAACAGGGGCCAGCTGCACCGTGGTATGCTCAAGACAAATCTCAAACTTGCACCCTCCACTGCTTGACCAGACTGGGCGGAAAAAAAAACGGGGGGGGGGGGGGGGGGGGACGACGACGACAACTAATACCCTGGACTCCTACTAAAAAAAAGGGGGGCGGGGCGCCAGCTGCACCGTGGTACTATCACGATAAAGCGCAAAAATACACCCTCTACTGCTTGAGGCCAGACTGGGAGGAACAAAACGGGGTGGGGGGGGGGGGGGAATCGACAATCAATCCCCTGGACTCCTTTTTAAACAAACCAAAACGGGGCCCAGCTGCACAAGAGTACTCTCGCGATAAATCACAAAATTACACCCTCCACTGCTTGACCAGACTGGGAGGAACAAAACGGGGTGTTGGGGGGGGGGGGGATCGACAACCAATACCCTGGACTCCTATGAAATATAAACGGGTGCCAGCTGCACCGTGGTACTCTCACGATAAGCCACAAAGTTTCACCCTCCACTTCTCCACCAGACTCGGAGGAAAAAAAAAGGGGGGGAAGGGGGGGGGGTGGGAATCGACAACCAGTGATTCTCGCCTTGAGCACGACAGGCGGGATTGAAAAAAGGTTCCCCGGTGCTTGTCGGAAACAATCGACACCAGTACCAGCATACAACGGTGCTTCGACCTCCGGGTGTTGATGGAGGACGCATCCTCCGCGACATCTTCCTTCCTGATGACGGCAAGCACATCAGACGCCTTGCACTGATTGCTTCCGTACCCCAACGTAATGTTTTCGTCGACAGAGTATGACTTCCCCTTCATAGCCGCGCAAAGCGTAAGAACGACCCCCTCTGGGATAGTTTCTGACTGGACCGGTGTGCTCGCTTTGACTTGACCTGTGTTTAAAACGTAGCGAGCACCGGGGAAAGGCACAAACTTTAATCTCATGGACGTGTGGCGTAAAATCGGGCTGCGCACTCGAACGAGTAGCCTGAAGCAGTAGAGATAAAAAAACTGCGCTATGAAGCAGTATACTGGATTGCATCAGAACTGGAAGCGTATACTGGCAGACTGGACCAGTGCAACACACCACCAGAAATATAATACCACCTGGCAATGTATACTGCGCATCCATACGACAATGTTAAGCGGAAGGAGCGCTAACCGATGACTACAGCAGTACCCAATTATATAATAGTAGACTATACACAAAGCAGTGTATATACTGTATAATGTGCTGTTAAAGTCCTGCGTATACCCATATATACCTAGTATACAGTACTGCTGTATACTGGTACCTGGTATACTGTACGCGACTTACGTCAAGAACTTGGGAGTTAATATTTTAAGAAAGAGCTTTGTTTAATAAGAAATTACGGCTAAGCGTTTGTGCTCAGGCAGGAACGCCACCGTAAATACTACCACCTAGTATATGATACCTCGTAGCCTTTAAAATCCTACGCTCAACGTTGAGATCACAATAAGCCGCGAGCCTGAGCCCAAATAGGAGTTTCTTACCTGCTCTCGCGTACTTCACGATGATGTCCATACAAATACAGCTGTAGTTTGTGTGCCCACTCACAGATCACAGCTCTATATATCTTGCTGTACGTGCAAGATTCAAAAATATACGATTTCGTGTAGACTACTGCTGTAGAGTATGTGCAAAATTCAAAATTCAAAAATGTACGAACTCGTGCGACGAACAAGCTACGTGCAACATTTGAAAATGTTTGAACTTGTATGGACTTGATCCTCACCTTCATCACCATCAGCTGTTGTTGCTGCTGCTGCTGCTGTCCCGGAGCCCCACGCTCTCAGCACCGGCGTCCAAACACCTACCCTGGCATTCAGCAGCTGCCTCCTTCCCCTGTGTTTGGTGTCCCATCGAAGTGTTCGTGGGGCTGATGCTGTCTGTGGCCTCGGTGATTGACGCCACATCTACACAAGTGCTTCCCCTTGAAAATCCAGGCAACTTCGTTCGCACTGGGCCCGTCGTCCTTCCGTCGCTGCTGTCGCCGGATTGCAAGAATCTGCTTGGCCTGGGGCACTTCCTCTGCGGTCTTCCGGGATGTCGTTCATGCTTGCTGTGTGGCGACGCGCGTGACTGCTGGTGTGGGTGGTGGTGGCGGTCTTGCTTTATGGCTCGGCTTTCAAAAATCAGGAAAAAAAAAGACAAACAACCCCGCGCTCGATAATAATGCAGCCGTTTTTTCATGGAAATCCTGGAAAAAAAAGAGGAAATTTAGGAAATTCACGTCTCCGATAAGAACGGCCCTAAGAGGAGCACGAGCGCAAGGCGCTGACTGAGTCCATTCTACTAGATGGGGCAACCCGAGAGGTGGAGGCCGAGCCGGCGACCGGCTGAAGCCGGAAATAAAAGTGACGATCGGGGGAGATAGACGGCCTGGGTTGGGTGGTGACGTTGTTACCTTCGAAGATATGCGTGGATTTCTTGTGGGCTACTCGGAGTACGAGCAGGAGATGGGTATCACAAACCAAGATGGAGGAGACCGGGTACTCGCGAGGAGGCGAGAGCTGGTAGATTCAGCGACTCCAAATGATGGTGGTTGATGAGTTCTACGATGGCAAGCCCTGGATCGACCTCTCCAAGGAGGAGCTATTGCGAAGGCTCAAAAGGTTTGCTGGCTTCGATATGTAGCAGACGAGTGATTAGGATTTTTGCCGTCAGGTATTCCGTGTGCTGAAGATGGATGCGAGTGTGCCGGTAGATAGCAGAATGTTCATGCAAGAACGTGCCCTGCGGAAATACCTTGCTGACAGCAAGCTCACATAAGTGGTCAAGCCCGACGGTCGGCAGCACACGCTAAAGCATGGCAAGGTGCTGGTGAAGACAATAACGGCGGGGATCGAGCCACTCGAGTTCCGCCACAAGGTGGAACAATATATGCGTTTCGATCTCGTAACGCATGACCCTGGCGCGTTGTTCAGCATAATTGCCAAGCAGCTTCGGGATCAAGACGTACTTGAGGCCAACGATGCTGTACACCAGCAAACAGCAAATCGGCGTGACGCTAGGTCGGTGGGTGTTGAGGGGACCAAGCCGCAAGGAAATACTGCTGACGGGCACGACTCGCGCGAGAGTGCCAAGGCTGCTGGTGTGAAAGCAGAGCGGAACCGTCGGTACGACAACAAGGAGTGCTTTGTGTGTGGCAAGCAAGGTCACAAGCAGCGAGACTGCCCCGAACGCCAGCAGAGCAAGCTGGGAAAGGCGTCCATGGCCAGAGCCACAGCCAGACCCCTATACAGCAGCAGCAGTCCATAAGCGGTCCCGCTCAGCATACCCGGAGCAAGACAACCGGGATGGCCCCTGCGACTGCCACCCTTTGAGCTAGTGTATTCAAGACCGCCTCAAAAGCGGCGGTTTTGAGGACCGAACCTGCTGCACCTGAACCAAATATGCAGAATGACGACGACTACGTGTACTTTCGCGTGCCACGGGAGATGATGGCGCCAGTGAACTATGGGCTCACCAAGACGGTGCAGCACCAGGTGTCTCAGCGCGCTGGGCCACAGAATGCAGCGCCAGTTATTCACTCCGTTCCGGTGCAGCTGCCGGCACCCCCGTCGCAGCAGTCATCATGTGGTGATTCCAGCACCATTTCATACGCGCGCGTCTCGGTCTTACCGCCGGATAGAAGTAGTGATGCGAGCGTTGATACGGTGGAGACCGAACCGCACTTGGAGACCCTGACGCAGCATGTCGCTGGCCGTCTCGCGGTTCCCGGTTCTTCCGGGGCTGCTGAGACTAAGGTGCTGATGGTTTCTGGTTCAGGCATTACAGCTATATGGGAGGAGCCTGTATGGGCCCTGCAGGGACAGCCGGGGATGACGTAAACCGCGTTGACGCAGGCGTTTGTTGGGCATGCGCGTGTGGTGATGTCGATGGGCCAGGAGTGTGACGTTGAGACGCAATCGTGTCCGCTCCACTTAACGATCGAAACACCGTGGGTACCAGTCCGATTTACCATGCCGTTTATCGTGCTCCCTGAGGGGAGCGATGTGTTTATCATCGGGCGGAAGACGCTGAGAGAGAACTCGGCATCGACGTCATGGCGCAGCTCAAGGCCTCTGTACGGAAGGCACAAGGGCGTCAAGATGGTGGTGGGATGTAGCTTACAGCTCGTTCTGTGGGCAAGCCCATCGATGGTGCTGTGTTGCGAACGGCGATGGCTGTCACAGCGTTCGTGCGGGAAGGTGATGCGCCAGGTGACGTGGAGGACGAGGTCGCAATGATCGCTGCCATCTCAACGACCCATGATATTCCAGGATTCCGCGGTGGAAATGCGGGATCGTGCGGGCGTGTTGGTGATGCCTGTCGATAACGCTGTTGACCATGGCTCCCCGCCGGAATGTGCCAAGATGCTGCACGATATCATTTTCGCACGCGCCTTGACGTGTTATGGCGGGCGTTGTCGGGTGACCCACCTGCACTCAAGAAGCCTGGGGCGGTCTGGTTTCATTCAGGGGCAAGAGTGGTGCGGGCAAAGCCCCCACTTGAACGTGATCGCCTATGGTGGAGTGCGGCCGAGGCGTGCCCCGACTCGATAGTGACGACGAGTTTGTCGTCAAGGTGGCCTGGGAAGGGCCGGAGGAGGCGGAGAGCACCTGGGAGCCGGTGTCCGCGTGTTTGATGGCGCGATGACCGTGCTGCGAGAAGACCTCAAGGCGCTCCTGCTGAAGACGGATCAGAAGCGGGGATCCGTACAGCGGTATGGGCTGCGAGTTTTGAGTTACTGATTTTCGGTTTGATCGAAATGTTGAATTTCGAGTTTTTTTTTATGACCTGGACTTTCTGCGCCGCGCGCTGATAATACCTGACGCAGCCACAGCTTGCAGTTCATCGCCGATGCTGTGTGTGGACAGCGCATGTCCGGGGTTGATGCTTCCGTTTTACGGGTGACTGTTGTACTGAACTACACAATCCATGCGTGGTCTGGGCTTCGGCAACTTCCCAGCACAATTTGAGGTATGCTGCGTGGTGCGCGGTTTGCTTGAAGATTTTGTGATGATGACGTGGCTGCTGAACACTCCTTGTTCACGGCCAGTAAACGTGGTGGATCCAAATTCGTGGTGAAACTGACGACCGTTTGTTGGGATTTGACCATTGCCCAACGTACGAACAGCTATGTTTATCAAAGCCACTCGGTCTGAGCCAACTTACGGTTGGTAGCCGGAGATTGGCTTTTGAAGCGCTGCGGTCGTGTCATTGGGCATTGTATCGTTCATGGAATGGTTGGATATATTTCATCAGGGAGTTCCACTATAATTATTGGCGTTCTTTGTGAGCTCTTGAGGTCTTGTGATACGAACGGAAAGGTCCATGGCCGATGGCATTTCACTTCCCTGTGTGATAATGAACGAACTATTGCATTGTTGACAAAGGCACCCCGAGCCTACGAGGGGCAGTTTTCGGGGCTGATACCGTCGGGCCCGCGGTCGCGCGAGGCGGTACAGTAAGCACCGATAAAGAGGACCATATACTCTTACTCATTCGATGGCGGTTCAAACACACTACACAACAACTCAGCCCTTTTAGAACCACACCCATGTTTTGGAGGACAATCTATCTGGCAATAGGGCAGGATTATTCATGGAATACCATAGATAGAAACATTCACGCGCTATCGATGCTCTTATTCGAAATTTACGTTTTGTTTGCAATGGCGTGACCTTGCAGGCTGATATCACAACTGGATGGCCAGATACCCCCTACAGAAGAGGCTCTCCGTCAACGTATTCTAGGTATTCGTATGCGAGGGATACAACTTTCTTCCCGTCGGCCAAATATCTGGGGGCTGCTTCCTGCACGACGATGACAGTTGCGCACCGCAGCACACTAATTCGCATTTCAGATGTATTCGCGCATTTATCTTGGAAATATAAATGCACACACACTGACGGCAAGGGTAAGTGCACTCGTTGTACAGGAAATCGTTGACATAATTTGGACGAACGGGAGCGTAGGAAGCTCACGCAACTCTCGGGAATGCTTAAGCTCGTACCTCGTGCACATAATTGTTCGAAATTATTGTTACTCCGGTTGAAAAGGTTAGTAGACAGGGGACAATGGAAGCGTCCGCACATCAGCTAGATGAAGACGCATCAATAAAGATGAAATTATTGTCATTTGACTACAGCCACACGAACGGCCAACGACTTCACTGAGGTCTTTATTCGTTCGTTTGATATGTTGTGTGGCGTCACATGGCTGACTGCAGCTCGTTTCGTTCGGAAGCTCGAGCTTGTTCGATACCTGGTATAAGACTTTATGAAAGAGGTGTACGGTTGAAGAGGGGCCTTCCTGGTCGATATTGTTGTACGAACTCAAGATAGGACGAAGGGAAGGGCACGCAAGAGAAAGTGCTAGATAGACTCCGATCGTAGCACAGTCACAGTTCCCGCAAAGCACGATCGAGAGGGGCGTGATCCTAGATCTACCACCTTTTGACACACTCTTGTACGGTAGATAAGATTTACGTTACGAATTAGACAAGCTAATATTGGCTAGCTGTGTCTAGTTACCTTCGTGGGTACTTGCTGCATCACGTCTCATACTATCAAGTGCACTCCTCATGAACCTCACCGCGGAACGATACACCAGGAGAAGACATCCAGAGTGCGCAACTGTAGGCTGCAACAGTCTGCGAAAGAATAATCGAGAGGGGCGTGATTCTGGCTCCACCAAACTTGTACGCTGGGCGCATCCTTATACGGTGGGCATGGTGCAAATTCAGGGGTCTGATGGAATATTGACACCCTGTAACAGTATCCTTCCTGGATAGTCCCCCAACCCTCCTGGATATTTCCCCGGTCCCCCAACATCGAATGCTCCCGGCAACGCCTAGCCGCATGCTGACAACGAGAATATATACCAGGCACCAGGTTTCCATCTCCTGACTTGTGACAGTCTGCCTCGACACGATCGAGGAGGGCATGACCCCGACTCGACCCTACGCGTACACGTCGAACATATGTCTTTGAGCAGTGGGTATGGTCCTCGTTAAAAATCCGACCGGCTGTTGATTTCCTCGTCTTTTCCTTCCCAGATATCTCCTCAGTCCCACAATTCCGAGGGCATATGACAAGTCTAGACCCATATTATATTTTGCTGAGACGATCGAATGAACATACATCTACGTGTAAGTAATCAATTGCGTCTGTAGACAAGAATCTACAAAAACACGATCGAGGGGGGCGTGGTTCTGACTCGACAACCCTGGTCCACATCGGACGTATCCCGTTAGGTTCGACGGGGTTCCCGATACGCATCCAGCGGATTAGACTACAGAGCTACCGCCTTATCCACGTGGAACATCATGCATACTTCCTACTCAAATATTTTCAAGTACTCATAGGATCTGACAAAGCTAGCCTCGTACTGCCCTTTGTGCATATTGAACATATATATATTCAACTGTATGTACATGTATTACCATAGGGTTCGTACAACACGTTGTCGACGCAGCAAGTACATCCTCACACGTCGTGCAGAAATAATCAAGTACGCGTTTTTGTGTGGTTCCCATGCATGTGCAACTCTCTCCTTGTGGGGAGTTATTGTGGAAAGACTGTCTCGCCCGACAACATGCGGCCTTGGTCACTTTTTTCGTTGTGCTGCGTTTCTTGAGATCATGTGTTGTTTAGCATCTCAGCGAAAGCAGGGTCAGAGTGTGCGATATATCCCGCACAATACCTTGTAGCATACAACAAGGGGGTACAACATCTCCCCAATATCGAGGTCATGCAACCTTCGCGCCGAAAACGTTGCGCAAAACTCCAACTAGATTCACAACCTCGTCATGAAACATACGGCCTGCACAAACTTCCAGATACGCCCCAGGTTGAACTAGGTGGCGAATAATTTGAGGTTATGCAACGAATTAAGAACTAAGTGCTTTGGCGACCTTCGTGCCACACCGTTTTGTGCAACGTTTGCAATTTTGGATAGATTGACAACCTCAAGCAACACATAGCCTGCAGAAACCTCCAGGAACGCTCGAGGTTGAACTATGTAGGGTAACATGGAAAGTTGTACAACGTGTTCAGAAATTTGATTTTTAACAACCTTAGTGACGAACCACTTTTGTGCAATCTGTGTGATTGTGTCAAGCTTCACAACCTCAAGCTGCACACGGGTTGCGCAAACTTCCAGAAACATCCCAGGTTAAACTATGTAGGATAAAAATAGGTTGTACAATGTCTTCCGAAATATGTAGATTGGCAACCTTCGTGCCGAACCATTTTGTGCAACCTGTTTGATTGTAGCAAGATGCACAACCTCGAGCAGCACACAGGTTGCACAAAACTTCCAGACACGCACCAGGTCGAACTATGTAGGGCAGAACCAGGTTGCACAATAATCCGTGGTACCCTGTGAGAGATTGCACAATGGGAAAGATCCGGCCACCTGTGTAGATAGACTCTGATCGTAGCGCAGTCACAGTCCCCGCAAAGCACGACCGAGAGGGGCTAAATCCTGGATGGACCACCTTGTGACGCACTCTTGTACGGCGGATAAGATTTGCGTTACGTATTAGGAGAACTATTACTGGCTAGCTGTGTCTAGCTACAGTTACCTTCGTGGGTACTTGCCGCATCACGTCTCATACCATCAAGTGCGCTCCTCATGAACTTCACCGCGAAACAATATGCCAAGAGAAGACGAGAGGGGAGTTACCCTGACTCGACCGCCCTTGTTCGCTGGACGGGTGAGCATGGTCCAACCTCAGGTGTCCGATGGGTTATTGACATTCTGTAACAGTAGCCTTCCTGGACAGCCCCCCTCTCCCCCAATATCAAGTCCTCCTGACGACGCCTAGTCACATGCTGGCAACTAAAATAAATACCGGGCGCCAGGTTGGCATCTCTGTTGACTTGTGGCAGTCTGCGAAAACACGATCGAGGGTGGCATGATCCCGACTCGACCAAACCCGTACACGTCGAACATATCCTTGTGCAGTGGGTATGGTCTTCGTTAGATATCCGACCGGCTGTTGGCTTCCTCGCCTTTACCTACACTAGCCTTAACGGGATATCTCCTCAGTCCAGCCCCATATCACATTTCGCTGATATCGAATGAACATACATGTATAATATGTAAGTCATAAATTGCATCTGTAGACAAGAGTCTGCAAAACCACGATCGAGAAGGGCGTGGTTCTGACTCGACCACCCTGGTCGACGTTGGACGTATCGTGGTAGGTCCGACGTGGTCCCCGATACGCGTCCATCGGGTTAGACTATAGAGCTACTGTCTTATCCACATCAAACATCATGGATATTTCCCACTCCATTTATTTCACATGCTCCTACGATGTGACAAAGCTATTAATAGCCTGGTATTCCACTTTGTGGATATTGAATAGATATACAGCCAGTGCTATCCTCTGCCGTTCTTCAATACTAAACACTCCCCCTCAATGGATGCCCATTCTAAGAAGCCAATAACAGAACTAAACACGGATGCATTAGAAGCAATTTTCGTCTGACACACCCCGTGATATGTGTACGGAAGAAAATTACATTACACCAAGGCAACGTATGGGTGCCTTGGATAATAAAACCGAATCCAAAAATAAAAGTACGAGCAACGTAGTAAACCAGTTTGTTATGTACGACTTGCGAGGCATTGGGATAAACAGAAAACTGCTGTTGTGATTCTACACAGAACCATACAGACACATTTATTGGGCGTGGGATACAAAGTAGCTATGCTAGCAGACATCGAGAGCATCGTCCCTTTCACGATAACGGCTGTCGTCACGAAAGCAGTAATGCCAATCATGACCATGTCAACCTTGCCGTCACCTATTGTAGCACCTACACATGGCCGATACCCGATTTGCGTGGAGAAAGCGTGCCGCTGATTAACCACAGTACAATTACAGTCCAACACAAGGATTCGGCGCCCCGCAGAGCGTGTAAGACAACACGTCTGGTCATGTTGTCGGGCGATCGAGTTATTCTCGTGGAGGTATGGCACCCGACTGGGGGCTTCGATGTACCTCACTGCCAGCGAAAGCGAACACAAGAGCTTGTACACGGTAAGTGAATATATGTGCAACCCTGGGGGCAACACACAATCCACACCACCAACGGGAAAAAAAACAAAACCCACCCATAAAAGCTTGTCAGCACAAATCCACATGCAAAGGGGCTACTCTGAGGTGGCTGTGCGACAACAGGCTCAACCGCTCCCCAGATCAACCTCCCAATATATAATGTTCGAACAGGTCTCCCATTCCCGACCAATTGTTTTGTGAGGTGTTCCTCAGTTTGGAGGAAAACAAAAACTGCTACCGGATGGAAAATCCTTTGGTTAAGGAGCCCCATCATTCATAAAACACTTCAGACCAAAAGTGTTACCCCGCGGCAGCTGAACTACCCCCGCGGCAGACACTCACCCCCCTCGTTAGCTTGCGCTTAGTTGTTCGAACACCCTCAGGCAATGCCCCTGAACCCCACTCTTGCCTACCCCAGTCGCGCCATGCAAGGGATGAAAAGTCCTTTTCATCAAAACGAATATCAATGTGTATATATGTTGTCCAGTTGATTGGTCGGCCCGTATCGATGACGTCGCAACTTTCATATATTACATGTTCTACTCCCAGGGGTCTGGGGTGGGACATAGCGATTATTATTTGTATTCCCTTCAACTGCTGCAACATCGAGGACGTCGCCTGTCGAAATCACTACTGCTCCCGGACAAACATCTGCTTAAACTCAGTACCGACAGGGTGCATCACCCTGTAGTCCTCGACATCGCCACGAAGCACACCGAGACCCGTCATAACGGGTTTACCCGTCTCTTTGTCGTGAACGAGACGGGCAGTCTCACCGAGCATTCCTTTGGCGGTCGCGATGCCTTCGGCATGCTCGACGCGCACGTCCATTTGCCAGAACGAGGCAGTGGGCACAACGCGGCCATCCTGCAGTGTCTGCTCCTGCTCGCTGTTAATGCCGACATTCACACGAAGAGACAGGTTAGGCGATTCAATCCGTAGCACAGCATGGGTAGACTCAACGCCGGCAAGGGCGGTCACGTCACCGTCGAGCTCTTCGAGGTACTTCACGCACCACGGCGGGGCGATCATCACGGAGTCTTCCAGGAGCCAGTCGAACATGGATGTGGTCGCTCTGAGATTGCGCCTCCCGTGCATGAGCTTCTCCTCTTCGTCGAGGTCGCCCCACATGAGGTAGTCGCCGAACCGCTGGCACTCGAGGGGAAGATTGACGCCGGTAATGTGGATTCCGCCGTCAAAGTGGTACTCACCAGCGACTGGCATCTCTTCGCGTCCGTCAACAGTTACTCGGAGGGCGCCGTTCACTAGGCAAGGTGCTGAGGTAGACCCGGCATTAGAGGTGTGCTGGCAAGCGGGTGCGAGATCGAGGGGGTCCACGATATCCACTGTAATCGTATGGCCACCTTCGGTTACCGCTGCGACGCCGGTCACAAGTTGGCGCTCGGGGAACGTCTCGGGTAGGTGAGAGGTGACGCGAAGGTTCATCTGAAGGTCATGTTGAGTGGACAGGAAGGCGTACCATCCACCATCCTCGCCCGACCAGTAGTAGCGCTGGCCGCGGAGTCCATTGACGTGTGGGTCGTCGAATATCGAAGGGTTGCAGAAGCCGGTGTTGAAAACGGATTGAACAATTGTGCCGAAATCGGTACCGTCGCCATCCGGGTCGAGGTCGATGGTGTTTGATGACGTCACCGTCGGTGGTAAAACGAAATTGTCGCACACGCCTGCGTCTTGGCAGCGGACGTCACATGATTCGGCATCAACGGTCACGCTGTCAGAGCTTGTAAATTCATTCAAAGCAAAAATACTGAGTACGCCGGTGCCGCCCACGTTATCGGGAGCGAACAAAATGACGTCGTCGTTTTCGAAGACGATGCAGTCTTCTTCGATGTAGCTGCAGGGTGACGGATTCCAGTCGCCTTCCTCAACAATCGACTCGAACACGATTATCAGTGGACCGCTCGTGACGCCGTTGGTAGTTTCCGTGTACGTGAGGGTGATGCGGATGATAATCGTGACGGCCTGAATGCCAGAAGCGAATAAAATAACCGGGTTGAGCTGGCCACCGTTGGAATTGCCGACCTCAATAAGAAGGAATATTATGACCTGGAAGAAAGTAACCTGCACATCGAAATACGAGCATGGAGACCGTCAGGGGGGAGGATGTTACCGCTTTCATCGTACCACCTGGGTATAGCAAATTGGCGTTCTACGCTACTGTCGCTCTGTGGTTTGGAAATGACAGCAAACTCCCAAACGTTCTTGGAAAGAGGTAACCGCGGTCAGTTTCGTCCGAATGGGCCGTCGCTTCAGTTCATGTGCATGGCCGTACTATTCTGTAAACGGCTGTGAACTGCCATTGCATTACGAACTCGTCGAAGGGGAGGGCGCATCGCTGGGTGCTGCTACCGTGCCGAAGGACATCCATATGGCAGTGAGTATATCACAATGATAATTTGCATTGCGGTGTTTGCTGGGCGCATATTATGAAACGCAATGTAATTGATCTGATATACCAGCTGTTGCAGACTGGACACTCTTGACGCATTATATCACTCGTGGATTGATTATATTCACCACAAAAAGGATCGGTTGATTGTTGATCAGCTGGTCATCACATGCGAACATTATTGAGGGGGGGTGGAGAAGGTTTAACCTCGAATATCTCGCCCTCGCACGATAAACACCGCGAAGAGTACATCGGTTCGCCATGGCGCTGTTGCATTAAATTTCTACAGCGCGTAGTAAACGGCCACCCGACGTACCTGGGTGCACGTGCCGCAGCAATTACCCGAGAACCCTCCCACTGGGTCCAACCGACGGTAGAACATGTCGACCTCGTTGGCATCGTTTACCGCAGCAAGGGCGCGGCTGAGCATCACAACAGCGTGGCACACAATACACGTGGGGGTGGCGCCAATGTAGCCAATAATGTCAATTGGCATCGTTGTCAAAGAAGGGGCAAAAATGAGGGGTTCTTCCTTCTCTAAGAGAAAAAAGGACGAACACCTGCCGCCCTACGCCTAAGAGCCGACGACGCAGTGAAAGCTTCCTACGGGTGGGCGTTGTGCGTTGGCCATCGATCACAGCATTCGTATTTACAATAGATACAACATATGGAACATTTCTGCTGCTGGTTGCGATGTTGAAGATGGTGCTGCTGCCTGCTGCTGTTGGCATACGTGCGCGTCAACGCTGTTGCTCGCAGCGCAGCCGGACGCCTGCGGACAAAATCGACGGCAGTTCCTGATGACAGGAAAGGCTTACAGTGGCTGTTATCAAATTCTACGGTTATCGTATGCTCCCTGGTGTCAGTGTTCAATGGTGCGCGAGTTCAAGAAATGAAAAGCAAATTTGTAGCTTAGCGCCACGCAAAGTTTAGCAAATGCAATATATTCATTACGACGTGTTATTGAGCAAACGAAATACACCATCAAATCACACTATGTATATTATAGATGCAGAACGATCATGACAGGCAAGCACATATGCCTTTGAGCCTCACCTTCCATCATGGTGATGTGTGTTGATAACATGACCCGCGGTTTTGCCCAAAATCGCTGCGAGTAGAAGCAATATCGGCGTGAGGCCTCTCATGGTGCCCTGCACGCGCATTGAGTACCGGAGGCACAGGCGGGTGCGGGAATTGGGGTGGAGGAAAGAAATAAGTGGTGTGTTGCACACGTCAAGCCTAAACGTAAGCATTCGATGTTCTCAAACCCATGGCATAGTCTGAAACCGAAAACGGTTGTGTACGCTGTTATAGCAGGCGAAGCCAGACTGTCGCAGCAGCAGCGGTTTAAACAGAAATGAAAAAATGTTCGATTGACAACGAAGTTATATATTTATATTAATACTCCGGAGTAGTATATTTTCCAGCGCGCGTGTGGTATCGGTTCTACGTTCGTTCGTCGTAGACCATCCCATTCCACCCCCGAAAAGGTTGCATAATGGATTTTTGTCGCGAAGCTGTGGTTCGTCAGCTCTTTATCCTACGGCCCATCTACTTTTGTTGACATACTACAATGTCTCAGTATGTGGTAGGTCAGGTACCAAAAACCCTGACCAAGCCATCCATCCGCAAACCATCCACCATACGTACACATGGTAGAGCAGTATAGTGCTAACTACATGAATATATTTATAAAATAGATATGATGTTAGATCTAGTTCAAAATTCCCCACCTAGAATGAAAATACCGGTACCAACACCAATCATTATAATAGTGGAGTAAAACGTTATACTCCGGAGTATATTTTAGGAAAATAACATATGAGACTAATAGGACCCCCTCCCATATTAAGAAAAAACTTACACACATCGTATATTACAAGTACCAATAATATCCAGCTTGAAAAAATGAGTATTGATCCGAATACCCGCATCGTATATTACGAGTACCGATAGGCAGCTTGATTGAAAAGAAAAGTTGACTGACCCGAAATTCGAACTCACGGCTGACGTTCTGAAAATATTTATTAGGTATGTTATTAGAGTGACAGCGTATCAATTTGGAACCGTGGGTTCGTGTCCCACAGAGTTATTTTTTTTGTTTTTCTGGGAGTAGCCGACTTATTATATTGTCGAATGCCGTATGCATTAGATGGCCAGTAATAATGCTAACTCTGTATTCGTACTCCTTTCAAATCGGAGAAAAAACAAACTAAACCACCTACTTCTATACAATGTACATATGATAGAGAAATAGATATAGTGGAAACTACAGCGAGCGGTAGAAATAAATTCGTCAATTAGATACATATTATAAAGAGTGTATTTTCATGTTTTATAATATTACAAAAAATGAAAATGCACTCCAGCTGTGAGATCGAAGATTTTGTCGAAACTCATCTTTGCGAGCTGTGTGTGATACTCCGATCCCTCGTATTACGAGTTGTGTGTCCTCCTTAA
The DNA here is from genome assembly GCA_012845835.1 of Undaria pinnatifida. Classification (NCBI taxonomy): domain Eukaryota; class Phaeophyceae; order Laminariales; family Alariaceae; genus Undaria; species Undaria pinnatifida. Next base: position 21,086,390 of record JABAKD010000016.1, read on the forward strand.
GGATAGATATATATATACATAGGTCGGCGACTCCCCTTACAACTACAGTGTAGCTATCAGGGTCAACAGGGTGATGTTAGGCAGTCTGTGCGCGGAAACTATAAAACCCGTTTCTGAGGGGGACAAAATCTGTCAGCTGTGGAGGGAAATGTATCCGTTTATCAAGTGAATCCTGTAAGTCGAATAACCGGTGAGGGGGGGGCGGAGTGTTGAAGGACGTGGGGGCCTGGTTTTGATCAAGAGCGAGCGGGGTTGGAGGGGGGGGGGGGAGGGGGGGGGGGGGGGGGCGGACGGGCGGGCAATTTGTTGTTACAAGTACCAACAACGCAGCTTGCAAAGATGAGTATTGACCCGAAATTCGTCGAGCTCACGGCTGACGTCCTTAATATATTTTTTTAAAATAGTACCAACACCAACCGTTTTAAAAGTAGATTAAGAAAAAAGAGAATACATTATAAAAAAATGAAAATACACTCCAGCTGTGAGATCGAATATTTTGTCGAAACTCATCTTTGCAAGCTGTGTGTGATACTCCGATCGCGCGTATTACGGGTTGTATGTCCTCATTAAGGATATAGGTCGGCGACTCCCCTTGCAACTACAGTGTGGCTATCAGGGTCAACAGGGTGATGTTAGGCAGTCTGTGCGCGGAAACTATAAAACCCGTTTAATAATATATAATAAAAAATGGAAATAAACTCCAGCTGTGAGATCGAAGATTTCGTCGAAACTCATCATTGCAAGCTGTGTGTGATACTCCGATCGCGCGCATTACGAGTTGTGTGTCCTCATTAAGGATATAGGTCGGCGACTCCCCTTACAAGTACAGTGTAGCTATCGGGGTCAACAGGGTGATTTTAGTCAGTCTGTGCGCGGAAACTATAAAACCCGTTCCTGAGGGGGACAAATTCTGACAGCTGTGGAGGGAAATGTATCCTTTTATCAAGTGAATCTTGTAAGTCGAATAACCGGTGAGGAGGGCGGGCGGAGTTTTGAAGGACGTGGGGGCCTGGTTTTGATCAAAAGCGATCGGGTTTGGAGGGGGGGGGAGGGGGGAAAGGGGGGGCAATTTGTGCATGTAAGCTTTAAATCCTTTCAAGGGGATAAATCTGACGGTTTTGGCACCAGTTTTATTTTTGGGGGGGGGGGAGGGGATTGGGGCGCGGGGGAGGGGGGGGTCGGGGCGGTCAATATGTGCGTGGAAACTATACATTTTTTTGAGGGGATAAATGTCACGGTTTTGGAAATAATGCATCAGTTTATCATGTATATCCTGGGGTAAGTCGTACAAGCAGTGACTAAAGAGAGTGTGGAGTCTTCGAGGGGGTGGGGTTGGGATGGGTTGGGGGGGGGGGGGGGGGAGGGGGGGGGGAGGGGGGCGGGGGGGAGGAAGGGCTTTAGGTGAGGGGTTTGTTATACGTGTGGTGCTAGGTCTAGGCGATGGTGCGGGTGATGGGGAAGAAGGGGGCGTTCGAGGCGGGGGGGGGGGGGGGGGGAACACAGCGGCATGGATGGCTCTCGAAAGATAGTGAGGTGATATCCTGTGCGTGAAGTGTTTATTAATGTGGCGGATTTCGATATTTGGTGGGGCGTTTGAGTAAGGGAGAGCGAGAGGGTGGGGGGGGGGGGGGGGGGGATTTTTGAGGAGGTTTAGGTCGCAAATAATATTCAAATACACTTCGGCTGTGAGATCAAAGATATGTAGCGACTTGTTATACGCGTGGTGCTAGGTCTAGGCGATCGTGCGGGTGGTTGGAAAAGAGGGGGCGTTGGAGGTGGGGGGGGGGGGGGGGGGGAATTGAAAACTACGTTATGGATGGTCAGAAAGATAAGGACGTGATATCAACTGCGTATAGGTGTTTATTACTCAAGCCGATTTCGATTGTGAGTGGGGCGTTTGGACAAACTAGGCGGAAGGGGGGGGGAATCGGGGGACGGGGGGGGGTGGGGGGGGAAGGGTTGGGGTTTTTAATGAACAAGAGGGGTCAGGGGAGCGGGAGGGGAGGGGGGGGGCGGCGGGGGGCGGGACTTTCAATACGTGCGCGGAAACTATAAATCATCAAAGGGGACAAACCTGACGATTGAAGCAATAAGACATCCCTTTATATCATCTGGCTTGTAATGTTTACTATTCTAGAAGGTTTGATCTCGATGCAGCATGCAACCTAGTGTTTAAGTGTAGTAAATAACGTGTTAAATCTTCATAATTTGTTGTAGTATGATACATAGATCGAAACCTAGAATATTTTATAGAATATTTGTAGTTACCATTATTTTCTGACATCGCTAATTATAAGAAAGAGATACGTACTGTCAAATACAACAGGCGAGGTGATGTGGTCATGCACTGTTTGTCACCATCATCATACAGTTACCATTATTTTCTGACATCGCTAATTATACGAAAGAGATACGTATTGCCAAATACAGCATGCGAGGTGATGTATGTGGCCATGTATGTACTGCCTCCGCCATTGAGCATTAAAGGGAGGGATGCGAATCGTCAGTTTTACAGGAACGCTTGGTATACATGTGCTCAATAACGTTACCTCGTGAGTCATACTAGGTATACACGCGCTCAATTACGTTACCTCGTTAGTAATACTTCGCTTGGTATAGGTTGGGAGGCGATCATGCAGACGGTATGTACGAAATACCCTACGTAATGGGTTGGTAAGGTTGTTTACCGCAATTTTAACACATCTGCCTGTGCTTCCTTTTCCAAAGTATTGTTGTCTCAAAAAAAGTGTACGATTTCACGCCTATGATTTTACCTTGTCGATGTGGGGCTCTGCGGTCGTCAATTTTAAGTCAGAGATACATCCTACAAATACATCAGGCGAGGTGGGTATATGATGTCATATATATGCGATGTCATCACTATTGATCGCGAGGGTGATTTTACTTCGTTAGGTATATGGTACTGTGTTTCGTAGAGGTCGTCTCAGGAGGGTATGCGATGGGTCGGCAGTGTGGTTTATCGCAATTTTATCAGGTCTGCCTGTGCTTCCTTTTCAACTTATTATTGTCTCAAATGTACGATTTCACGTCCATGATTTTTACCGTGCCGCTGTGGGGCTCTGAGGTCGCCGATTCTAAGACAGAGATACATCTTACAAATACAGCAGTTGAGGTGGGCATGCAACGTCATATATATGCGATGTCCCTACTATTGAACGCGAGGGTGACTTTAGTTCGTCAGGCATATGCTACTGCGTTTCGAAAAGGTTGTCTCACGTGGACATGCGATGTCACCACTGTTGAACGCGAGGGTGACTTTACTTCGTTAGGCACATTCTACTGCGTTTGGTATGGTAGAGGTTGTCAGGCAATCATGTAAGCGGATATCACGAAAAAATTCACCCACATATATTATCAAAATTAAAATACACTCCAGCTAGCTAGCTGTGAGATCGAATATTTTGTCGAAACTCATCTTTTCAAGCTGTGTGTGATACTCCGGTCGCGCGTATGACGGGTTGTGTGTCCCTATTAAGGATATAGGTCGGCGACTCCCCTTGCAACTACAGTGTAGCTATCAGGGTCAACAGGGTGATGTTAGGCAGTCTGTGCGCGGAAACTATAAAACCCGTTTATGAGGGGGACAAAATCTGACAGCTGTGGAAGGAAATGCATCAGTTTATCATATGAATCCTGTAAGTCGAATAACCGGTGAGGGAAGGGCGGAGTTTTCAAGGACGTGGGGGCCTAATTTTGATCAAAAGAGGGGCGGGAGGGGGGGAGGGGGGGGGGGGGGCGGGGGGGGCAGGTCTATTTGTGCGTGGAAACTCTAAATATTTGTTGTGGGGAAGGGGGAGGAATGTGGCGGGGGGGGCCGTGGGCGGGGGGTGAGGGCTTCAGGTCGCATAGATGTAGGGATTTGCTATACGCGTGGTGCTAGGTCTAGGCGATGGTGCGGGTGGTGGGTGGAAGGAGGGGGCGTTGGGGACGGGGGTGGGTGGGAATTGCAGCAGCGGTATGGACGGCTCTGAAACGATAACGAGGTGATATCCAGTGCGTGGAAGTGTTACATATAATATTACAAGTACCAATAATGCAGCTTGCAAAGATGAGTATTGACCCGAAATCCGTCGAACTCACGGCTGACCACACGCGCGCAGAGTTGCAGGCTGCTGCTGCTAGGGGGCTGGACTGTTGCTGGGCGTCAGAATCGTAGCGCGGTGCTCTGTGCCAAAATAGGGAATTTACGTGTACGCAGCACACCAACCTGAACATAAATTTGAGGACCGTTGGAGTACTGATATGATATTCAAACGATCATTACGCTTTACCCCGGAATGTCACCTGGCACTTGACAAGACCGGCAGTAGCAGCAGCAGCGAGAGGTATAGCGGCGTATAGGCGGGTAGGGCATCGCAGGCTCCGATCAAAGCAATCAGCTTCTACTACAATAGCAGCTACACGCGCAGAGAGTTGCAAGCTGCTGCTGCTAGGGGGCTGTGCTGCTGCTGAGCGTCAGGATCGTAGCGTGGTGCTCTGTGCCAAAATTGGGAATGTACGTGTACGCAGCACACCAGCCTGAACATAAACATAAGGAACGTTTGAGAACTAATATAATTCAAATGATCGTTACAATTTACGCCAGCAAGTCACTTTATCACTTGACACTTGACAGAAGCAGCAGCAGTAGCAGCAGCAGTGAGAAGTAGTGGGGAAAGACGGGTAGCGCAGGCTCCGATCAAAGCAACCAGCTACTACAACAGCAGCCACACGCCTAGATAAGTGCATGCTGCTGCTGCTAGGGGGTTGGACTGCTGTTGGGCGGCAGGATCGAAGAGCGGTGCTCTGTGCCCAAATACGGAAAGGCGCCTACGTGTACCCTCTACGAGAAGAAAAACGCGGTTTGCGTCCAAATCTTACGTGCGTACACGAGGATAGGGGATGAAGAAACCCAATCCCCGGGGATGTTGCGGAAACCCGGGTATTTGCCTTAAGTGTGCCCAAGGCAAAAAGAGTTTTAAATGCCTGCCACGCGCGACACACTGCACGGATCGCGCCCAAACCTCCGGCAACGTGAGCCCGACGGCCGAATTGTGCCCACTCCACCCGACGTTTTGGACAAACGTGCGAGCACGGGGAGATGTGCCCGAAGGGAAAAAAAAATCACAATAATACATTTACATTTCAGGGGGGCTTCGCCGCGGCGGGCTGACGCCCCCCTGCGGCTCCACGCATGCCCGTAAGTAAGACAGGTAGTAAATGAAGCGAAGAGGGACTGTAGAGGCGACAAATTACTTCCAAGGGGTACGGTGTGGTTAAAAATCAGTTCAAAGTGTTGCAAACTGTCGTCAAATTGTGTGCATTGGTGGGGAAAGAAACAGCAAAAAGCGTCGACGACGTGACCCGAGAACCCCATTCTGCCCTCCCTTCAGGCGGAACACGCGCATAATGGCCTGGAATTAATTGGATTTGAATGGTGGGCCTCGAGTTACTTGTTTTTTGTACAGTAGGTTTATTTTTTTTTCAATTTTTCGTATAGGGGGTACGAAATAACTTGATTTTTGTATCTTGAGTCTGAAATGACTTGAATTTGTATGCTGGGTCTGAAATGACTTTGTTTTTGTATCAGTGATGAAAATGAATCAAATTTTCATAATGGGTCTAAAATGACTTGATTTTTGTATGGTGGGTTTGAAATGGCTTGGAATTGTGTCGGGGGTCTAAAATGACTTGGTGTTTGTAGGAGTGTATTTTACTTTTTATAATATTATAAAAATTAAAATACACTCCAGCTGTGAGATCAAAGATTTCGTCGAAACTCATCTTTGCAAGCTGTGTGTGATACTCCGATCGCGCGCATTACGAGTTGTGTGTCCTCATTAAGGATATAGGTCGGCGACTCCCCTTACAGCTACAGTGTAGCTATCAGGGTCAACAGGATGATTTTAGTCAGTCTGTGCGCGGAAACTATAAAACCCGTTTCTGAGGGGGACAAAATCTGACAGCTGTGAAGGGAAAGGGGGGGCCTGGTTTAGATCAAAAGCGAGCGGGTTTGGAGGGGGGCGGGGGGGGGGGGGGGGGGGGAAAGGGGCAATTTGTGCATGTAAGCTATAAATCCTTTCGAGGGGATAAATCTGACGGTTTTGGCACCAGTATATTATTGAGGCCGGGGGGGGGGGGGGGGGGGGGGGGGGGGCAGCTCGATATGTGCCTGGAAACTATACATTATTTCGAGGGGATAAATGTGACATTTTTGGAAATAATACATCAGTTTATCGTGTATATCCTGGGGTAAGTCGTACAATCAGTGAGTAAAGAGAGGGTGGAGTGTTCGAGGGGGTGGGGTTGGGATGGGTTGGGGGGGGAGGGTGGGGGGTGGGGGCGGGGGCGGGGGGCGGGGGGGGGGAGAAAGGGCTTTAGGTGAGGGGTTTGTTATACGTGTGGTGCTAGGTCTAGGCGAAGGTGCGGGTGATGGGGAAGAAAGGGGCGTTCGAGGCGGGGGGGGGGGGGGGGGGGGGGGAACACAGCGGCATGGATGGCTCTCGAAAGGTAATGAGGTGATATCCTGTGCGTGAAGTGTTTATTAATGTGGCGGATTTCGATATTTGGTGGGGCGTTTGAGTAAGGGAGAGCAAGAGGGGGGGGAGGGGGGGGGGATATTTTTTAGGAGGTTTAGGTCACAAATAATATTCAAATACACTTCGGCTGTGAGATCAAAGATATGTATCAGCTTGTTATACGCGTGGTGCTAGGTCTAGGCGATCGTGCGGGTGGTCGGGAAAGAGGGGGCGTTGGAGGGGGGGGGGGGGGGGGGGACACAGCGGCATGGATGGCTCTCGAAAGATAATGAGGTGATATCCTGTGCGTGAAGTGTTTATTAATGTGGCGGATTTTGATATTTGGTGGGGCGTTTGAGTAAGGGAGAGCAAGAGGGGGGGGGGGGGGGGATTTTTAGGAGGTTTAGGTCACAAATAATATTCAAATACACTTCGGCTGTGAGATCAATGATATGTAGCGGCTTGTTATACGCGTGATGCTAGGTCTAGGCGATCGTGTAGGTGGTCGGAAAAGAGGGGGCGTTGGAGGGGGGGGGGGGGGGGGGGGGGGGGGAAATAATAAACCTTCGTCATGGATGGTCAGAAAGATAATGACGTGGTATCAACTGCGTATAGGTGTTTATTACTCAGGCCGATTTTGATTGTGAGTGGGGCGTTTGGACAGACTAGGCGGAAGGGGGGGGGGGGATCGGGGGACGGAGGGGCGGGGGGGGGGAAAGGGTTGGGGTTTGTTATGAAAAAGAGGTCAGTGGAGGGGGAGGGGAGGGGGGGGGGGGGGGGGGGCGGGGGGCGGGACATTTCAATATGTGCGCGGAACCTATAAATTCTCAAAGGGGACAAACCTGACGATTGAAGCAATAAGACATACCTTTATATCATCTGGCTTGTAATGTTTACTATTCTAGAAGGTTTGATGTTAGATGCAGCATGCAACCCAGTGTGTGAGTGTAGTAAATAACGTGTTAAATCTTCATAGTTTGTTGTATGATACATCGATCGAAAGCTAGAATATTTTATAGAATATTTGTAGGTACCATTATATATAGAATGCTTTGCTCCATGTGTACGTGGTCAGTTACCCCGACCCTTTCAGCATAATTCCTAGGGGTCGTGCCTCTTCGCGTATTGTGGGGCTGCGGTTGATATGGTATGTCAGGTAGGTCGTGCCTCTTCGGTATGGCGGTAGGTTGACTTCAAGCCAAACAACAGATCGTGCTTCATGCAAGCAAAAACGGATAAAAACGGCCAGACACCGGCCAATCAATGGTGATCCGTATCTATACGTCTAGTTGGGGGATTAGAACAGACGAACACACATATCGAAAGTCAATCTCAACAAACAAAACAGTGAGAAATCCAAGCCAAACCCTGTTCTACTCATCTATCTTAAATCTTGCTCGCCGCCAGGTTTGAAACAATTATATATATACTGACTGTATAATAAGGGCGTATACATACATACAGGAAAATATAGTTGAACTGTAAATTTTTCGAAGTCTGTTTTTGAGTTAGGCATAGAGCTCACCATGCGAGGAGCATTACAAAAATCGGACCCGCGCAACACTACCACTCTGTAGCAAGCGTGTAGCATGGTGGGGTTCGGCTGCGATATCGAGGACAGCGCCAAACGACATGTTTACCTAAGATTCAACATGTGTGGTTATCAAAACTTGAGTGTCGAAGAGAGGGGGGGTGTAGAGGCGCGTTAGAGCATCGGATGTCAACCGGAGGTTGAGGGTGTGGAAGACTCAGAACATTGGTGATCAGATTCGAATGAGAGGCTGGGCCGACTTCAAGCAGGAGACTCGGAATATACAGTGGATACCGGATAGACGCATGCGACGTCGGTATCACCTTGTTTTGCTGCGGCCCAGCGCTTCGGTGGGGCCGAATGGCCCAGATTTCATGCCCAAAACGAATCAACAGGTAAAAAACACGTAAAAATACCGTTACAATCCCTCCGGTTTTGTAGACCTATTGATACTCTATGTGAGGCTAACTAATAACGAGAACAATGCCAGCAAACGTAGCGAGGCTATTCAACAATAACAAAGCAAGCCAATAATGAGGTCAACAAAAAAAGAAGATTCTCGTTCAGCTCAAAGCGGTGCTGGAAGTGTCTAGCTCCAGAAAGAACGCAGGGAACAGAGAAGACAATACGAATAAAGCCGCAGCTAGGTACTGTACGTCGGGAACACGGGGTTGATAACGTGGAGCAACCCTGAAAAGGTGATCGAGATTGGAAACCCATCGTGATTTCACGCGCAGGTTCGGGTCCTGCCGACGACGCCATTTGTTATAGTTATTAGTGGGGTATTAGTCCGTTTGACCACTTGCAAAAGGTTAACCAATAGCTTACCCAAACTAAGCCATATAACGAAAGTGCACGGAAAAACAGGAAGTAGGCAAATCATGTCATAGCCACGTACTGCAGTCTGACAAAAATAGGACGGTCCATAGAAAGGGACCTTGAAAGGCTACTTTAAAAAACGAGCAACACTTGACCAGGTGCTTAGCGAAGGCATTCCTCCGAAACCTCTGTGGTATGCCGATCCTCGCTATTCTTCTGCTTTCTGCACTACGTACGTCGTAGGTGGTTATTGAGGCGTGGTACTTTTTTTCTCTGACCACTCAATGTGGTAAAAACCTAGAGTGTTCCAGTTTTAGTTCACGGTCGCGAAATTGAGACTCCGCGGTGCCCTCACTATTGAAGCTGTGGTGCATACACAAGTGCGGTTCGCACTTTGTAGGCGTTGCTCTCAGCGTTCGTTACTCGCGACACCGCCACTTCCAAGTTGTCGCTGGGTATGTGTATAAGAGACCACTACAACTACATTATTATTGGACGGTGTTCTCCGCTGTTGTAGCTGTACGCCTGTACTGAAAGGCGAGAAGTGCAAAATCACAAAGAACACCACCAAATACAGTATGTAGTCTAGTACCATATTGTTTGACAGAAATGCTCATTACATGATAGCTATTTCTCAGCTAATACACGGACGTAGGTGCTCCAAACACTTGCTTACACGCACTCTAAGACGGACCGGCGATGAGAGAGCAGTCACCTGATATTTCGACGCTTGATCCAGCGACGAAAGCTTCTTGCGCTCGAAGGGTAGACGATGCTGGTGGGCTGAGTGCAGGTAGGTGTTGTAAACTGGTGTGTGTGGTGGTGCGGATGGATGTGAGCGTGTGCGCATGAATGCTCAAGACACGGGGAGGGTGGGGGGCATAATTGATCGCAATCAAAAGCACAAAAAAACGCCACTTTATTACATTTGTTCATTCGCTCGTGCAATGATTTGACATCACGGACTATTTGTGCATGTCGTGCGCACAAAAATTGAGAGTCCAAGGAAAATTCGAAATAATAAGAAAAATATATGCAAAGCGAACGTAACGCCGGTCTTAGAATTGGTCGGAATGATGGCGACCTCCTCTAACTTGCATGGCACAAAGCGATGGCGATGCGCGTACCCGCGGATAATATATTATAAAAAATGAAAATACATGTACTTCGTATCTGCTAAGTTGGTTTTCCCCCAAACACGTCCAAGTCGTGATAATGTCACCTTTCTTTTTCTATTGTATTGTTTTTCTTTTTTCAGGCAGATATGTGGCATCACAAACTACTATTACGGGGGACCATAGTAAATAGGACCTACGGTACACACAAAAACCGATATATTTCCCTATTTTGACTAACAATATTTGGTCCTATTTACTATGGTCCCCCGTAATACTGTTATTATATTGTTGGTGCACATCGCGCGCAAACTCGAGACGCAAATACATTATATATATAGTATAAATATACAATACACTCCAGATAGATGTGAGATCGAATATTTTCTCAAACCTTATCTTTGCTAATATGGGAGTGGCCGACCTGTATCCTTAGTGAGGAACACATCCCGTAATACGCGCGATCGGAGTATCACACATAGCTTGCAAAGATGAGTTTCGCTAAAATATTCGATCTCACAGCTGGAGTGTGTTTATTTTTTTTCACACCACCATCTATCTATGAAATCGAATATTTTATCGAAACTCATCTTTCGAAGCTGTGTGTGTGATACTCCGATCGCGTGTATTACGGGTTGTGTGCCCTCATTAACGATATAGGTCGGCGACTCCCCTCAGGCTCAACAGGGTGGGGATGGGCGGTCCGTGCGCGGAAACTATATCACCCGTTTCTGAGGGGGACAAAATCTGACAGCTGTGGAGGGAAATGTATCCGTTTATCAATTGAATTCTGTAAGTCGAACAACCGGTGAGGGGGGAGCGGAGTTTTCAAGGGCATGGGGGCCTGGGTTTGAACAAGAGGGGGCGGCAAGGGGGGGGGGGAGGAGGGGACGGGTGGGGCAACTCAATCTGTGCGTGGAAACTATATCTTTCAAGCGGATACATCTGACGTTTTTGTAGGGAATTCATCAGTTTATTAGTCTATAGTTGTATCAGTAATGGCATGCTGCCGGGGTTTCAAGTGTTGTTCAGAATGGTGAAGTCCTCCAACTTGCAGTGCACTATGTTGTAGATTGTAGGCGATGCGCGCAGGTATATATTAATAAAAAAACACTCCAGATGTTAGATCGAAGATTTTGTCAAAACTCCTCTTTGCAAGCTGGGTGTGATACTCCGATCGCGTGTACTACTGTGTGGGTCCTCATTATTAAGGATATATGTCGGCGACCCCCCTTGGAGCTACAGAGAGGTTGTACCAGGGTCAACAGGGTGGCGTTAGCCAGTCTGATCGTGGAAACTACAAAACCCGTTTCTGAAGGGGACAAAATCTGACAGCTGTGGAAGAAAATGCACCAGTTTGTCAATTGTATTCTGTATGTCGGTGAGGGGAGGGTGGAAATTGTAGGGCGGTGCAACTTAATCTGTGCGCCGAAACTATAAATCTTCTAAGGGGAAAAATCTCACGGCCGTGGAAGGAATGTATCAATTTGCCATGTATATCCTCGAAGTCGTACAACCAGCGAGGAGAGGGCGGAGTATTCGAAGGGGTGGGGGGGGGGAGGGGGGTAAACTTTCAACAGCTTTAGGTCGCATATGTGCAGGGGTTTGCTCCACGCGCGTAGGTCTAGGCGATGGTGCGGGTGGTGGGAAAGGACAGGGCGTTAAGGGGGGGGGGGGGAGGTGAATTGGAGCTACGTCATGGTCATGGATGGCTAGGAAGAAAATGAGGTGATATTAGGTGGGGCGTTCGAACATATATAACCTTAAATATGTATAATATGAATATGCATTTATTTTTACGAAAGAGAGCGGCCAAGTCGCACACCCTCATTGATACGTAGTTTCAATAGTTCGTGCTTGTCGCATCACGGTCTGTTGATCTGTGCACATCGCTCCGGGAAGTCGAGACGCGAAGGAAAGCGCAGAAGCTAAAAAGAACATACTACTACTGCTGGTGTACGAAACAGATCATTATGCCGGGCTTATCATTGATGAGACGGACGATCCCTTTAAGCATTCAGGGCACTGCACGATGGTGCTGCGCGCACCCGTAAATACAGTTTTTTTTTCCATTCCCGTACTACTGCTGTAGGGAACGCTCCTAGTGCAAGGATTCATCGATGTTGCGATGTTTTTCTGCATGACTGGCTCTGTATACCGTGTATTTTATGTTGTATACACTAAATACACTTCAGCTGTGAGAACGAATATTTTGTCGAAACTCATTCTGGAAGCTGTGTGTGATACTGCGACCGGGGGTATTACGGGTTGTGTGTCCTCAATAAGTATGTAGGTCGGCGACCCCCCTTGCAATTACGGTGTAGCTATCAGGGTCAACAGGGTGGTGTTAGTCATTCTGTGCGCGGAAACTATATAACCCGTACTTTCTGAGGGGGACAAAATCTGACAGCTTGCTGTGGAAGGAAATCCATCCGTTTATCAAGTGAATCCTGTAAATCGTACAACCGGTGAGGGGAGGGCGGAGTTTTGAAGGACGTGGCGGCCTGGTTTGTATCCGAAGGGAACGGGGTTGAGGGCGGGGAGGGGGGGCGGGGCGGGGAACGGGCGGGGCACCTCAATTTGTGCGTGGAAACTATGTATCCTTCAATGAGATATTTCTGACGGTGTGGGAAATAATTCACCTGTTTATCATGGGGAGTGGGGGTTGGGGGAGGCGGGGGCGGGGGCGGGGCAACTCAATCTGTGCGCGGAAACTATAAATCCTTCATGGGGATAAATCTGGCGGTTCTAGAAGGAATACACCAGTTTTTATCATGTACATCTATCATTAATGGCATGCTGCCTGCATTTCAAGTGTTGTTCAGAATGGTAAACTCCGCCATCTTTCAGTGCATTATTATAAATAATACTGCTGATTTTATGCGATGCGTGCAGGCATATATATATTATAAAAAAAAAATACGCTCCAGCTGTGAGATCGAATATTTTGTCGAAACTCATCTTCGTAAGCTGTGTGTTATACCCCGATCGCGCGTATTACGGGTTGTGTGTCCTCATGAAGGATATATGTCGGCGACTCCCCTTGCAACTACAGTGTAGCTAGCAGGGTCAACAGGGTGATGTTAGGCAGTCTGTGCGCGGAAACTATAAAACCCGTTTCTGAGGGGGACAAAATCTGACAGCTGTGGAAGGAAATGCATCAGTTTATCAAGTGAATCCTGCAAGTCGAATGTCCGGTGAGGGGAGGGCGGAGGTTTTAAGGGCGTGGGGGCCTGATTTTGATCAAAAGGGGCGGGAGGGGGGGAGGGGTGGCGGGGACGGGTGGCGCAGGTCAATTTTTGCGTGGAAACTCTTAATATTTCTTGTGGGGGAGGGGGGGCGTGTGGCGGGGGGGGGGCGGGGGCGGGGGGGGAGGGCTTTAGGTCGCATAGATGTAGGGATTTGCTATACGCGTGGTGCTAGGTCTAGGCGATGGTGCGGGTGGTGGGGAAGGAGGGGGCGTTGGGGACGGGGGTGGGTGGGAATTGCAGCAGCGGCATGGACGGCTCTGAAACGATACCGAGGCGATATCCAGGGCGTGAAATTGTTTATTACTCTGGCGGATTTCGATAGTAGGTGGGCCGTTTGAGCAAGAGAAAGCGAGGGAAAACAAACAAAAAAAAAGCCGGGGGGGGGGGGACGTATATTTAATCTCCAGATGTGAGATCGAAGATTTTGTCGAAACGCTTCTTTGCAAACTGTGTGTGATCTTCCGATCGCGTGTATCACTGTGTGTGTCCTCATTAGTAAGGATATAGGTCGGCGATTCCCCTTGGAACTACAGTGTAGACTGTACCAGTGTAAACAGGGTGATGTTATTCAGCCTGTGCGCGGAAAAAATAAAACCCGTTTCTGAAGGGGACAAAATCTGGCAGCCGTGGAAGGAAAGGCACCAGTTTATCAATTGTATCCTGTATGTCGGTGAGGGGAGGATGGAGATTGTAGGGCGAGGCAACTCAATCTGTGTGCGGAACCTATAAGTCCTTTAAGAGGACAAATCTTACGGCCGTGGAAGGAATGCATCAATTTATCATGAATATCCTCTGAGTCGTACAACCCGTGATGAGAGAGCGGAGTGTTTGAAGGGGTGTGGGGGGGGGGGAGGTAGGCAACCTCCAACAGCTTGATGTCGCATAGATGTAGGGGCTTGCTATACGCGCGGTTGTAAGTCGTGGCGATGGTGCGGGTGGTGGGGAAGGAGGGGGCGTTGGTAGGGGGGGGGGGGTGAATTGGAGCTTCGGCATAGGTGGCTAGAAGGAACATAAGATGATATCAACTGACTGGTAGTGTCTACTGTCTATTTCTTTAGCAGATTTTTATATTAAGTAGGGCGTTCGAATATATTAAACAACAGACTACATATGTTGAGCTTGCGCAAGTCCCACACTACCCGGAAAGATGACATTCCGGGTGGCTATCTCCACCGAACCTGACCCTCAGGGGACAGGCCGGGTCGACATACACACGCACCCGTATACAACGGCAGCTTGCGCTGCCGGGGTTGTAACGAGGACCAATGATAGGGACAGCTTACGCTATACCTACAATGGGACTCGAAGGGTGCGCCAGCTAGCGTTGGGCTGCGAAAGCAACTGAGTTAAATCGACACACGACGCGTATGAAAATACGCGGAAGTGTGGTGAGCTAAAGCTTTATTTTTCCCCATCCGCCGGAGGATAAAAAAAAAATAAAATAAAAAACTACATATGTATAACATGAAGATGCATTTTCACGAAAGAGAGCGGCCATGTCGCACAACTTAATTTTTATTAATATCGTACGTACCAGGTAGTTTCAATAGTTCGTGCTTGTCGCATCACGGTCTGTTGTTGGTCTGTGCACATCGTTCCGGGAAATCGAGACGCGAAGGAAAGCGCAGAAGCAAAAAATAACATTCTACTACTGCTGGTTTATTATTAATGAGACAGACGACCCCTTTAAGCATTCAGGGCACTGCACGATGGTGATGCGCGCACCTGTAAATACAGTATTTTTTTTCCATTCCCATACTAATGCAGTATTGAACTATCCTATTGAAAGCCAGCATCGATGTTGCGATGTTTCCCCCCAAGACTGCTCCTGTATACCGTGCATTTATTATTGCAGCAGGTGCCCCTTTTAAGGGACTCTAGTGAGTGGGGGGAATCTCATATACCAGCGTCTCCGATCAAATATGTATCTATAATATATGGCAAATAGGGGGTGGCGTAAATCGTTTTTTACCTTTGTATGCATGTACAAGGGCTCCGCATGGGCGCCGGCGATGCTTCGGGTCGGGCAGGGCAGCACTTCGACCACCTAAGGTGTAGTTTTCCGATTTGGCATGCATTGAACTTTAAAGTGATGCCAAGAGTTTAATACGAACATGGGATTATGAAAGCCATGCTTTGACAAAAAAGGAAAAAACGTAATATTATACAATAAAGAAGGCAAGGATAGGCGAAACAAACTATTAAATGCGCCGTCAAGTAAAAGTTGGCGTCTATCAAACAAAAATACCGAAAAGAGTATTGTTGAGAACCTGCGTCGCCTCTGGGCGAAACAAAAGAGGCCTTGGCATTAATGAAGAGACTGCACTGCTGTCCCGGTGGCAATGGAGGTTCGAAGTCGACAGGATGCAAAGTCGGTTTGCATCAAACGTCGACATGAGGACATGTCAGCCGGCGAGGTTTTGGAAGAAGATTGCTTTGTTTGTTACGTGAAGGCTGTCGCATTGATTGGTCTGCGTGATCGCGGGCGAGGAGGAAAACGTAGAAGAGGAGGGCGATCTCTCGTTGAGGCGTCGTTGTCTAAGATTGGTGCGGGGGTGGCTTTGCTCGTACGGGAGGTTGGCGTAGCGCTTCTTCTCTGTTTTTTCTCGGGAAGGCGGGATATGTGTGTCTGCTGTCTTTTCTTCGTGGGGGCTTTCACGTTGTCGAAATTGGACGCGTCCCCTCAATGCATAATATCCGGAGTGTCTCTACCATGACGACTGCTGATGATAGTGCCGTGCGTATTTCCTAGAGATTGATATATTATTTACTGGTAGTAATAATAATATACCTTTGCAACATTTTTTTTCTTCATCCCGTTTATTATCCCCGCACCACTCTCGCGCTCCCTCCCAGTAGTAACTCGGATCCGGGGTCAATAGCGGGCCCTCCTCCTCCCTCCCCACTTCGGCACGTGCTTTTAATTTTACCGCGAAGAGAATCCAGCATTTTCTTCCCTCGTCGACTCGCGTCGAACCAACCCACGCTGCTAGGCGCTCTCAGCAGTTAAACTGTTGATCCCTGTTTTTTTTTTTTTTTCTTGTATTTTTGCAAATAAAGTCAAATCTCATCGTGGTGGGTGTCGAACTCAAGGATAACCAAACGTTAGTAGTATTCGAGGGTAAAACCACTATTATTAATAGACCACCGGGGCGGCCGGCTGACAAATGATTAAAAAAAAACAGGATCTTTGCATAGAGATTACATTCCCTCCCCCATATTGTATGATATTAATTACGATGGTTGACGCGATATGTATAGAATAAAGCGCCAAATACCTAAATATCAGCGTACGCGGAGTTTTAGATGTCATGGATAACGAACGACCGCGACGGCAGAGCACGGCAAAGCATAGCGCGTCGCTCTGTTGAGCTAGCGGTGCGCTGCTGAGCTGAGCCGCAGGGCATCGCAGGGCACTGCACGGCGCTTCGTTGCTGTAAGCTATAGCGCTGCGATGGGGTGCTGGGCGGTGTCGAGCTGATGAGCCAAGCCCAGATCTCAGCCGCTGAAGCTTCGTCAAGTACAAAACAAATGGTGCGAATCAAAGAAAACAAGCTAAAGCTGGACCGTTCCGCAACTAATGCACAGCTGTCAGGCGGCAGTTAGTGGCAGTAGGAAGTTCAACTTACTAGAAGACACAAAGGAAGAAAACATCGCGAAAAAGTTCAAAATCGTGTTGGCAGAAAAACCAAGTTTGCAGGAAGCAGCTGAAAGGTCAAGAAACAGGCAATATTTCAGTTGTTGTTGTTGTTGTTGTTGTCGTTCTCACATTAACTCGCATAATCAAATCCGTGGTCACAGGACAGGCTCCAGTCACTCTGGAGCTGAGGAATACCCTAGGGGAAAAACACAAACCAAAGGTGGTACACGCATAAATCACAGCTGACGCAATTCATGCCTCCACCAGAAACATATAAAAGTGAAATCGGGAGTCAGTCTACGATGTGCCAGGTCCATACCGGTGCATACGTCTCATCACTCGGGCCTGGAAAACCGACTATACCGCTTGCCAACCAAGAAAGACTACCACGTATATATTACACGTGGTATCTATCACTACGCATGCGCACAACAGACGCAAGTCAATTGGAAAAAAGAAACAAACAAAAAAGAGAAAGGAAAGGAAATGGGTGCATGGGGCCAAGAAAAAGAAAAGGTAAATAATTTTTGGGGGGTCTACTGGCGAGTCTTGCCACCAGCACGATGCCACGTGGTTTTTCGACGATCTACAGCAGTACTACGAACGACTTACGATACACCCACCGAAGCACGGACTACCGGCCAATTACGCGATCGACAGCTGGCCGTGGTTGTCACGTGTCTCTGTGTTGGGGGCCCCTGTGCGCTGCCTCTTGTTGGCTCTTGTTTAGGTAAAACATGCGGTGTGCTCGATGGTCTCACGGCACCTGAATCAGAACGTCCGCTCGTACGACGTATCATTCTTACAGGAAATAAATGTAATTGTACCTGGTATTTTTTTCTCCATCAATATGAACATAAAACGGTTGTTATATATTGGACAGAGTGATGCGTGTACGACTAAACTTGCCAACGGCACTCGTACTGCACTTTGAGCTATCTGCTGTGGTTCTGGTTGCTACTAGTTGCTGCTGTATGTGCTAGAAGTTTCGCCCTTCGGCTACTGCTGCTGCACCTGATGTTGTGTGTTTGCCAATGTTGTCAGTTAGCGTTCATGCTCGTCGTACATACTGCTGTTCTCACCCAGTACGTACGGGTTTCCTCGTACCTCGACGGCACGACGACGAGCTCAAAACAGAAGGGAGGTGACATGAAATGGCATGGACAATGGCCACATAGAGGCGAGCACAGCGGGATAGTTCGCTCCGAATCAACCGCACTCGTTCATGCCTACAGCAGAGGCTGGCTGGAGTGTCAGCGGCCGTGCTAAAGCCAAGGCCAAAGGCCGAAGGAACGGCTCTTCTACCTGCTTGAGATGCTGTTATATATAGACTATTGGACAGAGTGATGCGTGTACGACTAAACTTGCCAACTGCACTCGTACTGCACTTTGAGCTATCTGCTGTGGTTCTGGTTGCTACTAGTTGCTGCAGTATGTGCTAGAAGTTTCGCCCTTCGGCTACTGCTGCTGCACCTGATGTTACAGTTGTGTGTTTGCCAATGCCGTCAGTTGGCGTTCATGCCCGTCGTACATACTGCTGTTCTCACCCGGTACGCAAATTTCCACACATTATCACGTACCGTTTGGAAATGATGCCAATTTTGTAAATCATTCAGGCGTTGCAGCCAACAATTTTTCCAAAATTCCTCCTCGACACTCGCTCGTCTCGCTCGGCACCCGTCCGCGTTCACGTCGATGTGCGGAACGGACACGGCAGGGCGAGGGGCGTTGGAGCCGCCCCCCGAAGGCGGCGCTCGAACCAAGCCATATTCGACCGAGAATTCCAGTTCCGCGAATCGCATACTTAGGCCGAGACAAAAAACTCCTGACCAAAGTCCATGACACCAAGGAATGACTCGATTTTCAAGGAATGATTTTATATATATTTATATGACAGTTTTCAATAGGGAGACAGTGTATACTTGCCCGTTTCTCAATATCTTGGCTCCCCTTTTGGAGTGTTGCGTCCACACGATTAAAATTAAGAGACATGGTATTTTTTTACCGTGGGAAAGCAGTGAGACATCCCTTACACGGCGGTTTTCCATGTCGCGGTATCTCTCGAAAGGGCCTAGTTCTACCAGGCAATAATTGCTAAGTTGAATACGTCCGGCGTGTATCATACGAGATTGCTTTCCGAGTGACACCGGAATCCTTTAGCACCATCATGATTAGTGGTTGTACCTGTTCTAAGTCACCACACCTGTCACTTGTTGTTGTCGTTGTTGTTGCTTTTGTGTGTTATGCACATAACAAAAAGGTAAAATGGACGATCCCACCCATCTTCACCTTGCACAGCCAGTCAGTGTTCGTGTCAATGCACCTGTCCAAATAGAAAAACACAGAGACGCGAGCTGTCCTCAGACCCACAGTGAGAGTATACGTCTAATATTCCATGCATGCAGTAAAGTTGGCATTGTTGGCTATCATCATCCTGCGCATCGAATGTTTCGGAGCCTTGTTCAAAACGAGAAAAGAGTAACAAATCCCATCGTACGTAGTACGGGAGATGCCAAAGGTTTCAAACCGGTGGACCGAGCTGTTGAAGTATGTACACTGTGTGGAACTTTCGTTTATAGTAATGTTGCCATTTTTACTGATGCATTTGTTTTGGGATAGCGCATGGAACTGTTTGGTCGGATTGCGCGTACGAACGACTGTCTTCAAAGACCTGTTTGATCGGGGTGGGGTGTTGAGATTTTCGCCTCGGGAACTCAGAAATCCTTCTGTTGTTATTGCAGCCTGTTCGTGGGATGGCTCATAACAAAGCCTTTGGTTGGGATACTTCCACGGTATTTTGTGGGGGGAATGGTTATGAGTGATCAACGTTGAAGTTGATGCTGCTGCACGTTGTAGGATGCCACCAAAAAACCCATCTTAAACACCGACCTCATATAGACTATACGACCTGGTACAAAAAAGGTTGAACCACATCAAGATTTTTCACTATTTGGACGACGTCTTCGGTGTTTGTTCCTCGCAACAAACTGACATTTCCACCCATCTACATCCAGTACAATCAGTGTCCGTGCTGCTGCCTCGTTGAGAGAGGAGCTCTGTGGTGACAAACTACGAGACAGATATATGCGCTGCAAATACAGCAAGGTGGCTTGGTTATGCAATGCCAGCTGCATTGAGCACGCAGGTTAATAACAAAAGTATGCAACAACAGAGGACACCAGAATTTTTGCAATGGAAATTTTATAGACTATATGAGTAAGAAGGAAGAAAAAGGAAAAAGGAAAAACAACTGTAAATGATGAGGGAAACAGGACGGCACGACGAAAAATAAGCTCAATGCGCACAAAATAGCCAACACCTTCATAGCAATACACTCAGCAGATAGATGACGCCATGTCCAACCAATATCGAGGGCGGCATATATTATTCAGTGATAACGAAAGGATAAAAAGGAAATAATAAACCCTACCAGACACACAAACAAGGGATATCACCTCAATACCTTTGCAGCCATCCATGCATGCCGTAGTACGTAGCTCTACTTAATTCAAATTTACTACCCCCTCGCTCCCTTCTTCCCCGCCCCCCATACCATCGCCTGTAGACCTATCACCACGCGAAATGGAGAAGCTCCTACCAGGTATACTACCCCCCTCCCCCCCACCTCCCCCGGCCCTCTTCGTTTTAACCCCCTCCTCTTCGAAAACTTCGACCTCCCCACGCCGGCTGTACGACTTACACGATATTCATGATAAAATGATGCACTCCTTCTACAACCGTCAGATGTGTCCCCTTAAGCGGTTTATTGTTTCTGCGCAAAGATTGAGCCCCCCCCACCCGCCCCCCCCTCCTTTTCAACACCCCCTCCCCCCCGCCCCTGGCCCCTACGCCCTTAGACATCCGCCCTCCCTCAGCGGTTACACGACTTACAGCATAAACTTGATAACCTGCTGCATTGCCTTCAACAGCAGCTAGCTGTCAGATTTTGTCCCTCTCAAAATCATGTTTAATAGTTTTCGCGCACAGATCGGTTATCATCACCCTGTTGACCCTGATAGCTACACTGTAGTTGTAAGGGGAGTCGCCGACCTATATCCTTAATGAGGACACATAACCCGTAATACGCGCGATCGGAATATCACACACAGCTTGCAAACATGAGTTTCGACGAAATCTTCGATCTCACAGCTGGAGTGTATTATTTGTGTTTTATATATTTAAATACCGAAGATCTCTCAGGCGCCATGGGGGCACAGCAGCAAACAACACAGTAGTATACTGTAGCAGTATCGAACGAGAGTTATCCATTGGGGCCTTCCTTGTCAACAGATCAGGGTTACAATAGCATTCAGATAAGGTTTGAATGGAAGGCCCCGTTACAGTCTGTTTCGACATCTATCTCACATAAATAAAAGATCAGAATATAATGAATGGCAAACTAACCGGAGCACTGTGATCGCAGGACAATTTAGAAACAATTTTTTTTTTTCAACTTCTCCATTTCATATCATTCGGGTTTAGAGAACCCCCCCGTGTCCGCTTTTCTTTAGACTTTTTTCTTTTTTTATGTCTTGGCCTTAGAGACCCTCCCCCGTCCGGCGGCAGGGGGTGTCTCTAAAATTAAGTGATCCAAAAATAGAGAAAAATATGAACTAAAGAGCACTTGTGTCCTTCTAAATTCGTTATTCTATACTTGTATCGTCCTGCGATCACAGCGCTCTGGTTAGTTTTCCATTCCGACCATTTTTGATGTGAGGTATGTATGTTATCCCACTCCCTGGGCACACTCGTTTGAACAGGTATATACATACAAGGTTTGCCTTCGGGATGTGTGTAACGTCAAACCCCGGGGGCGTTGCAAGGCGAAAGGGAGACACAGGTAACGCGCGTAAATGGTTATTCGTGAAACGAAGAACTAGACGTGTCACACACATCAATATATACATATATATAATCATTCTTTGATCTCAGGGATTCGGTCAAAAGTTTTTTCTTGTCTCGGCCTAAGGCCGTTTCTTATAGCATTGGATTCTCATCTTCGATTCCGCCAGAATCCGATTCGGCAAAATTCGGGCGGAGAAGAAAGCCCGACCTTTCTTATAGCGAACGGATTTTGTCAGACGGATTTCAGCAGGACTGTCAATTTTTTTTGAAAACAGCGCGCGCAAAACCCAACACCACACAGCAGCAGCAGCAGCACACAGCAGACCGATACAGACATACAGACGCAGCGCAGAGGCAGCAGACCACACGCAGCAGACCACACAGACGGTGCCTCTTGACAGCCCTTGACATCTCATCGTCCTCTGTGTCGGGCTCTAGCTCGTCTTCGTAGTCTTGTAAGATGAGGTCCCAGGTGGCGACACTACGCTGCTGCTGCAGATGGAAGGCAGCTAGCGTGGTGGCAAAGACAGCAGAAACGTCGACACCAGCTTTTTCTCTCGCTGTCGCGGCCATTTGATGGTGCACCACGCGTCCCGAGGGCAAGCCAAGTTCGTAGGCTAGCCCACGGGCGACGCCCAGCAGCCCTAACAGCGCCGGCACTGCAGCACGCATGTGGGGTAGCCCGATGTGTGTGTGTGTGTGCGCGCGCGCGCGGCGCAACCAGAGAGTTTCAAATAATCCGAGACAGAAATCCGGGTTGGGCAGCGTCTCGGATTTTGGTCAGGAATCCAAGTGGCCGCAACTCGAAAAGCTGAAATCGGATTTTTCCGAATTGGATTGTGCCAAAATCCGTGTCTATAAGAAGGCGGAAATGGGCCCGAATCGGATTCTGGCGGAATCGAAGATGAGAATCCAATGCTATAAGAAACGGCCTAAGTATGAAATTCGAGGAATTGGAATTCTTGGCCGAAAAGCTTGGTTCGAGCGCCGGTTTCGGGGGGCGGCTCCAACGCCCCTCGCCCTGCCGTGTCCGTTCCGCACATTGACGTGAACGCGGACGGATGCCGAGCTAGACAAGCGAGGAGTTGCAGAAACACATGCATGCCGAGGAGGAATTTCGGAGAATTTGGTTGTGTGTTAATGCCTGCAGCGCTTGGATGATATATAAAATTGGCATCATTTCCAAACGGTACTTGATAATGTTTGGAATTTTGCGGTGGCATACTCTCGAGCGTTTATTTCTTTGTTTACTTTTTACTAGTTCGTTTGGTCTCTTGCTCGGCCTTTGTTGTTTTTGTTTCTGCTCGATTTGCCAGTTGTTTCTTGGCCTTCCCGCTGCTTTCAGCAAACTTGGTTTTCCTCTGTAAACACGATTTTGAACTATTTCGCGATTTTTTTTATCCTTTTTGTCTAGTAAGTTGAACTTCCTACCATTTGCCGCAAATTTGCCGCCTGTGCATCAGTTGCGGAACGTTCCCGCTTTAGCTTTTCTTTGGTTCCCACCATTTGTTTTGTACTTGACGAAGTTTCATCAGCTGAAATCTGGGCTTAGCTCATCAGCTCCACACCGCCCAGCACCCCCATCGCAGCGCTATAGCTTACAGCAACGAGGCGCAGTGCAGTGCCCTACGATGCCCTGCAGCTCAGCTCAGCAGCGCACCGCAGCGCAGCGCAAGCTCAGCAGAGCGAAGCGCTGTGCTTTGCGCCGTGCACTGCCGTCGCGGTCGTTCGTTGTTCATGATATCTAAAACTCTGCGTACGCTGATATTTAGGTATTTATTTGGCGCTTTATTCTATATCGCGATATTTGTGTGGGCAGTTTATGCTATTTAAACTGAATACAGATTTTTTTTCTATACTGGAGTCATCAAGGGCCCCAAGACTCGAGACGAGACGAAGCAAGGGTATTTGCCCCGTCCCATTCGAGACCCAGAGCAGCGTAGAGCACCAGCTGCCAGGGGTGTGAGACGAGGCATGCACGGCATGGGCCAGATAATGTTGCCTGCAACAACTACCCGCCACTCTATAAACGCGCGGACGGAAGCTGAGCGAGACAAGCGAGAAGTACGTTTTTTTTTTCTATTTTGGGCGGTATACGCCGGAGCTATTTTTGGATATTGGCATATGTAGCGCTTGAACGAACAAATAAGGGACAAGATTTCAAAATTGGTATTATTTCGAAATTGGAATCTAATTTGTTTTTCCCGCCGTCAATTTTTTTCATGGTGGCCTCGAAGCACTTGCCCTATCGTATATAGCTACTACCACTGCTGCTGTGTGTCGTTGCCATTTGGCTCAGTGGGTAAAGTGCTACGTAACCAACGAAGGATGTGTAGTGAGTACAATTATCACCCAGATCATATTTGGTATTCAGGAGCGCGCGCGGTGGAGACGTTGTGAATGGTTATGATGTTCTCCTGAGTACTACTAACTGAAGTACGTGTAGAGGGGAAAGCTCCGGAGATCCCTCTTTCGAATTCGGTGAGAAATAATTAACGAACCCGAAAACGTATTTGGTTGGTATTTTTGCATAACCCACTGAGTTACTAAGTCACGTGACTGTAGGTAGTGCTATGTGTCGTGAGTTCGATTCTTACCGCCTTCATAGTTGTCTTTTTTGAGCGTGCGCGATGACGACATTATGAATGGTGATTTTGTTAACATATTACGTAACACTACCCACTGAGCTACCAAGTCAAGCGATTAAGTAGCTCAGTGGGTAGTGCTGTAGAAGTTCTCGGTCAAGTCACTTTGTTCGAAGGATGCTGTCAAACGCCTTTCTTATCCTTCCCCTATTATACCTGATCGTGAACCCGTACTACGCACGGGAGGTAAGAAACACATCCGAGAATAGCGGGGACAATTATGGATTTTGGATTCCTGGGTAGTTCTTTTTCCGAGAACGGGTGAACGCGTGACCTACTAATTGATAACACAGCAGCAATCTATAGTCTAGTAGTAGTGATAGGTATTTTCTTGACAACAACATGTCGTGTGCGCGAGTAATGCATGATACGGCAATAAACATTCTGTAATCATGGTCGACGATATATACCTGGTACGCTGTTTTCAAATTCCGAGCTTCAAGAGCAGCAGTTATTGCTGTTGTTGTTGTTGTTGTTGTTGTTGTTGTGTTGTTGTTGTTGTTGTTGTTGTTGTTGTTGTTGTTGTTGTTGTTGTTGTTGTTGTTGTTGTTGTTGTTGTTGTTGTTGTTGTTGTTGTTGTTGTTGTTGTTGTTGTTGTTGTTGTTGTTGTTGTTGTTGTTGTTGTTGTTGTTGTTGTTGTTGTTGTTGTTGTTGTTGTTGTTGTTGTTGTTGTTGTTGTTGTTGTTGTTGTTGTTGTTGTTGTTGTTGTTGTTGTTGTTGTTGTTGTTGTTGTTGTTGTTGTTGTTGTTGTTGTTGTTGTTGTCGTCGTTGTTGTTGTTGTTGTTGTTGTTTCGTTGTTGTTGTTGTTGTTGTTGTTGTTGTTGTTGTTGTTGTCGTTGTTGTTGTTGTTGCTGTTGCTGTTGTTGTTGCTGTCATATCAACTCGCATAATCAAGAGCGTGGTCACAGGACAGGCTCCATCAGTAAATAATAATGTTGACTTGGACACCACAGCCAACGCCTCTCTTGGTACCGAGGCGTCAATCATCGTAATATCGTACAATATTATTGGTGAATGTAATCTCTATGCAAAGATCCTGTTTTGTTTTAATCAATTGTCAGCCGGCCGCCCCGGTGGTCTAGTGATTTCACCCTCGAATACTACAAATGTTTGTCTGTCCTTCAATTTGGATACCCACCACGATAGGCTTTCACTTCATTTGCAAAAATGCAAAAAAGAAGAGGGATCAACTAACTAACTGCTGAGAGCGCCTAGAAGCGTGGGTAGGTGCAATTCGACGCGAGTCGACGAGGGAAGAAAATGCTGGCTTCTTCTCGCGATAAGAATGAAGGCATGTGCCGAGGTGGGGAGGGAGGAGGAAGGCCCGCTATGTGACCCCGGATCTGAGATACTACTGGGAGGGAGCACGAGAGTGGTGCGAGGATAATAAATGGGATGAAGAAAACAAAATGCCTCAAATGTATATTATTACTACCAGTAAACAATGTGTCAGTCTCTAGGAAAAACGCACGGCACTGTCGGCAGTGGTCATGGTAGAGACACTCCGGATATAATGTAACGAGGGGACGCGACCGATTTCGACAACGTGAAAACACTCACGAAGCAAAGACAGCAGACACACATATCCCGCCTTCCCGAGTAAAGACAGAGAAGAAGCGCTACGCCAACCTCCCGTACGAGCACAGCCACCCCCGCACCTATCTTAAACAACGCTGCCGCAACGAGAGATTGCTCTCCTCTTCTTCGTTTTCATCCTCGCCCGTGACCACGCAGAGCAATCAATGTGACAGCCGTCAGGTAACAAACAAAACCCTCTTCTTCCAAAACCTCGCCGGCTGACATGGCCCCATGTCGACGTTTGATGAAAACCGACTTTGCACCCTGTCGACTTCGAACCTCAATTGCCACGGGGACAGCAGTGCATTCTCTTCATTGATCAGATGCCAAGTCGTCTTTCGTTTCGCCCAAAAGCGACGCAGGTTCTCGAAAAATATTTTCGGTATTTTTGTTTGATGTACGCCAACTTTTACTTGACGGCGCATTTAACAACAGTGTGTTTCGCTTATCCTTGCCTTCTTTGTTGTATATTACGTTTTTTTTCTGTCACAGTATGACCTTCATAAACTCATAATCTCATTAAACTCTTGGCCTCACTTTAAAGTTCAACGAATGCCAAATCAGACAACTACACCTTAACCTGTCGAAGTGCTGCCCTGCCCTACCCGAAGCATGGGGGCCGGCAAATGCATGGGCGCCGGAAAATGCCGGCGCCCATGCGGAGCCCTTGTATTTATATGATAATTCGTTTGGGGGGGGATTCGGTCAGGAGTTTCTTTCCGTCTCGGCCTCAGCATGCGATTCTAGGAACTGGAATTCACGGTCAAAAATCTTCGTTCGAGCGACGTCTTCGGGGGGCGGCTCAAACGCCCCTCGCCCTGCCGTATCCGTTCCGCACCTGGCCGGGATCGGGTGCGTGGGCAGAGCGAGACAAGCAAGAAGTGCGTACATTTTTGTATTATGGGCGGTATACGCCCGAGCTATTCTTGGATCGTGGCATATGCAGAGCTTGAACGAAAAAAACATATGGGAAAACATATATTTCCAAGTTGGCATAATTTCCAAATTGGCGTCCATTTTCGTCCCCACCTCACTTTTTTCATGGTCACACCTCGAAGAGTTTGGCCTATTATCGTACGACGGCTGGGTCGTTCCTTTTCGATATCGGATTTCACGGTTGAACACTATTTTTAGAGCGTCCGTTGTCTTCGAGGGGCCGTTCCCTACCCGACATCAGTGCACCCAGTGTCGGTGCTGATTCTTCGTCCTAGAGAGATACACCTTATTAATATTATGTGGTCACAGACTGTGAGACATAGTGAACAAAACAATCGCAATTAATCAAGGTATAAAGCAAGTGAATGCTAGCGTATTGGGCACGAGAACACAACAAAACAAGCTAGGCCATGAAAAAAAATAGAGAATAAACACAACGAACGAAGTTGTCGCTTTTTAAAATCGCAGTAGGAAAAGCAATTTTCTGTCACTTTTATTACGTTGCCGCTCCAAAAAGTCGTTCCGCATATACTCGTGCACGATCAACGATCCATCTTTTAGGACCGCATAATAAATATCCCACACTAATTTCATGTATATTTATCCCCGCAAACCAAACGTGGATGCACTTCTAAAGGTAGGTGTGATTATCAAGGTAGTAGTGTTTCGAACGCTTTGTTGTGTGGTTGCATGAATTGCGCTGACTACTGAATGTTGTTGTTGCTGGTCAATCTGTTCAGCACCTCGACATGAACGCGGATGGATGCTGAGCGAGACAAGGGAGAAGAGCGCAAACAAATGTGTTTTGAACAGTACTCTCGAGTTATTCTCCGGATCTTGATGTACACGGAGAGGGTGATGAAATAAAGCCTGGCAAGAAGACATTATTTCATATAAAGGCGTCATATTTTCCCAAGACAAATACCTGGTAGTATTTATGGTAAAACATTTCCCCATGACACTGCGGTAGGTGCATTTAGTCATTCAACTTCGGTAGGTACACGTACATACATGGATATAGACGTGGCAATCGGACGCATGACTAAGAAGAAGAGGAGGTAGTAGTGATTACGATTACTGCCCCAGAAAATGTCACACAGCAGCATTGCGAGTGGCTGCGTCCCCGGGGCCTCGAGGGTGGAATTTTTGAAGTTCGGGCAAATTGACATCGTTTGTACTCTCGTGCAAGTAATATAGGTACGTACGAGTAAGACCACACACAGCGATGGTCTACAACACACAACATGCGTTTTGTCTGTGACATATTTTATAGGGTGTACCAAAAAACAGGGAATACATTTTCGACACAATAAAGTAGGGAAAAAATAGTCGTTCCTCCTGTGGTTGAGCTGCGCCACGCAAAGGTCGTAGTAAGTTGACTGTATCCACGGAGGAAAAAAGTGAGCGGCATGCATTCTTCCCGGTATCGCATCGTTTGGTGTTTTGATTCCGCGGGGAAGACTCTTTGGGGAAATACAGGCGGTGTGCTTTGAAGTTGACTGTGGTTCCTGACTCCGTTGCTGTAGTCGTTTGCTGGTCAAGTGCCAGCGGTCGTGTTGGCACGTAGCTGACAAATTTGTTTGTGTTGCTTCGTACTTAACGTGCTCCTTGCTGCTGATTGCTGATTGATCATCTCTTCTAGTGAGTATTTTCATTTCTGGCACACTTCTACTTTTTTTTACTTCTGGGCATACAAGCCGTGATCACAGGTGTCGTCCCTTCCCCCCACCGTGGTTGTTGCCTTTTGAACTTAGTTTGCGCATATGCTTCAGGACTTACTGTTCGTCGATTTTTCATCGAGTGTTGTAAACTCACGCTCTCGCGCTTTCCGCAAATCAATTAGTGCA
Source organism: Undaria pinnatifida (assembly GCA_012845835.1). NCBI lineage: Eukaryota > Phaeophyceae > Laminariales > Alariaceae > Undaria > Undaria pinnatifida. The sequence continues at coordinate 21,115,115 of JABAKD010000016.1, forward strand.
CAAGAGAAAATCCCACGAAAAAATTTACGAGTACGCACTTGGGGGGATTCGAGCTCACGAAAAGGACCTATACCAGGCTCGAGGATAACCTGATACGCCACCGGGGCAGTGAGTGATATAGAGGCGGTGGCCCCGGTAGTCTACTGGGGTGTACTATTAATACTAGCGTTGGTCCCTAAGCTTAATAACCACCGCGTTGTGAGGTTTGTTGGCATATTTTTTTTGCAGGTAAAATTGAGAAAAAAAGATCAACTAACTGCTGAAAACGCCTAGTAGCGTGGGTAGGTACAAATTGACGCCAATCTACAAGGGGAGAAAATGCCGAATTGTTCTCGCGATAAGAATTCGGGCATGAACCATAGTGGGGAGGGGGGAGGGGAGCCCGCTATATTACTCCGAATCTGAGCTATACTACTGGAAGGGCAAGAGTAGTGCGAGCATAACAACAAATGGGATGGGGGAAAAAAAAGGTGAAGTGTAATGATGCTGCTGTAAAAATGCGATTTGTACGACTTACAGGATAGGATTTAGAGCTTCCGCGCACAGATTGGGCTGCCCCGCCCGTCCCGCCCCCCCCGTCCCCCGCATTCCTCTTGATCAAACCCAGGCCCCCTCGTCCTCAAAACCTCCGCCCTCCGCTCACCGGTTATTCGACGTGCAGGATTCGATTGATGAACTGATGCATTTCCTTCCATAGCTGTCAGACGTTGTCCTCCTCAAACACAGGATTTTTTGTTTCCGCGCACAGACTGACTAACATCACCCTGTTCACCCTGATACTACACTGTAGTTGCAAGGGGACTGGCCGACCTATATCCTTAATGAGGACACACAACCCATAATACGCGCGATCGGAGTATCACACACAGCTTGCAAATATGAGTTTCGACAAAATCTTAGATCTCACAGCTGGAGTGCATTTTAAATTTTATAATAATACGATACCCAAGCAAGTTGCACCGATCGACTCGATCTGGACCGTGCTGTATATTGTGCAGTTGGTCCATGTACAACTTCTCTAATCAAAAGCCAGAATGAGATGATAGTCATCGAACTTGCTGAACTTTTTAGTGAGTGGTGGTTCCCTGTATCCACGAACCCCGGCCGAGCCGATCAATCGAAGGTTGCATTACACTTTGCGGGGTGGTATCGAGGCAGGGGGTCAGATAAAATGTCCGCGTACCGCGGGGTTGGGGTATACGAACAAATGTTCACCAGTAGCGCGAGTTTTCTAGTTGAAAATACCTTGAAGGATTTCTGAACCGGGGTTGGACCCGGTTCTGTGGTGCTGGCGTTGTATACGAACCTCAGCTAGCTAAGGCCTCCACACCGTGCGGTGTGGTGTCGACCCGGGAGAATTCGGTTTTCGTCCCCGGTTTGTTGGAGTTGATGGGGTATGGAAAAATTGCTGGACCGGCGGAGGAGCCCTATCCTCATCGGGTGCGTCGGAACCCCCCCGCCCGTTTGCTGTGGTCTATCTACGCCCCGGGTGTCCCTGGCTCTACGAACTGCACTGCTACTCAACGATAAGCCAATGTGGGTAATAGAAGATTGTCGCACCATCGTTCGGGGCTGTGTCGACCCGCGGGACAAGTCGGTTATAGTCCCCGGTTTGTCAGGATTTCTGAAACGGGCACAGGACTCTATATCTTCTCATGGTGGCTTTGCCCTCATGTCGGACCCCCAGCCAATCGGCGGTAAGCGAATATGGTTGATGTTCCACGATCTGCGGAGTTGTGTCGACACGGGCGGTCATCGGTATTGTCCCCACGTTTTTAGAGCTGTAAAGATCCGAGGGATTCATGAATCGGGGATGGGATCCTATCTTCCCCGTGTGGGACGAAACTGCCCCCCATTGACGGGCCTCTATTCGCCCAGGACGGTGCTGTGGATCTCGAACCAATCAGCGGGTAGCCAACCGGATAAGGGTTTTTTCGCCGTGCAGGGTGGTGTTGACCCGAGAAAGCTCGTTTTTCTTCGCCGGTTGATGGAAAGTTTAGAGATGTGGAACGACCTCTGGACCGGGGATGGGACCCCACATCCTCCCGAGGTGGAACTGGCTCAACATACCAACCATGGGCAATCATACAATCGGCCGGTGGGGTTGGAATTTCCACACCGTGCGGAGAGGTATCAACCCGGATGATATTCGGGTTCGTCCCTGGGTTGTCGGAGTTGTAGATGCGTGCATAGATTCTGATGCCGGCCTGTGACCCTCTCATGCCCGGGTGACGCCTACGTTGTGTATGAATCCTGGCCAATAAGCGATCAGACAAGAACGACATGTATTTTTTTGTCTATAAACACTCGAGTGTCAAATTATTAGTTGTCAAAATCGTAAGCGCTGTAGTCGCGTACTGTATCTACAAGAAGTGAGCGATCTACACAGCTAGCAAAATGCACCAGCATTGGAATATCATTCGAGGAGTTGAATAACGAAGGCAGCCAAGCCACCGTGTTTTGCGCATGGAACAACGTCAGCACGTCTCTCCACAATCAGACAACACACAGACAGTCGACCTCGGAGGCTTGGATCAAGAGATACTATTATATCATGCATTGTATTTTTCGGAAGCTGGCTCAGTGCGCGCCTCTCAGTAGCTACAAAGAGAACACGCAGCGCACATTGTCAGTCACCTAACTGGCCCCGGATGCTAAATTGGGTTAAAATACCTTAAAGAATGCACTCAACACGTTTCGTCGCCTGACTAAAGGGCCAGTCGGCTTGAACCACGATTTATCCGATCGGAATATGATGAATGAAGCTCGGAAACGGATTCACATTATAGCGGTAGCTAATAATAGTAGTACATTGTTATGATTGTTAGTATATCGAACTCTTGGCATTACCTTACACACTGTACGCGCAGACGATGCGTGTGGTGACTTGTTTTACTCTCCCAAGTATCGAATCGAACAATTCGAAGTGCTGCCCTGCCCTCCCCGAAGCATGGCGGCTGGCGAATGACAGCACCCATGCGAAACCGTTGTATTACACACAATGGAACCACCGAGTGAGCTAGCGGGCGGATGATGGAGCGGATGGCGGACAATCGAAAGGCTTGCAACTGACCGCTCATCATCATATTGTTTACACACCACAACAGGCACACACATACATGTACACTATGTTCACACACATACACACGCACACGAACGCACACCAAACGGCCCTTATATACTCTCCTCGTTCCTGGGGCAAGAGCAACCTATCCTTGTCGACTGGAATATAAGTTCCTAATAGTAGGCGTCTTGTGCTCTAATAGGCCCCTAAACTTATATCCAATCCAGGTCTCTTGCAGAAGCACCCCGACATTTATTGGTTTTACGAAGGCACCATGCGCCCCATCCCCAGCCACCCTCTCCCGGCCGATGCCGGCCAAGTCGTGACGGAAATCGGCAGCCCCGACACCTCGAAGTCGAGGAGACCCGGCCCCCGTCGCGCAGTCACGAGGCGCACACGGTTTCAGGCAGCTATCACGGTGCCCGAGTTAGCCAACCAAACGTTGCGGATGTGTTCACAGTTTCTTGTTGGTCGAAAGTATAGATAACGTTTATCACTAACTATGATTATTGTATTGTTCTTTATATTATCGTCCGACACGGCATACCAAGCGACAGAACAGGGCCTATTTCGGCGCATGATACACCCCTGTCTGCACCCTGCTCGCCGCGGCCAGACATACCGCGCTCGGCAGATGTATACTGCTGCTGAAAATTGATTCAGCTGCTGCTGCTGTTGAGCTGCGGCTACTGCTGCGGCTACTGCTGCTTTAACAGCTGCAACTGCTGAGAGGGTGTGATAAAAACAGTTTAGGCGATTCGAGACTGGGCGGGTGGCGGGCCAGTTTTTACAAACAAAACAAAAATGTCAAAACAAGGTTACCTTAAAGTTGATAAACATTTGTAAAACTAGTTGGGGTGTTCCAAGTGACCTGCTCGTCTCAGGGAGGCGGAACGCAATCCCCTGCCAAGTGGGGCCAGCTCAGCGACCTTCAATGCATCGCGCACCGCCACAGAGCTCGGCCGGGATCCAGACATGCTTCATAACGTACCCAAGGCAGCCTTGCCTGCCTCGCAGCCCGAAGTGCGAGAAGAAACCCGTGGCCGCCGGAGAACAGCGAGCGTAAAAAAGAACAACATCGTATTTTGCATATGCATATGGAAACGAACGGACCCCCCCCTGCCTGGGAAGGACCAATCCCGGTTCCTACGACAGGCAGGGAATCACCCCCCCCGACCTCCAGGCGGAGGACCCCGCCTCTTCGCCACAAGGCGCAAAATCCCCTGCCGTTGCTAATATTCCCCTTTATAACAAGGCCCCCTTATCCACAGAGGGGGGCCCTCTCCTGTTACCACAAAGTGGACGACTCCCGCCCTTTTCACAAGGGAATGAAGAGGGGGTAGGAGGGGTACTCAACTTGTGCATGGCCGTAGTTTCATGACCAATGACCCTCTCATTCCTACTATGCCGGGACGCACCACGTCTGGTTTACACCAATCAGGCAGCCATTGCTTGCACCAAGCGCGAAGCACCGTAAGGTGACTCACGCATGAAGGGTGAAAAGCGTCCATCCAAGAACCGCTCATGAGCCGGACTTCGGCACCATGCGCCTACTTTCTTGTTGATGGATGACAGCGCCAATGATTTACTTTGTTTACTGGTGTGGCCACTCCAGAGACAGCAACGGGTATTCCTCTGTAACCGCCTCGTGGGTGCCTCACCATGTTCACGCTACGTGATGCGGTCGACGGGGGGAGGCACAAGGGGGGGGGGACTTTAAAAAAACATAAACAAAAAGAACATGGGCGGATGGTCTGTGGGAGCTGTCGTAGAAAAAGTTCGAATATGTCAGCGGTGAGTTCGGCCGGTTGCGTGATCGTTCCTCAGATTTGTTTTCTAAGGGGTACGTCGACCGTGGGTGTTTTACACGTAAACACTCGTTCTTCATTAATGTTCAAATAGGTCAGTGAACATTCCATGCTGCAAGGGCACGAGGGAAGGAACCGGCTGAACTATTCTCGCGATCAAAATGGAGGTGTGTGCCGTAGTAGGGATGGGGGAGATGAACCTGCTCAACGACCCCGAATCTGAGTTATTGCAACAGCAGGGTTCCAGTCTTTCGATCCTGTGGCTCCCTACACGCCTATCTCTTACCTGGGTCTTTGAGTTCCTGCAGCGCCTCTTCAAGCAGGAGTCAGGAGGTATGGGGGTAAAAGTCACCTTGAGGTCGCAAACAGTCCGTGCAGATGATCAACGAGGGAACAAGCGTGGCAACGGGAACGGTGGACACGGCAGTGCCAATGGGGCAAGGGGCTGGCAGAGGGACTGACAGGTCAATTCGCTTGAGCTGTTTCTTTTGCTTCAGTGGTAGAATGAATGGACACCGGGTGGTCCCTCCAATCGGTGTTACTGGATTTTCTACGAAAAACCGAAGGTTTTCCCGCACCGGGGAGATCCTTCATACCCCTATCAAACGAAGCCGAAGGATCTCATATAGCTTACCCCCGGCTCACAGACAGTTTCTCCGCGTGACACTGACCAGCACAGTCGTCACGCGTCGTATTTCCCTTTCCTAGCGCTGCCGCGCTGCAACAACCCTCCTCCCCGACACATAACCGTCGTCGGTGCCCACCGGGCATGCCGGTGACGCCCCGGAAACAGTGCGTGTTTTCCATCAAACCAACCTTCCATTCTTGCTCAGCTCTCCGTCGCTGCAACACCCCCCCAGTCTGACGCATGTGGGCGTCGGTGCCAAGTAAACATTCAGCGACTAAAATATCCACCGTAGTCTGCACAACCTTTGACATTGCCGATCTGGAACGCTGGTGCAAAGGGTGGCAGTTGCGGGCATTGTCCAGCAAAAGTCTACGATGCCCTTCTCTTACCGCGCTGCTAAACGCCCCCAGTGATCCACAAATGCCATAGCAAGACCCCCTTGGATGCTCCTCCCCATCCTCTGACGCTAACTGGTACTTCAAACATCCCTTCGCGGCGTGGACGTGCGCCGGAGTAAAGCGAGCACCCCAGCAGCTGAATTCGTCCGGTCCCTCCACCCTAACCGACCCATCGCTCCTGCAATCCATCTATCGTTGGCGGACGTCATCCCCGGTTGGCGGCGTTCCGGTGTTCGTCGATTTCTCGAGGTTCTTCGCTTCAACCCTCCTCCTCCCAGTCTCGTCGAGAATGGTTGACTTTTTCGTCCTCTTGCTCCCCCCCTGCATCGCTATTGAGTGATAGCGGCACGACAGATGTTGACGGGAGCTCTCGGCGATTCCCAGACCGGCTGGCTCAATCAACCCTCGCAATTAGGGGCCTGTTCCCCAAGCCCACAAAAGAGGTGCTTCATGGCATTGTCTTGGAGCATTGGAAAGAAAAAAAACAAGTGTCTCAATGAAAATATAGCAGCCGCTTAGACAGCATAGGTACTCGTTGGTTGACCGCAGGCATATCGTCTACACCTATACGCATATATACACGCACGAACGCTCGCTTGATCGAAGCCACCGCTCGCTACCCAGCTCCGCGCGATTTCTTTTAAATACCCGATGTCGGTACAATATTTCCACCGACCCCACCGAGTGTTCCTTGCGGTACTCATTTTCCGTTGTCCTCTCTAAGCATACCAGCCGTTCCGCTGGGATGGTTGTACTTCCCCCAGCAGCAGCGTCATACACCCAGCACGCGCTCGTCTGCGACAGACGTCGGAGCGTAAGTGGCATTCCGTGCTTGAAAAATCTTTTTCGTCTTCTTTCCCCTCGGTGATGTATCGCTAAACAGCAGCGGTTGTTGTGGCAATTACCTTGTGTCAAATATCGCCATGCACGCTCGAACTCCAAGGAAAACGCCCTATACTATGCGCAAACACCTCCATTAACGCATTGGAACACACAATGAAAAAAAAGCGTGGTATCGAATGGTGTCACACACAACCACTCCCAGGAACACATAAAAATACCCACATCAAGACCCCCATTCACACAGTCCAGCTCGCGGCTATGGAACGGCGGCGACGTTATCGATGGTGATCAGCCCCAACAATACGGGATGAACACTCACTTTGCCGCCACGTCACGTAGCTTCAGGCGCAAGGATACACCTGGTTGCCTCCCTCCGTCGACCTTAATCGATAGGCGTGGCTCATGCTTGTTCGTCTGTACTGCTTGTGTACAACCAGGAGCGCACACTCCGCAGCGGCCAGTCCGGCACACGTACAGTCTGAGATTTTTTCACACAAGTTCAAAGCCTCGCATACACACACCAAACGCTCACAATCACACCTGGCACTCCCCTGACTGCCCCGGCTAGGCGTCCATAATAAACAATGGCCTGTGCGGGACCCGCACGGGCTAGGGTGACATAATCAAAATAACACAAACCATCGCCCCCTCACAACACTCACACGCCGCAATCACTCACGAACACCCAACTCTCTTTGCCTTTGCTCCCACAATCCGCTTAGGCCAAGGCGTCAATCGCGTAATCTTGCGTGGGGTCGTACAAGCATATCCTCCCCCTAGGCTCACTTAAACACGGTCATAGGCGCCCACTCTGCTCAAGTAGGCACAGCACACAGCACACAAACCAATGACATCCATCCGAACCATCCCACACGAGCTACGGTGGCATCACCTGAATAACGCGCGCCCCCTCACACCAATCACACGCCACAATCACAAACACTCGACGCTGCTTGCCTTTGCCCCGACAATCCGCATAAGACAAGGCTTCACACGTGCGTTCTTGCGTGGGGTCACAAAAAAACTATCCTCCCCCTACGCTCACTTAAACACAATCATTGGCACCAGGTAGTTACAGCACACAACACACAAGTCAATGACATCCACGCAAATCACTGGCACTCAAAACGCTCAGGTAGGCACAGCACACAACACAAAGACAACAAACACCCACATAAATACCCCCGTCTCTCCTCTCCACCGATTTCCCGACGCCGTCACTGTCCATGGCAGGGATGCGGTTTCACGCCGTGACCAGCTCGAGACCATCGTCGAGCTCCCGAAGTTTTTCCAGCAATTGGAACACCAGGGCGACACATCCAGAGCACGTAGGCTATCAACCGGGCTGCAAGCGGTGACGAGTTTGTCGTCAAGGTGGGCTGGGAAGGATTGGGGGAGGCGGGGAGCACCTGGGAGCCTGTGTCGCGTGTGTTCCTTGACGCACCGGCCGTGCTGCGAAAAGAGCTCAAGCCGCTGCGGCTGAAGGCGGAGCAGACGCGGGCGCTCGTACAATGGTATGGACTGTGTTTTTGATCACATTGTGGTTTGGGGGGTAGTCCCGGATTCTGAATTTGAAGTTCTAGTTTTCTGACTTGGAGTTATGCGCATAGCGGTGATAGCGCCTGACGTAGCCACAGCTTGCGGTTTATCGCCGAGGCTGTGCGTGGACGGAGCATGTCGGGGGTTGACGCTGTCGATTCACGGGTGGCGGTTGTACTGAAATACACACTCTACGTGTGGTCTGGGTTTCGGCAAGATGTGTGCAAAACTGGAGGCGTGACACTTGGTGCATGATTTGTTTCGTAATGCATTGGTGATGACGCGGTTTGCTGCAAAATCAGTGTTCACGGTCAGCGAACATGGTAGATATTAGCTCGTGGTGAAACTGATAACAATTTGTTGAACTTGATCATTGCCTTATGTACGGAGTGCTATGCTTATCAAAGTTACTCGGTCTGAGCCATGTTGTGGTTGGTAGCCCGAGATGGGCCTTTGGAGGGTGCTGTGATGCTGTGGTCGTGTAATTGGGCATTTTACCGTGCATAGTGTAGTTCCATTTCGCTGTTCGGGCTGCTTCTCGGCTTTTGAGAGATGGGAAGGAAGGTCCATGGCCGATGGTTTGGCATTTCCCCATGTGATAACGAATGGATTATTGCACTGTGGACAAACGTATTCCGAGCCTACGAGGGAAGGTCTTTGGAGCTGATACCACCGGGACCTCGTTCCGCGGTCGCGAGTCGGCAAACGAACCATTCGACTCTACTGCAGACGGGGGCGGGAGAAAATTATTAGCGCGTACTCCATTCGACTCTATTACAGGAGGGGGCGGGGGATTATCATTCGCGTGCACTCTACTCGACTTTGGTGAAGGCGGCGGGAAAAAACATGTATGCACCCTTCATTCGACTCTACTACAGGCAGGGGAGAGGGAGGGAGGGACGGAATACCAAGGCGGCTGCAGGCAGCGTTACTGGGTTCGAGGGGCCCGGGGTCATCTCACGCTATAGCAGTGCACCAGACGTTTCTGAGCTCATAACAAAACGAGCTCAACAACTCACCTGAAACATAACTTCGAAGGCATTCGTTATCGCATGCCGACCATCATTTCAATGCGCTAGTCCTACAACAAATATTTTCGAAAAATATTCATACCCCCCCCATCATAGTCCATTTTCGAGTAGTCCAACCGGTCAGAATCGTATGGCCCAAAACGTGCAACGTCTACCTTGGGATGACTCACAAGCTTTGCACCAGGTACAAACGCGTCCGTGTCCCTACGGGGGAAACTGATATTGCCTCCCTAGCGGTAATACCTGGTCGAATTTAGTGTGACGGCATGCTTGGCCTGCACTGCGTGCAGTGATATTTGGTTGACGGCAAGCCCGTTAACTACGCATACCCACGGCAACTGTGCGCGTACATCTATAACATGTGCTCAGGGTCTCCTGTCGCATGGTTGATAGCTGCACTGCCACACATGCAAACCATTTCTATCAGGATTCAACTCTACACCAGCAGCAGTCTGTCTATCAGAGTTGCCTTCGGGCACATAATAAGCCGTTTGTAGACTTGGAGCCATTATGAGTCGGTACGCGTTGCCAGCCAAACGCTCCTCTACCATGGCCATCGAGACCGATCCAGCGCCACCCTGATTGCCACTGTTGTTGGCTACCACCAAGCTTCTCCATGTTGCTGCTGCTGTGACTGTTACGAGTATTGCTAACGACGCTGCTGCTGCTGCTGCTGATGCTGCTGCCACTGCAGGTATTGCTTCTAGTATTATTGGTTCTGGCCAGATCGTCCGTTCCCCCGTCCTCTCCTTGAGTATCGTCCGCTAGCCGCTTGCTGATACTTTGCATCCACGTCGCCTCCGCACTGTAGCCGGTCTAAGAGGTTCACCCTTCCTCCAATACCTTCGCCGAGAGCAGTCTCGCTCGTCCAACCCAGCTGCCGTGACTCCCAATCTCTCTTTCATGATTTCCGCCATCGTCTCGAGGCAGGGATCACTCTAACCCCTGGACCTAGCTCGCAGAGTCACGACACATCCGCTAGCGCAATCGAAAGTCTGAAGAACGCAATGCCTGAGGCAGCTAGGCGAGATGAAGAGCACCTATGATCACAGTTGCAAGGACTCGAGTGTTGTAATATCAGCGAGAGAATAAGACGAGAGAATAAAGAGGTTCACCTCAGTCTTCGAGACGTCGGTTCGTCACGGCAGTGATGTGACGACGGCCTGGTGTGGTCATAACCAAGACCAGAGGATCTGAGTACTTGTCACGTACGGGATGTTTGAAGTATTCGCAAGCTGGAAGAAAAGGGGCGCAGTCGCAATAAAGTCATCAGTGACATGAGGTTGTCACAAGGGGAAAGGCGATGCCGACAAGACGCAACGCGTAGGCAAACGTCCGGCGCAACGAGCGAGTGATGACAACTCGATAAGCAAGGCACGAAGCACTGACAAAAGTCGAGGTGGTGCCCGGCCAACCCCCCCCCCCCGAAAGCATTTCTTGAACGAGGCCCTGAGGGAGAACATGGGTTTGCATAGGGACGTTCAAGGGCAATGATGACGCCTCCCCCCGAGATAGTAAGGTCTCGCCACATGGGGAAACCATGTGGTGGGCCCCTTTCTCGCAACATTTCCTCATGCCCAACCTAATTGAAGAAGGGCCTAATCTCAGTCTATACTGTACTACTCAAATTGGAGGTTGGGATGCAGGAGTGCTGGGAAGTGAGACTGCGTCGAGCGGAACACTCTGGCAGCGTTTCAGCTGTTAGCCAGATGGCCGATAATCGAACTCCGTGAGCTGTACATTACCAGTAGAAAGACACGATGCGCGACCCCTATTTAGAGTTCACGATATAGGTGGGAGTTCATGTTGATCCACCAGGTGAGTACGTGGACGTCCAGGGAAGAGCATCACCCGCCTATGCTGAAAAATACAAAGTTAACAACATTGTGTCCAATCCGTGAATCGAGATCGGGCTACGACCAAGTATACAAATCCCGTGGGAAAACGTAACTTCCACCTACTAAACGTATTCCACCGCACAAGACTATGCCACACCTTGCAGATCTACTCTGAGAATGCTCAACAAGCTATATACTGGAAGGATATAATGCTATAGTAGACACGTGCGTCCAAGCGATATTCTACTGGGTGGCGTTCGTGACTTCATTGAATGGGCAACCATCGGGAGGTCGTGTTGATGTGTATATATCGGCCTGAGTAATAAACACCTATACGCAGTTGATATCACGTCATTATCTTTCTGACCATCCATGACGTATTGTTTTAACCCCGACCCCCCCCCCCCCCCCCCCCCCCCCTCCAACGCCCCCTCTTTTCCGACCACCTGCACGATTGCGTAGACCTAGCACCACGCGTATAACAAGCTGCTACATATCTTTGATCCCACAGCCGAAGTGTATTTGAATATTATTTGTGACCTAAACCTCCTAAAAAATCTTCCCCCCCCCCCCTCTTGCTCTCCCTTACTCAAACGCCCCACCAAATATCGAAATCCGCCACATTAATAAACACTTCACGCACAGGATATCACCTCATTATCTTTCGAGAGCCATCCATGCCGCTGTGTCCCCCCCCCCCCCCCGCCTCGAACGCCCCCTTCTTCCCCATCACCCGCACCATCGCCTAGACCTAGCACCACACGTATAACAAACCCCTCACCTAAAGCCCTGCCCCCCCCCCCCCCCCCGGCCCCACCCCCACCTTCCCCCCCAACCCATCCCAACCCCACCCCCACGAACACTCCACCCTCTCTTTGCTCACTGATTGTACGACTTACCCCAGGATATACATGATAAACTGATGTATTATTTCCAAAACCGTGACATTTATCCCCTCAAAAAAATGTATAGTTTCCAGGCACATATTGAGCTGCCCCCCCCCGCCCAACCCCCCCCCCCCCCCCCCACCTCCTCCAAACCCGCTCGCTTTTGATCAAAACCAGGCCCCCTTTCCCTTCACAGCTGTCAGATTTTGTCCCCCTCAGAAACGGGTTTTATAGTTTCCGCGCACAGACTGACTAAAATCATCCTGTTGACCCTGATAGCTACACTGTAGTTGTAAGGGGAGTCGCCGACCTATATCCTTAATGAGGACACACAACTCGTAATGCGCGCGATCGGAGTATCACACACAGCTTGCATAGATGAGTTTCGACGAAATCTTCGATCTCACAGCTGGAGAGTATATCCATAAACGCTGACACCATGTTCGGATTGTTTTGCCGTGCCGGCCAAGTAGAAGGCGAGACGAGATATGGAAAAAATGCAGGACGCTTACGGTAAGTCAATGATAATTCAGTCGTCAGGATATTTCGAAAACCTCGAGGTATCGCAGTACAACAACGAGTACAGACAGCCTCCGAAGCAGAATCGAACCCAGAAGTACTTGGAGTACAGGCAGTATGCACAGTACGTAACCCCGACATCGATGGTCGCAATGGACCGGTTACCCACGCCAATATCCCTTAGCCCTTCAAAGCTCCCGATGTACTGTAAGCATTCTACCTCCCAAAACAGTTTGCTCCAACTTTTACCTCACTTGTGGGACTATCTGGGACTGTTTTCTCCAAACCAATAGGGACGCGGGTGCACCGGTGGTCAAAATACACGTTCATACTCCGACTGTATTGCGCATATTGAAAGCATTTCGGAGCTGCGAGTTAACGAACAATACAGCAAAACCACTATCTGAATACTAGCAGTACTCGAATTACCCACAGTGCAGAACCTCAAAATGTTTGAAGTACTCACGTATCCATAACATCGAAGCATCTATGTGCAGCATTAGTGTTACGGTTCGAAACTTTCTCCAGGAGTTACGAAGACAGACTGGCGTTGTCGTCGCGTCATCCGCGGCCCCTCTCCGAATTCGAGTGGCCGCCGCTGCTCATTTATCCTTCTTCGGACCACAGCCCTATGGTCCTGGAGACAAGCATTAACTTGCCATCTATCTTTTCCTGTCTAACTTACTGAGATACCCCATCCACTGTGTACCAGAAGCCTGTTCAGGTCTGAGGTTGGTCTTTATATCATGTTCTCTCTCCTGATGACACCTCTTTGCTACTAAACTATGCTACCTACTATGCAACTTACAACTTGAATCTCCATATTTGTTTGCCCCGTCGAAGACCCTAGATCTCATGACGGTGTCCTTCAGCCTCTTATGATTTATATAATTAGGTACGAACGTACATATTCCGTAAGTACGTACAGCGATAGGTGCACTACAGTAGGTACGGCAGGTACGTCATAACTGCTGAAAGGCACACTATGTCCCGACTTGAACAAAACTTTTTTTTCCGCCCTGCATGCATGCAGCAGCAGTAGGTACCTGCAGTATAATAGTTTGACAATATGTGTAAGCAGGAACATACTAGCAGCAGTCCTTACGGCAGGTACGCACGTACATCAGTAGTATGCGCGCGTACGTCAACTGTACTTATAGTAGGTACGCGTGGCGTAGGTACAGCAGTAGCTTCAGTAGGTACGCGTACCGTACGCATAACAAGTAGGCGCCTTATGCGCGCATTTTCGAGCCGTTTTCATCGATAGTTATAGCAGGTGCAGTAGGTACGCAAATACACACATCAGTAGTAGCTACAGGTGTGAGTAGGGTAGGTGCAACAGGTACGTACGTACAGCGCTTACATAGGTGCGGTTTACATTTCGTGCGTAAGCTGTAACGTATTTATGTGTAGGTGGGCACAGCGATTATTCCACTCTTATAATAGCTACCCTCTCTTATTCTTGTGCACGCATATTTTACGTTTTCATATCATAGGCCCTTGTTTTCGTAGGGAAAAGCAAGCACGTAATGCAAGCACCATGAATCGTACTAGTTTAATGGCTGTACAGACACCACACCACACAATAATGCGGCCCTTTTGGACTGCGCCCACGTTTCGAGGGACATCTATCTGGAATAGGGCAGGATTATTGTTGCATTACCAAACAAAATCACGCGTCATCGAGCCTCTTGCCAATAAATTTCCGTGCGGTTTGCAATGGTGTAAACGAGCAGGATAATCTCACAACTGGCTGGCCAAATGCCGCCTACTACAGTAGTTCTCTGTCAACTTGTACTAGGGTACCCGTATGCGAGGAATGAATGCCATTTTCGACCCGTTAGCATAATTCCTGAGGTTGTTCCTTGTGCGAAGCGGCCAGACAGCTGTTTACCGCAGCACAGATACTCACAGTAACTACAGCTACTACTGCACAGATAGATCGACGTGTAGTCTATATATATAATCTGGTTGCTAATGTTAATAAACAGCGGGTACACCGGAAGCGTCCGCACATCAGCTAGATGAACGCACAATTCAACATGAAAAGATTATCATTACAGAACCCAAGAATGGCCAACCACATAACTAAACGCCTTCATTCGTTCGTTTAGTACGTTGTGTGGCATTACATGAGTGGCTGCAGCTCGGTCCTTTCGGAAACACGAGTTTGCTTAATAATGTAACATCATTGGAAAGGGGCGCATGTTTGAAGAGGAGCACTTCTGATAAATATTGTACAACTCATAATAGAGCGAAGGGAAGAGCACGCAGGAGAAGGTGCTATAATAGATAGACTTCGGTCGTAGCACGGTCGCGATCCCGGCAGCAGCGATCGAGAGGGATGGGGCGGATCCTGGATCGACAAAATTTGTACGCACTCTTGTACGTACGGTGGATAGGATTACCGTTACGTATTAGACGAGCTATTGACTTGCTGTGTCGACCTACAGTTAACTTCGTTGGTACTGCTCAAGTACGTCTC
Source organism: Undaria pinnatifida (assembly GCA_012845835.1). NCBI lineage: Eukaryota > Phaeophyceae > Laminariales > Alariaceae > Undaria > Undaria pinnatifida. The sequence continues at coordinate 21,130,155 of JABAKD010000016.1, forward strand.
ATACTATCGAGTGCTCCTAACAGCGACAATATGCGAGGAGAGAAGACAACCAGAACGCGCAAAACTGTAGGCTGTAACAGTCTGCCAGAGGACAACGGAGAAGGGCGTGGCCCTGACTTGACCACCCTTGTACGCCGGACACATCCTTTTACGGTGGGAATGGTACCTATTAAGGTATCCGATGGGCTATTGACATCCTGTAGCGAGAACACGATCAAGAGGGCACACATGGTACGGAGAAGGTGAACATAACTTTTTCTGGGGCTTCTCACTTTAGGAGCTCAATACCCCACGCAGAAACCAATTGATACAAATCAACGAGCAAGCCGATGAATAATCTTATGGCCTAGTCACCCCCAAAAAAAAGTGCGTTGAGAAACGTGTTCTTCGTACTATGATCGCTGTTGAACGCTTGCACTACGTACAAACTGTTATACCAATGATCGTGGTAACCAATAATCGTGTAAGAGAGCAGCTATTATGTCAGCTGTAGAAAATATCGCACTACCGCCAAACACACAGGAGCCAGTACCTGATAGCCAAAGAAAGGCCCACATATGAACCACGCGGGGCGTATCGTTCCGTCACAGAACCTTGCACAAATATAGTGAACCGTGTGTTGTTGTCACAGACTCCCCTGGGCCATATATACGGGCAGTCAGTGTCATTCCATCAAGGCCCGGGTCGAAATCATTATTATCATGGATTGCCTGGCGTGAGGCAAGTCTTCCACCTCAAGAAGACTGAAGCTCATGTCAATAGTGCATCCGCATATATATAGTATACTACAAAACCGAAAATCGGCAGACCAGTATATGAAACTGCAGTATGTAGTACCACGAACAGTCCCCCTACTCGGTGCAAGATACGATGGGTCTTAAACAACTCAGGACCGATGGCCAGATAAATCAGCACATACATATCCAATTCTATCGTGGAACAATTGCCAAGGTAGAACGACAATCTGAATAACAATACTGTTACTGTGGGAAATCCTACCCTCAGATCGTCTCCTACTTCAAGCTTTTGCAGTGAAACGCCTCCAGAAACGATGTCCTCCTTCAATGTCGAGCTTATAATTATCGAACAGTTGAATGCATGTTAATGCAGAAAGGTTAGCATTGCCGAGGTAAAACGGCAATCCCAATACCAAAATGTCTCAATATCAGGTGTAGTATAAATCTCCCATACAATGTAAGGGAGTTACCACGGGAAGGGAAAAATTGTACAAACGGAAATCTGTTGGGAAAACCTTCAAAAAAAAATCACTACAGTAACACCCTCTACACATGAAACCCCACCGCCCAATATCATAATCGGCCGCCCTGCTTTGTAGTCTGTAGAAAAGAGCAAATGACAGCACGTTTCTGATGTAAAAGCAACTCGATTCCCACTCTAGCAACCCCCCTGATATACACTCCCCAAGAGCGAATCCAAACGCAAACGGCAAACGCCTCCGTGTGCGATTGTGAGAGATTCAGCATGTTGCTATTCTGATGCACGTGGAAAATCTTACACTCCCCTCTGGCTATGCTCCAATAAATCTCCTGATTGAACACCACTACTTTTATCCCTCTGAAATGCAACGCCGGTATTATTGTATCAATGCAAATCGAGGCAAAAAATCGTAAAAACACCGATCGCCCAAACCACGCCTTCGTATAGACTACTGGCATTGGTAGTATTCGCCGATCAATTATAGACAACGTACCACACATTTGATATCTGGGCGTAAATATCCCGCATGCCGTGTCGAGAAACATGCCAGTTCGCGGTATGGTCAGTCACCTCAGACCTCGGGTTAAATCACAGATCAACTAGCATGCGGGACGCTCGGCACGTTCCTGCCATTAGAGCAGGTCGTATCTTCCCTTGCAGCCTATCTATCACACACATAATATTGGTTGCCATGTACACCACGAACTCATTGGCTGCTGTGCACGTCAAGGATTAATGCAACCCCCTTATCGGCAAGCAGCATCCCACTAGCCTGTGCGTATCTCTTACAACGCATCCGTAATTCACAACACAAAATACAAAATTCCATAATCTGCATTAGAATACAACTAACTGTGCCCGAGCACAATCATTGGTCGCCGCGAGAGAATGCAGTTACTTCCTAACCAAGAACCAGAAAGCAAATAAAAAAATCCAAAGCTCACCGCAGTCAAATCTGCAACCACAAGCAGTGCTCATGTCTGCTGTAACGGCAACAAACCCGGATTCTATTTTATATAGTTTCTCCCACTGAAAACGATCAAAGAAGCAGATCGCAATTCTGCTCACGGGGTCGACCCATATATGTTGATCAACTCTGAAAATCAAAGCGTGGTTTATGGTATAAATTCGAATGAAAAATTGAATCAGGCACCCGACATACGAATATACAGCAGTACAAACGCCTAAAAAAAATATGAGGCAGCGATACCTGGTTAAGGTGTCCCGAAATCCCGACAACAATTTTGGCAAAAAAGTGCCTTTGACAAGCCTAGCCCCATGAAAAATGTTGCTGATGATATCGAATGAACGCACATATAGATGTCAGAAGTTGCATCTGTAGACAAGTGTCTTTGAAAACACGATCGAGAGGGGCTTGGTTCTCACTCGACTACCCCGGCCCGCGTTGGACACGTCCTGGTAGGTTCGACATGGTCCCCGTTGAGAATCCAGCGGGTTAGACTATAAAGCTGGTGCCTTATCCACAGCGACAATCCTGTATGTTTTCTACGCCCTTATGTTTGCGCTAGCCGCGGCTATTGTTCAATACTAAACACCCTCCCTCAATGGATGCCCGTTCTAAAAAGCCAAAAACCGAACCAACAAAAGTCTAGAGCACATACATGATAACTTGTCATCACAAATCAATACGCGAAAGGGCTCATACAAAGATTGCGATACGACAGCAAGCTCAACCGCTCCCTAGATCGACCTCCAACTGAATAGTATTCGACGAAGTCTCTCCTCCCTGCTCCAGCTAACTACCCCCGCGGCATAAGCTCCCCCCCCCGAGGTAGTTTGCGTTTTGATGTCCGAACACGCCCAGGTAAACCCCGTGCACCCCACTCCTGCCTATCAAAGTTGCGATATTCAATGGATTGGATGTCCTCTTAATCAAAACGAACGTCATTGTGTATATGTATTGCCCAGTTGCATGGTCTGCCAATATCGGTGACGACGCAACTCTCGTATATATTAGATGTCCTACTCCAATTCGTTTGGGGTGGGATATAACGACCATTACGGTTATGGTTTATTCAACTGGTGCAACATCAACGCCGTCGCCTGTCGAAATCCCTACTCCTCCCGGACAAACATCTGCTTAAACTCAGTACCGAGAGAGTGCATCACCCTGTAGTCCTCGACATCGCCACGAAGCACACCGAGACCCGTCATAACGGGTTTGCCCGTCTCTTTGTCGTGAACGAGACGGGCAGTCTCACCGAGCATTCCCTTGGCGGTCGCCATGCCCTCGGCATGCTCGACGCGCACGTCCATTTGCCAGAACGAGGCAGTGGGCACAACGCGGCCATCCTGCAGTGTCTGCTCCTGCTCGCTGTTAATGCCGACATTCACACGAAGAGACAGGTTAGGCGATTCAATCCGTAGCACGGCATGGGTAGACTCAACGCCGGCAAGGGCGGTCACGTCGCCGTCGAGCTCTTCGAGGTACTTCACGCACCACGGCGGGGCGATCATAACGGAATTTTCCAGGAGCCAGTCGAACATGGATGTGGTCGTTCTAAGATTGCGCCTCCCGTGCATGAGCTTCTCCTCTTCGTCGAGGTCGCCCCACATGAGGTAGTCGCCGAACCGCTGGCACTCGAGGGGAAGATTGACGCCGGTAATGTGGATTCCGCCGTCAAAGTGGTACTCACCAGCGACTGGCATCTCTTCGCGTCCGTCAACAGTTATACGGAGGGCGCCATTTACTAGGCAAGATGCTGAAGTAAACTCGGCGTTGGCGGGATGCTGGCAAACGGGTGCGAGATCGAGGGGGTCCACGATGTCCACTGTAATCCTATGGCCACCTTCGGTTACCGCTGCGACGCCGGTCACAAGTTGGCGCTCGGGGAACGTCTCGGGTAGGTGAGAGGTGACGCGAAGGTTCATCTGAAGGTCATGTTGAGTGGACAGGAAGGCGTACCATCCACCATCCTCGCCCGACCAGTAGTAGCGCTGGCCGCGGAGTCCATTGACGTGTGGGTCGTCGAATATCGAAGGGTTGCAGAAGCCGGTGTTGAAAACGGATTGAACAATTGTGCCGAAATCGGTACCGTCGCCATCCGGGTCGAGGTCGATGGTGTTTGATGACGTCACCGTCGGTGGTAAAACGAAATTGTCGCACACGCCTGCGTCTTGGCAGCGGACGTCACATGATTCGGCATCAACGGTCACGCTGTCAGAGCTTGTAAATTCATTCAAAGCAAAAATACTGAGTACGCCGGTGCCGCCCACGTTATCGGGAGCGAACAAAATGACGTCGTCGTTTTCGAAGACGATGCAGTCTTCTTCGATGTAGCTGCAGGGTGACGGATTCCAGTCGCCTTCCTCAACAATCGACTCGAACACGATTATCAGTGGACCGCTCGTGACGCCGTTGGTAGTTTCCGTGTACGTGAGGGTGATGCGGATGATAATCGTGACGGCCTGAATGCCAGAAGCGGTTAAAACGAAAGGGTTGAGCTGGCCACCGTTGAAATCGCCGACCTTAATAAGAAGGAATATTATGACCTGGAAGAAGGTAACCTGCACATCGAAATACGAGCATGGAGACCGTCAGGGGGGAGGATGTTACCGCTTTCATCGTACCACCTGGGTATAGCAAATTCGCGTTCTACGCTACTGTCGCTCTGTGGTTTGGAAATGACAGCAAACTCCCAAACGTTCTTGGAAAGAGGTAACCGCGGTCAGTTTCGTCCGAATGCGCCGTCGCTTCAGTTCGTGTGCATGGCCGTACTATCCTGTAAACGGCTGTGAACTGCCATTGCATTACGAACTCGTCGAAGGGGAGGGCGCATCGCTGGGTGCTGCTACCGTGCCGAAGGACATCCATATGGCAGTGAGTATATCACAATGATAATTTTGCATTGCGGTGTTTGCTGGGCGCATATTATGAAACGCAATGTAATTGATCTGATATACCAGCTGTTGCAGACTGGACACTCTTGACGCATTATATCACTCGTGGATTGATTATATTCACCACAAAAAGGATCGGTTGATTGTTGATCAGCTGGTCATCACATGCGAACATTATTGAGGGGGGGTGGCGAAGATTTAACCTCGAATATCTCGCCCTCGCAAGATATAGGGAAGAGTACATCGGTTCGCCATGGCGCTGTTGCATTAAATTTCTACAGCGCGTAGTAAACGGCCACCCGACGTACCAGGGTGCACGTGCCGCAGCAATTACCCGAGAACCCTCCCACTGGGTCCAACCGACGGTAGAACATGTCGACCTCGTTGGCATCGTTTACCGCAGCAAGGGCGCGGCTGAGCATCACAACAGCGTGGCACACAATACACGTGGGGGTGGCGCCAATGTAGCCAATAATGTCAATTGGCATCGTTGTCAAAGAAGGGGCAAAAATGAGGGGTTCTTCCTTCTCTAAGAGAAAAAAAGGACGAACACCTGTCGCCCTACGCCTAAGAGCCGACAAGGCAGTGAAGGCTTCCTACGGGTGGGCTTTGTGCGTTGGCCATCGATCACAGCATTCGTATTTACTATAGATACAACATATGGAACATTTCTGCTGCTGGTTGCGATGTTGAAGATGGTGCTGCTGCCTGCTGCTGTTGGCATACGTGCGCGTCAACGCTGTTGCTCGCAGCGCAGCCGGACGCCTGCGGACAAAATCGACGGCAGTTCCTGATGACAGGAAAGGCTTACAGTGGCTGTTATCAAATTCTACGGTTATCGTATGCTCCCTGGTGTCAGTGTTCAATGGTGCGCGAGTTCAAGAAATGAAAAGCAAATTTGTAGCTTAGCGCCACGCGAAGTTTAGCAGATGCAATATATTCATTACGACGTGTTATTGAGCAAACGAAATACACCATCAAAACACACTATGTATATTATAGATGCAGAACGATCATGACAGGCAAGCACATATGCCTTTGAGCCTCACCTTCCATCATGGTGATGTGTGTTGATAACATGACCCGCGGTTATGCCCAAAATCGCTGCGAGTAGAAGCAATATCGGCGTGAGGCCTCTCATGGTGCCCTGCACGCGCATTGAGTACCGGAGGCACAGGCGGGTGCGGGAATTGGGGTGGAGGAAAGAAATAAGTGGTGTGTTGCACACGTCAAGCCTAAACGTAAGCATTCGATGTTCTCAAACCCATGGCATAGTCTGAAACCGAAAACGGTTGTGTACGCTGTTATAGCAAGCGAAGCCAGACTGTCGCAGCAGCAGCGGTTTAAACAGAAATGAAAAAATGTTCGATTGACAACGAAGTTATATATTTATATTAATACTCCGGAGTAGTATATTTTCCAGCGCGCGTGTGGTATCGGTTTTACGTTCGTTCGTCGTAGACCATCCCATTCTACCCCCGAAAAGGTTGCTTAATGGATTTTTGTCGCGAAGCTGTGGTTCGTCAGCTCTTTATCCTACGGCCCATCTACTTTTGTTGACATACTACAATGTCTCAGTATGTGGTAGGTCAGGTACCAAAAACCCTGACCAAGCCATCCATCCGCAAACCATCCACCATACGTACACATGGTAGAGCAGTATAGTGCTAACTACATGAATATATTTATAAAATAGATATGATGTTAATTCTAGTTCAAAATTCCCCACCTAGAATGAAAATACCGGTACAAACACCAATCATTACAATAGTGGAGTAAAACGTTATACTCCGGAGTATATTTTAGGAAAATAACATATGAGACTAATAGGACCCCTCCCATATTAAGAAAAAACTTACACACATCGTATATTACAAGTACCAATAATATCCAGCTTGAAAAAATGAGTATTGATCCGAATACCCGCATCGTATATTACAAGTACCGATAGGCAGCTTGATTGAAAAGAAAAGTTGACTGACCCGAAATTCGAACTCACGGCTGACGTTCTGAAAATATTTATTAGGTATGTTATTAGAGTGACAGCGTATCAATTTGGAACCGTGGGTTCGTGTCCCACAGAGTTATTTTTTTTGTTTTTCTGGGAGTAGCCGACTTATTATATTGTCGAATGCCGTATGCATTAGATGGCCAGTAATAATGCTAACTCTGTATTCGTACTCCTTTCAAAGCGGAGAAAAAACAAACTAAACCACCTACTACTATACAATGTACATATGATAGAGAACAGAAGTAGATATAGTGGAAACTACAGCGAGCGGTAGAAATAAATTCGTAAATTAGATACATATTATAAAGAGTGTATTTTCATTTTTTATAATATTACAAGAAATGAAAATGCACTCCAGCTGTGAGATCGAAGATTTTGTCGAAACTCATCTTTGCATGTATGTGTGTGTGATACTCCGATCGCGCGTATTATTACGGAGTTAGTCGTGTGTCCTCAATAATAAGGATAAAGGTCGGCGACTCCCCTTGCAACTACAGCAGTGTAGCTATCAGGGTCGACAGGGTGATGTTAGGCAGTCTGTGTGCGCGGAAACTCTAAAACTCTAACGTTGGGCTGCGAAAGCAACTGAGTTAAATCGACACACACACGACGCGTATGAAAATACGTAGAAGTGTGGTGAGACAAAGCTTTATTTTTCCACATCCTCCGGAGGGTAAAAAAAGAAAAAAATCTAAAACCCGTTTCTGAGGGGGACAAAATCTGACAGCTGTGCAAGGAAATGCATCAGTTTATCAAGTGAGTACTGTAAGTCGAATAACCGGCAAGGGGAGGGCGGAGTTTATAACGACGTGGGGGCCTGATTTTAATCACAAGGGGGGCGGGAGGGGGGAAGGGGGGGAAGGGGACGGGTGCATATTATGTTAGATCTAGCTCAAAATTCCCTTCCACGCACATATTGAGCTGCCCCACACGCCCCCCCCCCGCCCCAACCCCCCCCCCCCCCCCCAATAATAAACTGGTGCCAAAACCGTCAGATTTATCCCCTTGAAAGGATTATAACTTACATGCACAAATTGCCCCCCCTTCCCCCCCCCCTCCCCCCGTCCTCCAAACCCGCTCGCTTTTGATCAAAACCAGGTCCCCACGTCATTCGAAACTCCGCCCCCCCCCCTCACCGGTTATCGACTTACAAGATTCACTTGATAAAAGGATACATTTCCCTCCACAGCTGTCAGACTTTGTCCCCCTCAGAAACGGGTTTTATAGTTTCAGCGCACAGACTGACTGAAATCACCCTGTTGACCCTGGTAGCTACACTGCAGTTGCAAGGGGAGTCGCCGACCTAAATCCTTAATGAGGACACACAACCCGTAACACGCGCGATCGGAGTATTACACACAGCTTGCAGAGATGAGTTTCGACGAAATCTTCGACCTCACAGCTGGAGTGTATTTTCATTTTTTATAAAATTCCCTACCTAAAGTAAAAATACCGACCTCAACCATTTTGGTGGAGAAAAAACAAAACTATACTCCGGAGTATATAAATGGTATAAACAAAAGAATAGGACCCCTCCCACTTAAAACCTAACCCACACAGTATATTATGAAAACAAATTTCGTAATATGAATTAAAATACAGTCCAGCTGTGAGATCGAAGGTTTCGTCGAAACTCATCTTTGCGAGCTGTGTGTGATACTCCGATCCCTCGTATTACGAGTTGTGTGTCCTCCTTAAGGATATATATATATATACATAGGTCGGCGACTCCCCTTACAACTGCAGTGTAGCTATCAGGGTCAACAGGGTGATGTTAGTCAGTCTGTGCGCGGAAACTATAAAACCCGTTTCTGAGGGGGACAAATTCTGACAGCTGTGGAGGGAAATGTATCCGTTTATCAAGTGAATCTTGTAAGTCGAATAACCGGTGAGGAGGGCGGGCGGAGTTTTGAAGGACGTGAGGGCCTGGTTTTGATCAAAAGCGATCGGGTTTGGAGGGGGGGGGGGGGGGGGGTGGGGGGGGGGGGTGGGGGGGGGGGGGGGGGGGGAAGGGGGGGCAATTTGTGCATGTAAGCTTTAAATCCTTTCAAGGGGATAAATCTGACGGTTTTGGCACCAGTTTATTTTTTTTTTGGGGGGGAGGGGATTGGGGCGCGGGGGGGGGGGGGGTCGGGGCGGTCAATATGTGCGTGGAAACTATACATTATTTTGAGGGGATAAATGTCACGGTTTTGGAAATAATGCATCAGTTTATCATGTATATCCTGGGGTAAGTCGTACAAGCAGTGACTAAAGAGAGTGTGGAGTGTTCGAGGGGGTGGGGTTGGGATGGGTTGGGGGGGGGGGGGGGGGGAGGGGGGGGCAGGGGGGGGGGGGGGAGGAAGGGCTTTAGGTGAGGGGTTTGTTATACGTGTGGTGCTAGGTCTAGGCGATGGTGCGGGTGATGGGGAAGAAGGGGGCGTTCGAGGCGGAGGGGGGGGGGGGGAACACAGCGGCATGGATGGCTCTCGAAAGATAGTGAGGTGATATCCTGTGCGTGAAGTGTTTATTAATGTGGCGAATTTCAATATTTGGTGGGGCGTTTGAGTAAGGGAGAGCGAGAGGGGGGGGGGGAGGGGGGGGGGAATTTTTGAGGAGGTTTAGGTCGCAAATAATATTCAAATACACTTCGGCTGTGAGATCAAAGATATGTAGCGACTTGTTATACGCGTGGTGCTAGGTCTAGGCGATCGTGCGGGTGGTTGGAAAAGAGGGGGCGTTGGAGGTGTGGGGGGGGGGGGGGGGGGAAGAATTGAAAACTACGTCATGGATGGTCAGAAAGATAAGGACGTGATATCAACTGCGTATAGGTGTTTATTACTCAGGCCGATTTCGATTGTGAGTGGGGCGTTTGGACAAACTAGGCGGAAGGGGGGGGGAATCGGGGGACGGGGGGGGGTGGGGGGGAAGGGTTGGGGTTTTTAATGAACAAGAGGGGTCAGGGGAGGGGGAGGGGAGGGGGGCGGCGGCGGGGGGCGGGACTTTCAATACGTGCGCGGAAACTATAAATCATCAAAGGGGACAAACCTGACGATTGAAGCAATAAGACATCCCTTTATATCATCTGGCTTGTAATGTTTACTATTCTAGAAGGTTTGATCTCGATGCAGCATGCAACCTATTGTTTAAGTGTAGTAAATAACGTGTTAAATCTTCATAATTTGTTGTAGTATGATACATAGATCGAAACCTAGAATATTTTATAGAATATTTGTAGTTACCATTATTTTCTGACATCGCTAATTATAAGAAAGAGATACGTAATGTCAAATACAACAGGCGAGGTGATGTGGTCATGCACTGTTTGTGACCATCATCATACAGTTACCATTATTTTCTGACATCGCTAATTATACGAAAGAGATACGTATTGCCAAATACAGCATGCGAGGTGATGTATGTGGCCATGTATGTACTGCCTCCGCCATTGAGCATTAAAGGGAGGGATGCGAATCGTCAGTTTTAAAGGAACGCTTGGTATACATGTGCTCAATAACGTTACCTCGTGAGTCATACTAGGTATACACGCGCTCAATTACGTTACCTCGTTAGTAATACTTCGCTTGGTATAGGTTGGGAGGCGATCATGCAGACGGTATGTACGAAATACCCTACGTAATGGGTTGGTAAGGTTGTTTACCGCAATTTTAACACATCTGCCTGTGCTTCCTTTTCCAAAGTATTGTTGTCTCAAAAAAAGTGTACGATTTCACGCCTATGATTTTACCTTGTCGATGTGGGGCTCTGCGGTCGTCAATTATAAGTCAGGGATACATCCTACAAATACATCAGGCGAGGTGGGTATATGATGTCATATATATGCGATGTCATCACTATTGATCGCGAGGGTGATTTTACTTCGTTAGGTATATGGTACTGTGTTTCGTAGAGGTCGTCTCAGGAGGGTATGCGATGGGTCGGCAGTGTGGTTTATCGCAATTTTATCAGGTCTGCCTGTGCTTCCTTTTCAACTTATTATTGTCTCAAATGTACGATTTCACGTCCATGATTTTTACCGTGCCGCTGTGGGGCTCTGAGGTCGCCGATTCTAAGACAGAGATACATCTTACAAATACATGGGCATGCAACGTCATATATATGCGATGTCCCTACTATTGAACGCGAGGGTGACTTTACTTCGTTAGGCACATTCTACTGCGTTTGGTATGGTAGAGGTTGTCAGGCAATCATGTAAGCGGATATCACGAAAAAATTCACCCACATACATTATCAAAATTAAAATACACTCCAGCTAGCTAGCTGTGAGATCGAATATTTTGTCGAAACTCATCTTTTCAAGCTGTGTGTGATACTCCGGTCGCGCGTATTACGGGTTGTGTGTCCCTATTAAGGATATAGGTCGGCGACTCCCCTTGCAACTACAGTGTAGCTATCAGGGTCAACAGGGTGATGTTAGGCAGTCTGTGCGCGGAAACTATAAAACCCGTTTATGAGGGGGACAAAATCTGACAGCTGTGGAAGGAAATGCATCAGTTTATCATTTGAATCCTGTAAGTCGTATAACCGGTGAGGGAAGGGCGGAGTTTTCAAGGACGTGGGGGCCTAAGTTTGATCAAAAGAGGGGCGGGAGGGGGGGGGGGGGGGGGGGGGGGACGGGGGGGGCAGGTCTATTTGTGCGTGGAAACTCTGAATATTTGTTGTGGGGAAGGGGGAGGAATGTGGCGGGGGGGGCCGTGGGCGGGGGGTGAGGGCTTCAGGTCGCATAGATGTAGGGGTTTGCTATACGCGTGGTGCTAGGTCTAGGCGATGGTGCGGGTGGTGGGTGGAAGGAGGGGGCGTTGGGGACGGGGGTGGGTGGGAATTGCAGCAGCGGTATGGACGGCTCTGAAACGATAACGAGGTGATATCCAGTGCGTGGAAGTGTTACATATAATATTACAAGTACCAATAATGCAGCTTGCAAAGATGAGTATTGACCCGAAATCCGTCGAACTCACGGCTGACCACACGCGCGCAGAGTTGCAGGCTGCTGCTGCTAGGGGGCTGGACTGTTGCTGGGCGTCAGGATCGTAGCGCGATGCTCTGTGCCAAAATAGGGAATTTACGTGTACGCAGCACACCAACCTGAACATAAATTTGAGGACCGTTGGAGTACTAATATGATATTCAAACGATCATTACGCTTTACCCCGGAATGTCACCTGGCACTTGACAAGACCAGCAGTAGCAGCAGCAGCGAGAGGTATAGCGGCGTATAGGCGGGTAGGGCATCGCAGGCTCCGATCAAAGCAATCAGCTTCTACTACAATAGCAGCTACACGCGCAGAGAGTTGCAAGCTGCTGCTGCTAGGGGGCTGTGCTGCTGCTGAGCGTCAGGATCGTAGCGTGGTGCTCTGTGCCAAAATTGGGAATGTACGTGTACGCAGCACACCAGCCTGAACATAAACATAAGGAACGTTTGAGAACTAATATAATTCAAATGATCGTTACAATTTATGCCAGCAAGTCACTTTATCACTTGACACTTGACAGAAGCAGCAACAGTAGCAGCAGCAGTGAGAAGTAGTGGGGAAAGACGGGTAGCGCAGGCTCCGATCAAAGCAACCAGCTACTACAACAGCAGCCACACGCCTAGATAAGTGCATGCTGCTGCTAGGGGGTTGGACTGCTGTTGGGCGGCAGGATCGAAGCGCGGTGCTCTGTGCCCAAATACGGAAAGGCGCCTACGTGTACCCTCTACGAGAAGAAAAACGCGGTTTGCGTCCAAATCTTACGTGCGTACACGAGGATAAGGGATGAAGAAACCCAATCCCCGGGGATGTTGCGGAAACCCGGGTATTTGCCTTAAGTGTGCCCAAGGCAAAAAGAGTTTTAAATGCCTGCCACGCGCGACACACTGCACGGATCGCGCCCGAACCTCCGGCAACGTGAGCCCGACGGCCGAATAGTGCCTACTCCACCCGACGTTTTGGACAAACGTGCGAGCACGGGGAGATGTGCCCGAAGGGAAAAAAAATCACAATAATACATTTACATTTCAGGGGGGCTTCGCCGCGGCGGGCTGACGCCCCCCTGCGGCTCCACGCATGCCCGTAAGTAAGACAGGTAGTAAATGAAGCGAAGAGGGACTGTAGAGGCGACAAATTACTTCCAAGGGGTACGGTGTGGTTAAAAATCAGTTCAAAGTGTTGCAAACTGTCGTCAAATTGTGTGCATTGGTGGGGAAAGAAACAGCAAAAAGCGTCGACGACGTGACCCGAGAACCCCATTCTGCCCTCCCTTCAGGCGGAACACGCGCATAATGGCCTGGAATTAATTGGATTTGAATGGTGGGCCTGAAGTTACTTGTTTTTTGTACAGTAGGTTTAATTTTTTTTCAATTTTTCGTATAGGGGGTACGAAATAACTTGATTTTTGTATCTTGAGTCTGAAATGACTTGAATTTGTGTGCTGGGTCTGAAATGACTTTGTTTTTGTATCAGTGATGAAAATGAATCAAATTTTCATAGGGGGTCTAAAATGACTTGATTTTTGTATGGTGGGTTTGAAATGGCTTGGAATTGTATCGGGGGTCTAAAATGACTTGGTGTTTGTATCGTGGTTTTGAAATGACTTAAAATTGTATAGAGGGTCTGCAATGACTTGAAATTGTATGGTGGGTCTGAAATGACTTGCTTTTTGTATGGGGGTCTGACATTACCTGAATTTGTACGGGGGGTCTAAAATGACTTCATTTTGGTATTATACTGTGTTGGCAATGGCTCAGTTCTTGTTTATTAGTGGGTCTGGAAATGAATCGGTTTTCGTTAGAGGGGTCTGAAATGACTTGAAATTGTATGGGAGGTCTAAAATGACTTGGTTTTTGTATTGTGGTTCTGAAATGACTTGAAATTGTATAGGGGTCTGAAATGACTTGAAATTGTATGATGGGTCTGAAATGACTTGATTTTTTTATGGGGGCCTGAAGTATCTTGATTTTTGTATAGGGGTCTGAAGTGTTAAAAGTATGAACCTTGGATTCAAATCTAAGTTAATGCGCAGTCTACTCGCACGAATAAGATATACAGCAGTTGAATCTTAAGTTGAATCTTACGTTGAATCTTCGGTGTAACCTAGATGTAAACGTAGATTTGAGTATGTTGAGGTTGTCCCGTTGTCCCGGTATTCTACCGTACTACGGGCATTGTTCCGTGATGATCATCAGGTGGTGATGCAACCCACCATGATCACTCTCCAAACTCTCCCAACTCTCCTTCTTTTTTTTTTTTTTTTCATCCACCGGCGGACGGGGAAAAATAAAGCTTTAACTCACCACACTTCCACGTATTTTCATACGCGTCGTGTGTCGATTCAACTCAGTTGCTTTCGCAGCCCAACGCTAGCTGGCACACCCTTCGGGTCCCATTGTAGGTATAGCGTAAGCTCTTTTTCTCTTCCTTCTTTCTCTGCTTTCTTCTTCTTCTCTCTTTGGCCTCAAGCGCCTTTTCCAAACTATCCTTTTTCTTTCTTATCACAAGTGATCTTGACAGACACTTCGGTGCCACCTCTGCATCTCTTCGCATAGAAGACAGAGCCTTCACACAACCATTGTGGTCACAGGCAATTCACGGGTTATGAGCCTTCGACCTTCGATGTAAACATCGATCGGCACCAAGCGACTTTTCATTGAAGTTTGTGGCATTATACGGGGAAGTTTGTGAGAAACTCCATTAAGCCGGCTACTGCATCAGCTACAGCATCAGCATCAGCATCGCCATGGGAGAGTCCACGAAAGCAGGTGATGCGGTAGGCAAGCTCGTTAGAGCTCTCAACGGCAAATTAAATGGGCTTAAGTTCGACGTATGGAAACGCACGGCTCAGTCCGTGACAAGTATGCGTCATGCCGGGATCTCTGATATTCTGGAAGGGCGACCTTGCCCCGAGCCGGAACTAGTTAGTCCTCGTCCATCTTCTAGAAAAAATAGGCCTTCACGAGCCGTAACTCGCAGCCAGGCCGCTAACGAAACGGACATTCAGTCCGGGAAAGCACCCCCGGCTGATACGGCAGAAAATGTACAGCCGGACGCAAGGAGTACTCCCGTGGACACAGCGCATCTGCCACCATCATCTTCAGGATATTCAACACTCCCAGTCGCAGCATCAGTTTCATGGGCCACGGATGACAACATCTCGACTTTAGAAGACATCAAGCACTGGCACCGCGACAATCGTCTTCTGTTCGACTTCTTGTTCCTGAGTAAGCTGCTTGGGATGGTATGGTTAGAAAATATCAAAATACCACCCGCCAACGTAGACGTATACTCAAGCAACAACTATCGCATATGGTCATGACGGATGGGCAAGACCCAGACGTGTTGATAAATGAAGTATACTATTTACGGGATGAATTGGTGGGCATGGGAGAGGTGTTCAACGATGACAGCATATTGGACATAGTGCTGGAAGGACTCACGGATGAATACCTGCAAATAAAATATAGCGCCGAAGCAGATGATAACTTCACACTCGACCGAGCTGTGATAACAATGCGTAATATGTACGCGAATAAAGCTATGCGAAACGGGCCTTTGCGAAAAGCGAAGGGGCGTGAATCTGCTATGGTAGTCACGTCAACACCCTCAGCAGTAGTGACCTGTTCACACTGCAAAAAGCCAGGCCATCGATTCCAAAATTGCTTTAAACGCAAGGGAAAGATGTCGGGGAAGAAACCTCCCCCGACACCTCGAAAGAATTCTTGGTGTAGCCTGCATAATACCGATCGCCACGATAATAGCGACTGTCGGTCTCAAATGCGGGACGACAAAATAACCCGTCGCCCTCGTCCTGGTCAACAAAATGGCCGGCATAATAACAACCACAGCGCTCACGCCAATACCGCCACAACTCTAACTTCAACAACGCAAATGGAAGCTTACGTCCCAGAGATACCTGCTCCATCCACTATTACTGCGGCTGCGACTACAGCAGCTACTTCTACGTCCTTCGCGACTCCTTCCTGTCCACCCTCACCTCCCGTTGGTATAGGTTATTCTTTCATCGCCGCACCTCCGATCAAGATCGCCGCGCAGCCCGTCAACTACTCCATGACTGCGGACAGCGGAGCATCTAGCCACTTCGTCGACAATCAGCTTCTACCGGGCATTTGAACATAAAATGAACTAATACGTGCAGCTGGATCCTCCCGTAATAATCAACGTAGCGGGAAACCATCGCCTTTATGGCGTTGGTCAAGGGGTTTTGGTCGTACAAGTGTTGGACCACATAGGCTCTAAGCACTCTGTACAGCTTCCTGTCACGATCGTGCCTGGGCTAGGCAGGCACTTATTTTCGGGGGGACCAGCTGCTGAGAGAGGGGTCACAATGATAATCGCCACGCGGTCGTATCTTGACATGGGGGCTTTTGCTATACCTTTACGAAAGGACAGCCACTGCCCTTCTTTGTACCATCTCGACCTCACCACTGGTGCAACCAGCCGAACGCCTGAGACAGCGATCCCGAACATCTCCGGCAAAAACTTTAAACCGGAAACCGTCCTCGCTGTTCATGCTTCGACGACTCATAAAGCGAGTTCCCTGCCAAAAACCGTTCCAGCTAATATCTGGCACAAGAGTTGGGTCACCCCAATGGACAGCTGATGTCCAAGGTGAAGGACATCGCAGAGTGTGGGGTGAATTTCTCAGACACTCTGTCGGCGTGTGAAACGTGCAAAATCAACAAGAGCACACAACAGGATCACCCTGAAACATCGCGGCCTGACCCTTCCAGCGAAAGTTTAAAGCTGGTGAGTACTGACCTGCTCGGACCTGTGACGCCCAAGGCGATCGGAGGATACGCCTACATGGCAAAGTACACCGACCATCACAGCCGGCTAAAAGCTGTCTACTTTATCGAAAAGAAAAGTGACACGCTACACACCCTCGGCAGATTCATTCAAGATCTAGCCAACCCTCTAGGGCTAAGGGTGCAGCATCTACGTTCTGATAATGGCGGCGAGTACACATCCGGCAGCTTTCAGGAATATTGTAAATCAACTGGAATTCGTCGACAATCCTTCCGCGTGTATGATCTCTACACGGGAAGAATTTCAAGCTCGCGCAACGTCTCCTTCATCGAAGAGCCGCCTACCGTTCTACCAACAGCAGACTCGGGGGGGCAAGAAGAGCCTGAAGTCCCCGATTTCGATTTGGAGCCAGGCTCGGATTTTATGGACGACTATCAGAGCATCAAACGTGGTATCTCATCGCTAGAAACTAGCGACACCGACGCAACCGGCAGCAAGCCGTTTCACATGAGGCTGCGCTCATCCACTTCTCAAGCGAAAGCGCGTCAGCAAGCACTTCAATGCCTAGATTCCCCGAAACAGCAGTTCCAGGCTGTCTCGC
This sequence comes from Undaria pinnatifida, assembly GCA_012845835.1. Taxonomy (NCBI): domain Eukaryota; class Phaeophyceae; order Laminariales; family Alariaceae; genus Undaria; species Undaria pinnatifida. Next base: position 21,147,589 of record JABAKD010000016.1, read on the forward strand.
AGTACATTGGGGCTGTCGGCATGGATAATATAAATCCTCCGGCTTCTATTGCGGTACCCAACACGTACGCGCAAGCTATGGCCTCACCAAAGGCAGAAGAATGGGAAGGGGCCATGCGTAAGGAGCTCAAAAGTCTCGATGAGCACGAAGTCGCCGATTTAATTCCATTCATCAAGGTTCCTCCGGGCTGCTCCATCATTGGAACGCGGTGGGTATTTCGAGTTAAAACAGACCAACGTTTTAAAGCAAGGCTCGTGGTACAAGGTTGGGCTCAACAGCATGGACTGGATTGCTTCACTACTTTCGCTCCTGTTTGTCGTATTGAAAGTCATCGTCTTCTGCTGGCTATAGCGGCATCAAGGGATTGGCGAGTTGTAGCCATGGACGTACAAACTGCATTTCTCAACGGTAAACTTGAAGAGGACGTCTACACCAAGCAAACACCAGGCTTTGAAACGATAGACGAGAGAACCAACCGACCGCTGGTAATGAAACTGCGCAAAAGCTTGTATGGACTTCGCCAATCACCAAGCGTTTGGAACAGAACCATTGACAAGGACTTGCGTAAAATGGGGTTCACGCCGACAGCATCTGATTCCTGCGTATACACAATGGGAAGTGGGAACACGTACATCATGCTAACTCTCTTCGTCGACGACCTACTCATCACTGGACCATCAAATGCAAGCATGGCCGAGGTTCGACGTGAGCTTATGGAAAAGTTCGCTATGACTGATCTCGGGGATGTGTCTCAAATTCTGGGCATTGAAGTTAAGCGCGACAAGGCAGCCGGAACAATCGAACTCAGTCAAGGACAGTACACACTTTCGGTACTTGAGCGTTTCAACATGAGTGACTGCAACCCGGTACACATACCCGGAATAGGAAAGGAACTAAGCGCACAGCCGGGAGGAAGCGTACTTCTAGACGAGGCAATGACTAAGCTTTATCAAGGCATTGTAGGAAGTCTTATCTTTCTTACCCAATGTACGAGGTACGACGTGGCGTTCAGCACGATGCAAGCAGCTTGTCACATGGCCAAACCCACATCGGTGCATATGGCAGCGGTTAAAAGGATCCTTCGATACCTTCGAGGAAGACCTAATCTGGCTATTGTGTACAAAAGGGGCAGCAGCTTCGATCTTACCGGATACTGCGACGCTTCGTATGGTATGGGAGACCCTAAAAAGATGAGGTCTACTACCGGGTCGATGTTCTTCCTGGCCGGAGGACTCATCAACTTTTCGAGTCAGCTACAAACGATCACTGCTCAAAGCACAACCGAAGCGGAACTCATAGCTCTGAACCCACAGGAAGAGTAAATATGGACGAGATTTGACCGTGTCCCAATCCAGGGGGAATTTTACCGCAGTTGTAATACTTCGCACAGGGACAGTTGTATGGTTATACTGGTAATATATTCTTGCGAGATGTACTTGTAGGTACGGTTGAAATTGATGGGAAGAGAGTATTACTTAGTGCAGCAGTTCTTCGTCAACTTTAAAGTTACAACTGCTCGCCAGTTACGTATTAGTAAAGGTGGAACTATGGGTCGTCTGAACTTATGTCAACGATCGTACAGCAGCAGTAAGCCATGTTCTACCGGAAAATGCGTACGAGTATATATTCCAGCATTTAGGAGTAAAGGCTCACAAAGGACTGTCTCTCTTATGCTCTTCAGCGTACGATTAGTAGCAGACAGTTTATCGTTATATGCGTATTCTAGGATCATATTGAAGTGGCGTGGTTAACTTACAGCAGCGACCTTTGTTTGTTCGTTAGTTTGTTAGTTTGTTCGTTAGTTTGTTCGTTTGTTTTTCTTTTTTTGGGATATAGCTCGTTGATGAACTATGACTACACCCACCATAGTTTGTTACAGTACTATCAGTACTCGTTCTATCTGCTTCCTAATTTTGTTTTTGCGGAAGTACGTATGTATATTAAACAAACAACTGAATAGTGAGAATGTTGTTGTATTTTGTCGTGATGGACACTTGTCCACAATTCTCTTTATTTTGTTTTACATTCGTTATCTATTTGGTACAATTCAGAACGCGTGTTTGAAACCCAGCAGTCGAATCTTTGCGTTTTATCTACTAGGTAGGGTATTTATCGCTGGTAATTACACCAAGCGTAATTTTTATATTTATCTTTCCTTGAAACGTTTTATTTTTGTAAAATGTGTGGATAACATGGATACATCCATATTGACGCGGTTGATACACCGGACCGCCATTTGTTTTTGATTATTTTTCGAATTTGTTTTCTAAATATGAGGCTCCTCTAGCAATCGGACTTCGCATTATGGGGGCGTGTTAAAAGTATGAACCTTGGATTCAAATCTAAGTTAATGCGCAGTCTACTCGCACAATTAAGATATGCAGTTGAATCTTAAGTTGAACCTTACGTTGAATCTTCGGTGTAACCTAGATGTAAACGTAGATTTGAGTATGTTGAGGTTGTCCCGTTGTCTCGGTATTCTACCGTACTACGGGCATTGTTCCGTGATGATCATCAGGTGGTGATGCAACCCACCATGATCACTCTCCCAACTCTCCCAACTCTCCTTCTCTTCCTTCTTTCTCTGCTTTCTTCTTCTTCTCTCTTTGAGCTCAAGCGCCCTTTCCAAACTATCCTTTTTCTTTCTTATCACAAGTGATCTAAATTAACAGAAACTTCGGTGCAACCTCTGCATCTCTTCGCATAGAAGACAGAGCCTTCACACAACCATTGTGTTCACAGGCTATTCACATGAATTGACTCGGTTTTTGTATAGTGGGTTGAAAATGACTTGAAATTGTACAGTGAGTCTGAAATGACTTGGTTTTGTATGGTGGGTCTGAAATGACTTAATTTGTATTGGGAAGTAAAAATAACTCCATTTTTGTGTGGTGGGTCTACCTTCGGGCGGCGTCAGCCGCAAACACCTTGTTGTGCTTGTATGTACGTACCTGGTATTCGATTTGTATTCACAGCAGTAGTACCGCAAGTGTGTTGAAAACAATACTACCGTCGGTGTACTATGTGCCCGTACGAATGCTACGGACGGCAACAACACATATCAGTATAGTCTATACCACATCATACTATTAATATGCGACGTTTACGTACGTACATACCACAGATAATATTGATACGGGTACCTATATGTTGAGGACTTGGTGGGGTATTAGTCCGTTTGACCACTTGCAAAAGGTTACACCTACTGCTGTGTACGTAATGCTGCGATGCTGGTGTGCCTCGCAAGAAAATGTCTCGACATGCTCCTGTGTGGAGGAAAACATGCAGTAATCCGTCTCTGGATCGCAAGCTACAAAGCATTTAGCATATAGTACGATATGATACGAACAGAAACAACACACACCGAGCAGCAGTATCATACCGCTGAATGCCACGCACGTGTATGAATGCTAAACAGAGATCATCGTATATGATACTCTGTTACTGTTTGCTGTGGTACTAGTATATGTACGCGATCGGAGTATCACACACAGCTTGCAAAAATGAGTTTCGACGAAATCTTCGATCTCACAGCTGGTGGAGTGTATTTTCATCTTTTATATTATATACCTGGTACACTTTTATGTCAGCCAAGTATCAGCAGTAAAAGGAGCCCCGGTATATAAATCCAGGTTTGTCGTCTACATGAAAAAACGGAATATTGAATAATGCGTTCGGCGTGTCATGGAAACAAAAAACATGTGACGAAAAGGGCATGGAATCCTGGGAAAATCGAAGCCCCGTGAGGGATGAGTTTGGCACGGCCGAGGTCGCCCTTGACAGAGTAGGCAGAGCAGTGGTCTGCGAGCACGATGAGGGAGTTGCGTGCCGTCGGGTGGAACCCATCGCCAGTTATCGCGAAAAGGGCAAAAATCTACGTCCAAGAAAAGCTGAGGAGCTCTCACAGGCAAGCACCAACAACATCCCATATGTATTTATAGAAACAAAAACACCCTCCAGCTGTGAAATCGAAGCTTTTGTCGAAACTCATGTTTGCAAGCTGAATTTGATACTCCGATCGCGCGTGTTTCGGGTTGTGTGTGCTAATTAAGGATAGTATAGACTATAGGTCTACATTAAAAAAATGAAAATACACTCCAGCTGTGAGATCGAATATTTTGTCGAAACTCATCTATGCAAGCTGTGTGTGATACTCGGATCGCGCGTATTACGAGTTGTGTGTCCTCATTAAGGATATAGGTCGGCGACTCCCCTTGCAACAACAGTGTAGCTATCAGGGTCAACAGGGTAATGTTAGGCAGTCTGTGCGCGGACACTATAAAACCCGTTTTTTGAGGGGGACAAAACCTGACAGTTGTGGAAGAAAATGCATCTGTTTATCATATGAATCCTGCAAGTCGTATAACCGGTGAAGGAAAGGCAGAGTTTTAAAGGACGTAGGGGGCTGGTTGTGATCAAGAGGGAGCGGGGGGAGGGGGGCGGGGGCAGGGGGAAGGCCGGGGCAGCTCAATTTGTGCGTGGAAAATTTAAACTGTTCAAGGGGATAAACCTGACGGTTTTGGAAGGAGTGCACCAGTTCATCATGAGAGGGGTGGGCGGGACGGGTGGGGCAGCTCAATCTGTGCGTGGAAACTATACATACTATACCCTGTACGTCGTGCAACCAGTGAGTAGAGGACGGAGTTTTCGAATGGGGGGGGGAGGGCGGGGGTAGGGAGGAGGGGTAGGGGGGGTAGGGGGGGGGGAGGCGGGGGGGGACGGCGGGGGGGAGAGGGCGGGGGGGGGGGGGGGGGGGGAGAGCTCAAGGTCGCATAGATGTAGGAGCTTGCTGTGCGCGTGGTGTTAGGTCTAGGCGATCGTGCGGGTGGTGGGGAAGGAGGGGGCGTTGAGGGCGGGGGTGGAAGGGAGGGGACGGGTGTTGAATTGCATCAGCGGCATGGATGGCTCTAGAAAGGTAATGAGGGGATATCCAGTTCGTGGAAGTGTTTATTGCTCTGGCGGATTTCGATTTAATATGGAGCGTTTGAGCAAGAGAGAGCGGGGGACAAAATGAAAGGGAGGGGGGGGGGGAGGGGGGGGAGGGTTTTCAAGAGGTTCAGGTCACATATAATATATTATTACTCCAGCTGTGAGATCAAAGATTTGGTCGAAACTCATCTTTGCAAGATTGTGTGTGATACTCCGATCGCGCGTATTAATCGTATTTGTATGGGCTTGCTATACGCGTTGTTCCAGGTCTAGGCGATCGTGCGGGTGGTGGGGAAGGAGGGGGCGTTGGGAGGGGGGAATGAATGAACGATAATGAGGTGATAACTATGGCGTAGAAGTGTTTATTACTCTGGCTGATTTCGATTGTAAGCGGGGCGTTTGAGCGAACGGGGCGGGGGGAAAAAAACGGGGGGGGGGGAAGAGGGCGGAAATGAATTGGAGATACGGCATGGATGGTTAGAAAGATAATGAGGTAATACGAGCTGGCTGGTAATGTTTACTACTTTTATGTGGGGCGTTTGAACGAGGGGGATCGGAGGAGGGGGGGCGGACGGGACACTTAATTGTGTGCGCGGAAACTATAAATCCTTGAAAGGGACTACATCTGACGGTTGTAGCAAGAATGCATCCCTTTATATCACCTGCCTGGTATTGTTTATTATTCTAGAGAATTTGATTATGTTAGATGTGGTATGCAACCTAGTCTTCAGGTGTGGTAAACAACGTGTTGAAGCTTCATACTTTGTTATAGTACATGGATCGCAAGATAGAATTTTTCAATCGATAGGTACAATCATGGTCTATAAATCCATCATTTTCTGACATCATGGCCAATTATAAGAAAGAGATAAATATAATTCAAAATTGCCAAATACAACAGGCGAGGTGATGCGGTCATGCAATGTCCCCGCCCTTGAGCACGAGAGGCAAAAGTGCGAATCGTCAGTGTTTTGAAAGGAAAGCTTGGTGTATCCGCGCTCAATTTTCATACTTCGTTAGTCATACTTCGCTTGGCATATAGGTTGGGAGGCGATCATGCAGACGGTGAGTACGAAATACCCTACGCAATAGGCTGGTAGTGTGTTCTACCGCAGTTTTGACATATCTGCCTTACTTCCTTTTCACAATGATGTTGTCTGAAATGTACGATTTTTTCGCCAATGATTTTACCGTATGACCACGTCGTGCTAGCCAGCCCAGACGCGAGAGAAAATGAAAAGTGCAAAGAACCAAACAAATTCATCCGGGCTTTTACTCCAGTTTTATGAAATGAACACTTTGGGTACCCCGAACGACACCTCCTTTAACTTCCATGTGATGATTTGGCACAATATGAGGGAGAAGAAAATAGAACCCACTTCTTGAAGTAAGTTATTACGTTTAAACAGTTACCAGTGTTTTTGGAGTCTCCCATATCGTCGTGGGGCAGACTTGCGAAGGGCTTGCGAGGCCGCATGGGTATATGCTCTGATGTGGTGTTTTTTATAATTTTCATTTTAAAAAAGCAGTCCAGCTGTGAGATCGAAGATTTTGTCGAAACTCATCTTTGCAAGCTGTTTGTTGTGATGCTCCGATCGCACGTGTTACGGGGTGTGTTCTTTCGTGAAGAATATCGGTCGGCGACTCGCCTTGGAACTACAGTTTTACTTGCACCAGGGTCAACAGGGTGACGATGTTAATCAGTCTGTGCGCGGAATCTATTAATCTCGTTTCTGAGGGGGACAAAATCGGACAGCTGTAGAAGGACATGCATCAGTTATCAAGTGTATGCTGTAATTTGTATAACCGGTGAGGGGAGGGTAGAGTTTACAACGGCGTGGGGGCCTGGGTTTGAACAAGAGGGAATGCGGGCGGGGACGGGCGGGGCAACTCAATCTGTGCGCATAAACTATAAATCATTTAAGGGGATAAATCTGACGGTTTGGGAACTAATGCACCACTTTATTATGTAAATCCTGTAAGTCGTAAAACCAGCGTGGAGAGGGCGGAGCGTGCGAGGGGCTCGGGGTGGGGGTGGGGGGAGGTGGGGGGTGGGGGAGGGGGGGGCAAACGGTTTTTTTTATAATATCTTTAGGTCGCATAGATGTAGAGGTTGCTATACGCGTGGTGCTAGTGGTGGGGAAGGAGGGGGCGTTGGCGAGGGGGGCGAGGGGTGAATTGCAGCACCGGCACGGAAAGATAATGAGGTGATATCAAGTGCGTGGACGTGTTTATTACTCTGGCATATTTTGATGATAGGTGGGACGTTTGCGCAAGAGGGAGCGGGGGGGACACCAATGGGGGGGCGGGGGGGGGGGGTTCAAGAGGTTTAGGTCACATATAATACAAAAATACACTCCAGCTGTGAGATAGAAGATTTGGTCGAAACCTTCTCATCTTTGGAAACGTATTATGTTTTAGATCAGCCTGATTCCATTATGTCCTGGGGGATACCATTATTAGCAGTGTACTGTGCGTGTCATCCGATAATGCGTTGTGGTATGAGTTTCGACGTTAATTAATCACAACGTTCCCAACAGATAACACTTGGTAACAAAAATAAACTCATCTATGCACAAAGCCTAACTCTCCCGTGTACGCCTACTTCCGCCTTCAGCTTTTTCTACAGTAGTAGCAAGTAGTAGTAATATCACTCCGTTTATTTATGGCCCATTCTCCCCTTTAATATCACACCGTCACCTCGGTGGTGTAGGGGTTAGCCTCGAACACTGCTAACGTCAGAGCCAGGGGGTCAAATCTCAGGACGGAAACTTTCATGTCCTAGAGCCACAAACTGCCGAGGGTCTTTTAAAGTGTGGGTGTGAGCACAGTTCGACGCGAGCGTACTAGGAGGGGAGAAAGCACTTAATTGTGTTTGCGATAAAAGAACGCGTTCACCGTAGTCGGGATGGGGGACAAAAGCCTGCTTAGTGACCCCGGATTTAGGGTACGTCTGGGGAGGGAGAAGGGGAAAGAAAAAGTGCAAAGGAAATGAATGGGACGAGCGAAAAACAAAGAAGAAAACAAGGCACATAGTAGACCTATATCCTTCATGAGGACACACAACCCGTAATACGCGCGATCGGAGTATCACACACAGCTTGCAAACATGAGTTTGGACAAAATATTCGATCTCACAGCTGGAGTGTATTTTACTTTTTATAATATAGAATGCTTTGCTCCATGTGTACGTGGTCAGTTACCCCGACCCTTTCAGCATAATTCTTAGGGGTCGTGCCTCTTCGCGTATTGTGGGGCTGCGGTTGATATGGTATGTCAGGTAGGTCGTGCCTCTTCGGTATGGCGGTAGGTTGACTTCGAGTCAAACAACAGATCGTGCTTCATGCAAGCAAAAACGGATAAAAACGGCTAGCCACCGGCCAATCAATGGTGATCCGTATCTATACGTCTAGTTTGGGGATTAGAACAGACGAACACACATATCGAAAGTCAATCTCAACAAACAAAACAGTGAGAAATCCAAGCCAAACCCTGTTCTACTCATCTGTAAATCTTGCTCGCCGCCAGGTTTGAAACAATTATATACTGACTGTATAAGGGCGTATACATACAGGAAAATATAGTTGAGCTGTTTTTTTTTCGAAATCTGTTTTTGAGTTAGGCATAGAGCTCACCATGCGAGGAGCATTACAAAAATCGGACCCGCGCAACACTACCATTCTGTAGCAAGCGTGTAGCATGGTGGGGTTCGGCTGCGATATCGAGGACAGCGCCAAACGACATGTTTACCTAAGACTCAACATGTGTGGTTATCAAAACTTAAGTGTCGAAGAGAGGGGGGGTGTAGAGGCGCGTTAGAGCATCGGATGTCAACCGGAGGTTGAGGGTGTGGAAGACTCAGAACATTGGTGATCAGATTCGAATGAGAGGCTGGGCCGACTACAAGCAGGAGACTCGGAGTATACAGTGGATACCGGATAGACGCACGCGACGTCGGTATCACCTTGTTTTGCTGCGGCCCAGCGCTTCGGTGGGGCCGAATGGCCCAGATTTCATGCCCAAAACGAATCAACAGGTAAAAAACACGTAAAATACCGTTTCAATCCCTACGGTTTTGTAGACCTATTGACACTCTATGTGAGGCTAACTAATAACGGGAACAATGCCAGCAAACGCAGCGAGGCTATTCAACCATAACAAAGCAAGGCAATAATGAGGTCAACAAAAAAAGAAGATTCTCGTTCAGCTCAAAGCAGTGCTGGAAGTGTCTAGCTCCAGAAAGAACGCAGGGAACATAGAAGACAATACGAATAAAGCCGCAGCTAGGTATTGTACGTCGGGAACACGGGGTTGATAACGTGGAGCAACCCGGAAAAGGTGATCGAGATTGGAAACCCATTGTGATTTCACGCGCAGGTTCGGGTCCTGCCGACGACGCCATTTGTTATAGTTATTAGTGGGGTATTATTCCGTTTGACCACTTGCAAAAGGTTAACCAATAGCTTACCCAAACTGAGCCTTATAACGAAAGTGCACGGAAAAACAGGAAGTAGGCAAATCATGTCATAGCCACGTACTGCAGTCTGACCAAAATAGGACGGTCCATAGAAAGGGACCTTGAAAGGCTACTTTAAAAAACGAGCAACACTTGACCAGGTGCTTAGCGAAGGCATTCCTCCGAAACCTCTGTGGTATGCCGATCCTCGCTATTCTTCTGCTTTCTGCACTACGTACGTCGTAGGTGGTTATTGAGGCGTGGTACTTTTTTTCTCTGACCACTTAATGTGGTAAAAACCTAGAGTGTTCCAGTTTTAGTTCACGTTTGCGAAATTGAGACTCCGCGGTGCCCTCACTGGTGCATACACAAGTGCGGTTCGCACTTTGTAGGCGTTGCTCTCAGCGTTCGTTACTCGCGACACCGCCACTTCCAAGTTGTCGGTGGGTATGTGTGTAAGAGACCACTACAACTACATCATTATTGGACGGTGTTCTCCGCTGTTACTGTTGTAGCTGTACGCCTGTACTGAAAGGCCAAAAATAAATGCAAAATCGCAAAGAACACCACCAAATAGAGTAGTCTAGTACCTTATTCTTTCACAGAAATGCTCATTACATGATAGCTATTTTTTAGCTAATACAAGGACGTAGGTGCTCCAAACACTTGCTTGCACGCACTCTAAGACGGACCGGCGATGAGAGAGCAGTCACCTGATATTTCGACGCTTGATCCAGCGACGAAAGCTTGTTGCGCTCGAAGGGTAGACGATGCTGGTGGGCTGAGTGCAGGTAGGTGCGGTAAACTGGTGTGTGTGGTGGTGCAGATGGATGTGAGCGTGTGCGCATGAATGCTCAAGATACGGGGAGGGTGGGGGGCATAATTGATCGCAATCAAAAGCACAAAAAAACGCCACCGTATTACATTTGTTCATTCGCTCGTGCACTGATTTGACATCACGGACTATTTGTGCATGTCGTGCGCACAAAAAATGAGAGTCCAAGGAAAATTCGAAAAAGAAAAAAATATGAAAAGCGAACGTAATGCCGACCCAGGCTACGGTAGGGGGGTCCCCTTTTGGGCCTTTTATTTCAGTGGCTAGGCGTCACTCGCGCGAGTAACCCCTTTGTTCCTATGCAATCTTACGTTTTCTTTATGTTTCACATTGACGAAATCAATCCCCAATGCAAAGGTGATCTAAGCTGCGCGAAACCAAGTATCTAGACCATCTTCGTCCGTGGGGTACAGAGCTACTCGTGCGAGTGGCTCAAACACACCAGTGAAAATGGGGGTACCCCCCCTACCGTAGCCTTGGTCTGCCGGTCTTAAAATTGGTCGGAATGATGGCGACCTTCTCAAACTTGCATGGCACAAAGCGATGGCGATGCGCGTGCCCGCGCATAACATATGTATATATGTACTTCGTATCTGCTAAGTTGGTTTTCCCCCAAACACGTCCAAGTCGTGATAATGTCACCTTTCTCTATTATATTGTTTTTCTTTTTTCAGGCAGAGATGTGACATCACAAACTACTGTTGTTGTTATTATCTTGTTGGTGCACATCGCGCGCAAACTCGAGACGCAAATACATTATTATATATAGTATTAATATACAATATACTCCAGATAGATGTGAGATCGAAGATGTTCTCAAACCTTATCTTTGCTAATATGGGAGTGGCCGACCTGTACCCTTAGTGAGGAACACAACCCGTAATACGCGCGATCGGAGTATCACACATAGCTTGCAAAGATGAGTTTCGCCAAAATATTCGATCTCACAGCTGGAGTGTGTTTATTTTTTTTCACACCACCATCTATCTATCTATGAGATCCAAGATTTTGTCGAAACTCATCTTCCGAAGCTGTGTGTGATACTCCGATGGCGTGTATTACGGGTTGTGTGCCCTCATTAACGATATAGGTCGGCGACTCCCCTTACAACTACGACGGTGTAGCTATCAGGTGGTGATAGGCAGTCTGTGCGCGGAAACTATATCACCCGTTTCTGAGGGGGACAAAATCTGACAGCTGTGGAGGGAAATGTATCCGTTTATCAATTGAATTCTGTAAGTCGAACAACCGGTGAGGGGGGAGCGGAGTTTTCAAGGGCATGGGGGCCTGGGTTTGAACAAGAGGGGGCGGCAAGGGGGGGGGGGAGGAGGGGACGGGTGGGGCAACTCAATCTGTGCGTGGAAAACTACTGATATCTTTTAAGCGGATACATCTGACGTTTTTGTAGGGAATTCATCAGTTTATTAGCCTATAGTTGTATCAGTAATGGCATGCAGCCGGGGTTTCAAGTGTTGTTCAGAATGGTGAAGTCCTCCAACTTGCAGTGCACTATGTTGTAGATTGTAGGCGATGCGCGCAGGTATATATTAATAAAAAAACACTCCAGATGTTAGATCGAAGATTTTGTCAAAACTCCTCTTTGCAAGCTGGGTGTGATACTCCGATCGCGTGTACTACTGTGTGGGTCCTCATTATTAAGGATATATGTCGGCGACCCCCCTTGGAGCTACAGAGAGGTTGTACCAGGGTCAACAGGGTGGCGTTAGCCAGTCTGATCGTGGAAACTACAAAACCCGTTTCTGAAGGGGACAAAATCTGACAGCTGTGGAAGAAAATGCACCAGTTTGTCAATTGTATTCTGTATGTCGGTGAGGGGAGGGTGGAAATTGTAGGGCGGTGCAACTTAATCTGTGCGCCGAAACTATAAATCTTCCAAGGGGAAAAATCTCACGGCCGTGGAAGGAATGTATCAATTTGTCATGTATATATCCTCGAAGTCGTACAACCAGCGAGGAGAGGGCGGAGTATTCGAAGGGGTCGGGGGGGGGAGGGGGGGAAACTTTCAACAGCATTAGGTCGCATATGTGCAGGGGTTTGCTCCACGCGTGTAAGTCTAGGCGATGGTGCGGGTGGTGGGAAAGGACAGGGCGTTTAGGGGGGGGGGGGGGGAGGTGAATTGGAGCTACGTCATGGATGGCTAGGAAGAAAATGAGGATATATTAGGCGGGGCGTTCGAACATATATAACCATAAATATGTATAATATGAATATGCATTTTTCCGAAAGAGATCGGCCAAGTCGCACGCACACCTTCATTGATACGTAGTTTCAATAGTTCGTGCTTGTCGCATCACGGTCTGTTGGTCTGTGCACATCGTTCCGGGAAGTCGAGACGCGAAGGAAAGCGCAGAAGCAAAAAAGAACATACTACTACTGCTGGTGTACGAAACAGATCATAATGCCGGGCTTATCATTGATGAGACGGACGATCCCTTTAAGCATTCAGGGCACTGCACGATGGTGATGCGCGCACCCGTAAATACAGTTTTTTTTTTCCATTCCCGTACTACTGCTGTAGGGAACGCTCCTAGTGCAAGGATTCATCGATGTTGCGATGTTTTTCTTCATGACTGGCTCTGTATACCGTGTATTTTATGTTGTATACACTAAATACACTTCAGCTGTGAGAACGAATATTTTGTCGAAACTCATTTTGGAAGCTGTGTGTGATGCTGCGACCGGGGGTATTGCGGGTTGTGTGTCCTCAATAAGTATGTAGGTCGGCGACCCCCCTTGCAACTTCGGTGTAGCTATCAGGGTCAACAGGGTGGTGTTAGTCATTCTGTGCGCGGAAACTATATAACCCGTACTTTCTGAGGGGGACAAAATCTGACAGCTTGCTGTGGAAGGAAATCCATCCGTTTATCAAGTGAATCCTGTAAATCGTACAACCGGTGAGGGGAGGGCGGAGTTTTGAAGGACGTGGCGGCCTGGTTTGTATCCGAAGGGAACGGGGTTGAGGACGGGGAGGGGGGGTGGGGCGGGGAACGGGCGGGGCACCTCAATTTGTGCGTGGAAACTATGTATCCTTCAAGATGAGATATTTCTGAAGGTGTGGGAAATAATTCACCTGTTTATCATGGGGAGTGGGGGTTGGGGGAGGCGGGGGCGGGGGCGGGGCAACTCAATCTGTGCGCGGAAACTATAAATCCATCATGGGGATAAATCTGGCGGTTCTAGAAGGAATACACCAGTTTTTGTCATGTATATGTATCATTAATGGCATGCTGCCTGCATTTCAAGTGTCGTTCAGGATGGTAAACTCCGCCATCTTTCAGTGCATTATTTTAAATAATACTGCTGATTTTATGCGATGCGTGCAGGCATATATATATATTTAAAAAAAAAATACGCTCCAGCTGTGAGATCGAATATTTTGTCGAAACTCATCTTCGCAAGCTGTGTGTTATACTCCGATCGCGCGTATTACGGGTTGTGTGTCCTCATGAAGGATATAGGTCGGCGACTCCCCTTGCAACTACAGTGTAGCTAGCAGGGTCAACAGGGTGATGTTAGGCAGTCTGTGCGCGGAAACTATAAAACCCGTTTCTGAGGGGGACAAAATCTGACAGCTGTGGAAGGAAATGCATCGGTTTATCAAGTGAATCCTGTAAGTCGAATGTCCGGTGAGGGGAGGGCGGAGGTTTTAAGGGCGTGGGGGCCTGATTTTGATCAGAAGGGGCGGGAGGGGGGAAGGGGTGGCGGGGACGGGTGGGGCAGGTCAATTTGTGCGTGGAAACTATAAATATTTCTTGAGGGGGAGGGGGGGGGCGTGTGGCGGGGGGGGGGCGGGGGCGGGGGGGGAGGGCTTTAGGTCGCATAGATGTAGGGATTTGCTATACGCGTGGTGCTAGGTCTAGGCGATGGTGCGAGTGGTGGGGAAGGAGGGGGGGTTGGGGACGGGGGTGGGTGGGAATTACAGCAGCGGCATGGACGGCTCTGAAACGATACCGAGGCGATATCCAGGGCGTGAAATTGTTTATTACTCTGGCGGATTTCGATAGTAGGTGGGCGGTTTGAGCAAGAGAAAGCAAGGGAAAAAAAAAAAAAAAAAGCCGGGGGGGGGGGGGGGGGAGGTATATTTATTCTCCAGATGTGAGATCGAAGATTTTGTCGAAACGCTTCTTTGCAAACTGTGTGGATATTCCGATCGCGTGTATCACTGTGTGTGTCCTCATTAGTAAGGATATAGGTCGGCGATTCCCCTTGGAACTACAGTGTAGACTGTACCAGTGTAAACAGGGTGATGTTAGTCAGCCTGTGCGCGGAAACAATAAAACCCGTTTCTGAAGGGGACAAAATCTGGCAGCCGTGGAAGGAAAGGCACCAGTTTATCAATTGTATCCTGTATGTCGGTGAGGGGAGGATGGAGATTGTAGGGCGAGGCAACTCAATCTGTGTGCGGAACCTATAAGTCCTTTAAGAGGACAAATCTTACGGCCGTGGAAGGAATGCATCAATTTATCATGAACATCCTCTGAGTCGTACAACCCGTGATGAGAGAGCGGAGTGTTTGAAGGGGTGTGGGGGGGGGGGAGGTAGGCAACCTCCAACAGCTTGATGTCGCATAGATGTAGGGGCTTGCTATACGCGCGGTTGTAGGTCGTGGCGATGGTGCGGGTGGTGGGGAAGGAGGGAGCGTTGGTAGGGGGGGGGGGGTGAATTGGAGCTTCGGCATAGATAGGTGGCTAGAAGGAACATAAGATGATATCAACTGACTGGTAGTGTCTATTTCTTTAGCAGATTTTTATATTAGGTAGGGCGTTCGAATATATTTAACAACAGACTACATATGTATAACATGAAAATGTATTTTCACGAAAGAGAGCGGCCATGTCGCACAGCTTAATTTTTAGTAATATCGTACGTACCAAGTAGTTTCAATAGTTCGTGCTTGTCGCATCACGGTCTGTTGATGGTCTGTGCACATCGTTCCGGGAAATCGAGACGCGAAGGAAAGCGCAGAAGCAAAAATGAACATTCTACTACTGCTGGTGTACGAAACAGATCATAATGCCGGGTTTATTATGATTGAGACGGACGACCCCCTTAAGCATTCAGGGCACTGCACGATGGTGATGCGCGCACCTGTAAATACAGTATTTTTTCTCCATTCCCATACTAATTAATGCAGTATTGAACTATCCTATTGAAAGCCTGCATCGATGTTGCGATGTTTCTCTCCAAGACTGCTCCTGTATACCGTGCATTTATTATTGCAACAGGTGCCCCTTTTAAGGGACTCTAGTGAGTGGGGGGAATCTCATATACCAGCGTCTCCGATCAAATATGTATCTATAATATATGGCAAATAGGGGGTGGCGTAAATCGTTTTTTACCTTTGTATGCATGTACAAGGGCTCCGCATGGGCGCCGGCGATGCTTCGGGTCGGGCAGGGCAGCACTTCGACCACCTAAGGTGTAGTTTTCCGATTTGGCATGCATTGAACTTTAAAGTAATGCCAAGAATTTAATACGAACATGGGATTATGAAAGCCATGCTTTGACAAAAAAAGAAAAAACGTAATATTATACAATAAAGAAGGCAAGGATAGGCGAAACAAACTATTAAATGCGCCGTCAAGTAAACGTTGGCGTCTATCAAACAAAAATACCGAAAAGAGTATTGTTGAGAACCTGCGTCGCCTCTAGGCGAAACAAAAGAGGCCTTGGCATTAATGAAGAGACTGCACTGCTGTCCCCGTGGCAATGGAGGTTCGAAGTCGACAGGATGCAAAGTCGGTTTGCATCAAACGTCGACATGAGGACATGTCAGCCGGCGAGGTTTTGGAAGAAGATTGCTTTGTTTGTTACGTGAAGGCTGTCGCATTGATTGGTCTGCGTGGTCGCGGGCGAGGAGGAAAACGTAGAAGAGGAGGGCGATCTCTCGTTTAGGCGGCGTTGTCGAAGATTGGTGCGGGGGTGGCTTTGCTCGTACGGGAGGTTGGCGTAGCGCTTCTTCTCTGTTTTTTCTCGGGACTGAGGCGGGATATGTGTGTGTCTGCTGTCTTTTCTTCGTGGGGGCCTTCACGTTGTCGAAATTGGACGCGTCCCCTCAATGCATAATATCCGGAGTGTCTCTACCATGACGACTGCTGATGATAGTGCCGTGCGTATTTCCTAGAGACTGACATATTATTTACTGGTATATACCTTTGCAACTTTTTTTTCTTCATCCAATTTATTATCCCCGCACCACTCTCGCGCTCCCTCCCAGTAGTAACTCGGATCCGGGGTCAATAGCGGGCCCTCCTCCTCCCTCCCCACTTCGGCACGTGCTTTTATTTTTACCGCGAAGAGAATCCAGCATTTTCTTCCCTCGTCGACTCGCGTCGAACCAACCCAGGCTGCTAGGCGCTCTCAGCAGTTGATCCCTGTTTTTGTTTTTTTTGCATTTTTGCAAATAAAGTCAAATCTCATCGTGGTGGGTGTCGAACTCAAGGACAACCAAACGTTAGTAGTATTCGAGGGTAAAACCACTATTATTAATAGACCACCGGGGCGGCCGGCTGACGAATGATTAAAAAAAAACAGGATCTTTGCATAGAGATTACATTCCCTCCCCCATATTGTATGATATTAATTACGATGGTTGACGCGATATGTATAGAATAAAGCGCCAAATACCTAAATATCAGCGTACGCGGAGTTTTAGATGTCATGAATAACGAACGACCGCGACGGCAGAGCACGGCAAAGCATAGCGCGTCGCTCTGTTGAGCTAGCGGTGCGCTGCTGAGCTGAGCCGCAGGGCATCGCAGGGCACTGCACGGCGCTTCGTTGCTGTAAGCTATAACGCTGCGATGGGGTGCTGGGCGGTGTCGAGCTGATGAGCTAAGCCCATATTTCAGCCGCTGAAGCTTCGTCAAGTACAAAACAAATGGTGCGAATCAAAGAAAACAAGCTAAAGCTGGACCGTTCCGCAACTAATGCACAGCTGTCAGGCGGCAATTAGTGGCAGTAGGAAGTTCAACTTACTAGAAGACACAAAGGAAGAAAACATCGCGAAAAAGTTCAAAATCGTGTTGGCAGAAACGCCAAGTTTGGAGGAAGCAGCTGAAAGGTCAAGAAACAGGCAATATTTCAGTTGTTGTTGTTGTTGTCGTTCTCACGTTAACTCGCATAATCAAATCCGTGGTCACAGGACAGGCTCCAGTCACTCTGGAGCTGAGGAATACCCTAGGGGAAAAACACAAACCAAAGGTGGTACACGCATGAATCACAGCTGACGCAATTCATGCCTCCACCAGAAACATATAAAAGTGAAATCGGGAGTCAGTCTACGATGTGCCAGGTCCATACCGGTGCATACGTCTCATTACTCGGGCCTGGAAAACCGACTATACCGCTTGCCAACCAAGAAAGACTACCACGTATATATTACACGTGGTATCTATCACTACGCATGCGCACAACAGACGCAAGTCAATTGGAAAAAAGAAACAAACAAAGAAGAGAAAGGAAAAGAAATGGGTGCATGGGGCCAAGAAAAAGAAAAGGTAAATAAATTTTGGGGGGTCTACTGGCGAGTCTTGCCACCAGCACGATGCCACGTGGTTTTTCGACGATCTACAGCAGTACTACGAACGACTTACGATACACCCACCGAAGCACGGACTACCGGCCAATTACGCGATCGACAGCTGGCCGTGGTTGTCACGTGTCTCTGTGTTGGGGGCCCCTGTGCGCTGCCTCTTGTTGGCTCTTGTTTAGGTAAAACATGCGGTGTGCTCGATGGTCTCACGGCACCTGAATCAGAACGTCCGCTCGTACGACGTATCATTCTTACAGGAAATAAATGTAATTGTACCTGGTATTTTTTTCTCCATCAATATGAACATAAAACGGTTGTTATATATTGGACAGAGTGATGCGTGTACGACTAAACTTGCCAACGGCACTCGTACTGCACTTTGAGCTATCTGTGTGGTTTTGGTTGCTACTAGTTGCTGCTGTATGTGCTAGAAGTTTCGCCCTTCGGCTACTGCTGCTGCACCTGATGTTGTGTGTTTGCCAATGTTGTCAGTTGCGTTCATGCTCGTCGTACATACTGCTGTTCTCACCCAGTACGTACGGGTTTCCTCGTACCTCGACGGCACGACGACGAGCTCAAAACAGAAGGGAGGTGACATGAAATGGCATGGACAATGGCCACATAGAGGCGAGCACAGCGGAATAGTTCGCTCCGAATCAACCGCACTCGTTCATGCCTACAGCAGAGGCTGGCTGGAGTGTCAGCGGCCGTGCTAAAGCCAAGGCCAAAGGCCGAAGGAACGGCTCTTCTACCTGCTTGGGATGCTGTTATATATAGACTATTGGACAGAGTGATGCGTGTACGACTAACTTGCCAACTGCACTCGTACTGCACTTTGAGCTATCTGCTGTGGTTCTGGTTGCTACTAGTTGCTGCAGTATGTGCTAGAAGTTTCGCCCTTCGGCTACTGCTGCTGCACCTGATGTTACAGTTGTGTGTTTGCCAATGCCGTCAGTTGGCGTTCATGCTCGTCGTACATACTGCTGTTCTCACCCGGTACGCAAAATTCCACACATTATCACGTACCGTTTGGAAATGATGCCAATTTTTTCAATCATTCAGGCGTTGCAGCCAACAATTTTTCCAAAATTCCTCCTCGACACTCGCTCGTCTCGCTCGGCACCCGTCCGCGTTCACGTCGATGTGCGGAACGGCCACGGCAGGGCGAGGGGCGTTGGAGCCGCCCCCCGAAGGCGGCGCTCGAACCAAGCCATATTCGACCGAGAATTCCAGTTCCGCGAATCGCATACTTAGGCCGAGACAAAAAACTCCTGACCAAAGTCCATGACACCAAGGAATGACTCGATATTCAAGGAATGATTTTATATATATTTATATGACAGTTTTCAATAGGAAGACAGTGTATACTTGCCCGTTTCTCAATATCTTGGCTCCCCTTTGGAGTGTTGCGTCCACACGATTAAAATTAAGAGACATGTTTTTTTTTTACCGTGGGAAAGCAGTGAGACATCCCTTACACGGCGGTTTTCCATGTCGCGGTATCTCTCGAAAGGGGCTAGTTCTACCAGGCAATAATTGCCAAGTTGAATACGTCCGGCGTGTATCATACGAGATTGCTTTCCGAGTGACACCGGAATCCTTTAGCACCACCATGATTAGTGGTTGTACCTGTTCTAAGTCACCACACCTGTCACTTGTTGTTGTTGTCGTTGTTGTTGCTTTTGTGTGTTATGCACATAACAAAAAGGTAAAATGGACGATCCCACCCATCTTCACCTTGCACAGCCAGTCAGTGTTCGTGTCAATGCACCTGTCCTAATAGAAAAACACAGAGACGCGCGCTGTCCTCAGACCCACATTGAGAGTATACGTCTAATATTCCATGCATGCGGTAAAGTTGGCGTTGTTGGCCATCATCATCCTGTGCATCGAATGTTTCGGAGCCTTGTTCAAAACGAGAAAAGAGTAATAAATCCCATCGTACGTAGTACGGGAGATGCCAAAGGTTTCAAACCGGTGGACCGAGCTGTTGAAGTATGTACACTGTGTGGAACTATCGTTTATAGTAATGTTGCCATTTTTACTGATGCATTTGTTTTGGGATAGCGCATGGAACTGTTTGGTCGGATTGCGCGTACGAACGACTGTCTTCGAAGACCTGTTTGATCGGGGTGGGGTGTTGAGATTTTCGCCTCGGGAACTCAGAAATCCTTCTGTTGTTGTTATTGCAGCCTGTTCGTGGGATGGCTCATAACAAAGCCTTTGGTTGGGATACTTCCACGATATTTTGTGGGGGGAATGGTTATGAGTGATCAACGTTAAAGTTCATGCTGCTGCACGTTGTAAGATGCCAACCAAAAAACCCATCTTAAACACCGACCTCATATAGACTATACGACCTGGTACAAAAAAGGTTGAACCACATCAAGATTTTTCACTATTTGGACGACGTCTTCGGTGTTTGTTCCTCGCAACAAACTGATATTTCCACCCATCTACATCCAGTACAATCAGTGTCCGTGCTGCTGCCTCGTTGAGAGAGGAGCTCTGTGGTGACAAACTACGAGGCAGATATATGCGCTGCAAATACAGCAAGGTGGCTTGGTTATGCAATGCCAGCCGCATTGAGCACGCAGGTTAATAACAAAAGTATGCAACAACAGAGGACACCAGAATTTTTGCAATGGAAAATATATAGACTATATGAGTAAGAAGGAAGAAAGAGGGAAAAGGAAAAACAACTGGAAATGATGAGGGAAACAGGATGGCACGACGAAAAGTAAGCTCAATGCGCACAAAATAGCCAACACCTTCATAGCAATACACTCAGCGATAGATGACGCCATGTCCAACCAATATCGAGGGCGGCATATATTATTCAGTGATAACGCAAGGATAAAAGGAAATAATAAACCCTACCAGACACACAAGGGATATCACCTCAATACCTTTGCAGCCATCCATGCATGCCGTAGTACGTAGCTCTAATTAATTCAAATTTACTACCCCCTCGCTCCCTTCTTCCCCGCCCCCCATACCATCGCCTGTAGACCTATCACCACGCGAAATGGAGAAGCTCCTACCAGGTATACTACCCCCCCCCCCCACCTCCCCCGGCCCTCTTCGTTTAAACCCCCTCCTCTTCGAAAACTGCGACCTCCCCACGCCGGCTGTACGACTTACACGATATTCATGATAAAATGATGCACTCCTTCTACAACCGTCAGAGATGTGTCCCCTTAAGCGGTTTATTGTTTCTGCGCAAAGATTGAGCCCCCCCCACCCGCCCCCCCCTCCTTTTCAACACCCCCTCCCCCCCGCCCCTGGCCCCTACGCCCTTAGACATCCGCCCTCCCTCAGCGGTTACACGACTTACAGCATACACTTGATAACCTGCTGCATTGCCTTCAACAGCAGCTAGCTGTCAGATTTTGTCCCTCTCAAAATCATGTTTAATAGTTTTCGCGCACAGATCGGTTATCATCACCCTGTTGACCCTGGTACAAGCTACACTAACTGTAGTTGCAAGAGAGGTCGCCGACCTATATCCTTAATGAGGACACACAACCCGTAACACGCGCGATCGGAATATCACACACAGCTTGCAAACATGAGTTTCGACGAAATCTTCGATCTCACAGCTGGAGTGTATTATTTGTGTTTTATATATTTAAATACCGAAGGCCTCTCAGGCGCCATGGGGGCACAGCAGCAAACAACACAATAGTATACTGTAGCAGTATCGAACGAGAGTTATCCATTGGGGCCTTCCTTGTCAACAGATCAGGGTTACAATAGCATTCAGATAAGGTTTGAATGGAAGGCCCCGTTACAGTCTGTTTCGACATCTATATCACATAAATAAAAGATCAGAATATAATAAATGGCAAACTAACCGGAGCACTGTGATCGCAGGACAATTTAGAAACAAAAAGTTTTTTTCAACTTCTCCATTTCATATCATTCGGGTGTAGAGAACCCCCCCGTGTCCGCTTTTCTTTAGACTTTTTTCTTTTTTCATGTCCTGGCCTTAGAGACCCTCCCCCGTCCGGCGGCAGGGGGTGTCTCTAAAATTAAGTGATCCAAAAATAGAGAAAAATATGAACTAAAGAGCACTTGTGTCCTTCTGAATTCGTTCTTCTATACTTGTATCGTCCTGCGATCACAGCGCTCTGGTTAGTTTTCCATTCCGACCATTTTTGATGTGAGGTATGTATGTTATCCCACTCCCTGGGCACACTCGTTTGAATAGGTATATACATACAAGGTTTGCCTTCGGGATGTGTGTAACGTCAAACCCCGGGGGCGTTGCAAGGCGAAAGGGAGACACAGGTAACGCACGTAAATGGTTATTCGTGAAACGAAGAACTAGACGTGTCACACACATCAATATATACATATATAATCATTCTTTGATCTCAGGGATTCGGTCAAAAGTTTTTTCTTGTCTCGGCCTAAGTATGAAATTCGAGGAATTGGAATTCTTGGCCGAAAAGCTTGGTTCGAGCGCCGGTTTTGGGGGGCGGCTCCAACGCCCCTCGCCCTGCCGTGTCCGTTCCGCACATTGACGTGAACGCGGACGGATGCCGAGCTAGACAAGCGAGGAGTTGCAGAAACACATGCATGCCGAGGAGGAATTTCGGAGAATTTGGTTGTGTGTTAATGCCTGCAGCGCTTGGATGATATATAAAATTGGCATCATTTCCAAACGGTACTTGATAATGTTTGGAATTTTGCGGTGGCATACTCTCGAGCGTTTATTTCTTTGTTTACTTTTTACTAGTTCGTTTGGTCTCTTGCTCGTCCTTTGTTGTTTTTGTTTCTGCTCGATTTGCCAGTTGTTTCTTGGCCTTCCCGCTGCTTTCAGCAAACTTGGTTTTCCTCTGTAAACACGATTTTGAACTATTTCGCGATTTTTTCATCCTTTTTGTCTAGTAAGTTGAACTTCCTACCATTTGCCGCAAATTTGCCGCCTGTGCATCAGTTGCGGAACGTTCCCGCTTTAGCTTTTCTTTGGTTCCCACCATTTGTTTGTACTTGACGAAGTTTCATCAGCTGAAATCTGGGCTTAGCTCATCAGCTCCACACCGCCCAGCACCCCCATCGCAGCGCTATAGCTTACAGCAACGAGGCGCAGTGCAGTGCCCTACGATGCCCTGCAGCTCAGCTCAGCAGCGCACCGCAGCGCAGCGCAAGCTCAGCAGAGCGAAGCGCTGTGCTTTGCGCCGTGCACTGCCGTCGCGGTCGTTCGTTGTTCATGATATCTAAAACTCTGCGTACGCTGATATTTAGGTATTTATTTGGCGCTTTATTCTATATCGCGATATTTGTGTGGGCAGTTTATGCTATCTAAAACTGAATACAGATTTTTTTTCTATACTGGAGTCATCAAGGGCCCCAAGACTCGAGACGAGACGAAGCAAGGGTATTTGCCCCGTCCCGTTCGAGACCCAGAGCAGCGTAGAGCACCAGCTGCCAGGGGTGTGAGACGAGGCATGCACGGCATGGGCCAGATAATGTTGCCTGCAACAACTACCCGCCACTCTATAAACGCGCGGACGGAAGCTGAGCGAGACAAGCGAGAAGTACGTTTTTTTTTTCTATTTTGGGCGGTATACGCCGGAGCTATTTTTGGATATTGGCATATGTAGCGCTTGAACGAACAAATAAGGGACACGATTTCAAAATTGGTATTATTTCGAAATTGGAATCTAATTTGTTTTTCCCGCCGTCAATTTTTTTCATGGTGGCCTCGAAGCACTTGCCCTATCGTATATAGCTCCTACCACTGCTGCTGTGTGTCGTTGCCATTTGGCTCAGTGGGTAAAGTGCTACGTAACCAACGAAGGATGTGTAGTGAGTACAATTATCACCCAGATCATATTTGGTATTCAGGAGCGCGCGCGGTGGAGACGTTGTGAATGGTTATGATGTTCTCCTGAGTACTACTAACTGAAGTACGTGTAGAGGGGAAAGCTCCGGAGATCCCTCTTTCGAATTCGGTGAGAAATAATTAACGAACCCGAAAACGTATTTGGTTGGTATTTTTGCATAACCCACTGAGTTACTAAGTCACGTGACTGTAGGTAGTGCTATGTGTCGTGAGTTCGATTCTTACCGCCTTCATAGTTGTCTTTTTTGAGCGTGCGCGATGACGACATTATGAATGGTGATTTTGTTAACATATTACGTAACACTACCCACTGAGCTACTAAGTCAAGCGATTAAGTAGCTCAGTGGGCAGTGCTGTAGAAGTTATCGGTCAAGTCACTTTGTTCGAAGGATGCTGTCAAACGCCTTTCTTATCCTTCCCCTATTATACCTGATCGTGAACCCGTACTACGCACGGGAGGTAAGAAACACATCCGAGAATAGCGGGGACAATTATGGATTTTGGATTCCTGGGCAGTTCTTTTTCCGAGAACGGGTGAACGCGTGACCTACTAATTGATAACACAGCAGCAATCTATAGTCTAGTAGTAGTGATAGGTATTTTCTTGACAACAACATGTCGTGTGCGCGAGTAATGCATGATACGGCAATAAACATTCTGTAATCATGGTCGACGATATATACCTGGTACGCTGTTTTCAAATTCCGAGCTTCAAGAGCAGCTGTTATTGCTGTTGTTGTTGTTGTTGTTGTTGTTGTTGTTGTTGTTGTTGTTGTTGTTGTTGTTGTTGTTGTTGTTGTTGTTGTTGTTGTTGTTGTTGTTGTTGTTGTTGTTGTTGTTGTTGTTGTTGTTGTTGTTGTTGTTGTTGTTGTTGTTGTTGTTTTGTTGTTGTTGTTGTTGTTGTTGTTGTTGTCGTCGTCGTTGTTGTTGTTGTTGTTGTTGTTTCGTTGTTGTTGTTGTTGTCGTTGTTGTTGTTGCTGTTGCTGTTGTTGTTGCTGTCATATCAACTCGCATAATCAAGAGCGTGGTCACAGGACAGGCTCCATCAGCAAATAATAATGTTGGCTGACTCTACAGGCAACGCCTCTCTTGGTACCGAGGCGTCAATCATCGTAATATCATACAATATTTTTGGTGAATGTAATCTCTATGCAAAGATTCTGTTTTGTTTTAATCAATTGTCAGCCGGCCGCCCCGGTGGTCTAGTGATTTCACCCTCGAATACTACAAATGTTTGTTTGTCCTTAAATTTGGATACCCACCACGATAGGCTTTGACTTCATTTGCAAAAATGCAAAAAACAAAAGGGATCAACCAACTAACTGCTGAGAGCGCCTAGAAGCGTGGGTAGGTGCAATTCGACGCGAGTCGACGAGCGAAGAAAATGCTGGCTTCTTCTCGCGATAAGAATGAAGGCATGTGCCGAGGTGGGGAGGGAGGAGGAAATCCCGCTATGTGACCCCGGATCTGAGATACTACTGGGAGGGAGCACGAGAGTGGTGCGAGGATAATATATGGGATGAAGAAAACAAAATGCCGCAAATGTATATTATTACTACCAGTAAACAATGTGTCAGTCTCTAGGAAAAACGCACGGCACTGTCGGCAGTGGTCATGGTAGAGACACTCCGGATATAATGTAACGAGGGGACGCGACCGATTTCGACAACGTGAAAACACTCACGAAGCAAAGACAGCAGACACACATATCCCGCCTTCCCGAGTAAAGACAGAGAAGAAGCGCTACGCCAACCTCCCGTACGAGCACAGCCACCCCCGCACCTATCTTAAACAACGCCGCCGCAACGAGAGATTGCTCTCCTCTTCTTCGTTTTCATCCTCGCCCGTGACCACGCAGATCAATCAATGTGACAGCCGTCAGGTAACAAACAAAACCCTCTTCTTCCAAAACCTCGCCGGCTGACATGGCCCCATGTCGACGTTTGATGAAAACCGACTTTGCACCCTGTCGACTTCGAACCTCAATTGCCACGGGGACAGCAGTGCATTCTCTTCATTGATCAGATGCCAAGTCGTCTTTCGTTTCGCCCAAAAGCGACGCAGGTTCTCAAAAAATATTTTCGGTATTTTTGTTTGATATACGCCAACTTTTACTTGACGGCGCATTTAACAACAGTGTGTTTCGCTTATCCTTGCCTTCTTTGTTGTATATTACGTTTTTTTTCTGTCACAGTATGACCTTCATAAACTCATAATCTCATTAAACTCTTGGCCTCACTTTAAAGTTCAACGAATGCCAAATCGGACAACTACACCTTAACCTGTCGAAGTGCTGCCCTGCCCTACCCGAAGCATGGGGGCCGGCAAATGCATGGGCGCCGGAAAATGCCGGCGCCCATGCGGAGCCCTTGTATTTATATGATAATTCTTTTGGGGGGGGATTCGGTCAGGAGTTTCTTTCCGTCTCGGCCTCAGCATGCGATTCTAGGAACTGGAATTCACGGTCAAAAATCTTCGTTCGAGCGACGTCTTCGGGGGGCGGCTCAAACGCCCCTCCCCCTGCCGTATCCGTTCCGCACCTGGCCGGGATCGGGTGCGTGGGCAGAGCGAGACAAGCAAGAAGTGCGTACATTTTTGTATTATGGGCGGTATACGCCCGAGCTATTCTTGGATCGTGGCATATGCAGAGCTTGAACGAAAAAAACATATGGGAAAACATATATTTCCAAGTTGGCATAATTTCCAAATTGTCGTCCATTTTCGTCCCCACCTCACTTTTTTCATGGTCACACCTCGAAGAGTTTGGCCTATTATTGTACGACGGCTGTGTCGTTCCTTTTCGACATCGGATTTCACGGTTGAACACTATTTTTAGAGCGTTCGTTTTCTTCGAGGGGCCGTTCCCTACCCGACATCAGTGCACCCAGTGTCGGTGCTGATTCTTCGTCCTAGAGAGATACACCTTATTAATATTATGTGGTCACAGACTGTGAGACATAGTGAACAAAACAATCGCAATTAATCAAGGTATAAAGCAAGTGAATGCTAGCGTATTGGGCACGAGAACACAACAAAACAAGCTAGGCCATGAAAAAAAATAGAGAATAAACACAACGAACGAAGTTGTCGCTTTTTAAAATCGCAGTAGGAAAAGCAATTTTCTGTCACTTTTATTACGTTGCCGCTCCAAAAAGTCGTTCCGCATATACTCGTGCACGATCAACGATCCATCTTTTAGGACCGCATAATAAATATCCCACACTAATTTCATGTATATTTATCCCCGCAAACCAAACGTGGATGCACTTCTGAAGGTAGGTGTGATTATCAAGGTAGTAGTGTTTCGAACGCTTTGTTGTGTGGTTGCATGAATTGCGCTGACTACTGAATGTTGTTGTTGCTGGTCAATCTGTTCAGCACCTCGACATGAACGCGGATGGATGCTGAGCGAGACAAGGGAGAAGAGCGCAAACAAATGTGTTTTGAACAGTACTCTCGAGTTATTCTCCGGATCTTGATGTACACGGAGAGGGTGATGAAATAAAGCCTGGCAAGAAGACATTATTTCATATAAAGGCGTCATATTTTCCCAAGACAAATACCTGGTAGTATTTACGGTAAAACATTTCCCCATGACACTGCGGTAGGTGCATTTATTCATTAAACTTCGGTAGGTACACGTACATACATGGATATAGACGTGGCAATCGGACGCATGACTAAGAAGAACAGGAGGTAGTAGTGATTACGATTACTGCCCCAGAAAATGTCACACAGCAGCATTGCGAGTGGCTGCGTCCCCGGGGCCTCGAGGGTGGAATTTGTGAAGTTCGGGCAAATTGACATCGTTTGTACTCTCGTGCAAGTAATATAGGTACGTACGAGTAAGACCACACACAGCGATGGTCTACAACACACAACATGCGTTTTGTCTGTGACATATTTTATAGGGTGTACCAAAAAACAGGGAATACATTTTCGACACAATAAAGTAGGGGAAAAAAAGTCGTTCCTCCTGTGGTTGAGCTGCGCCACGCAAAGGTCGTAGTAAGTTGACTGTATCCACGGAGGAAAAAAGTGAGCGGCATGCATTCTTCCCGGTATCGCATCGTTTGGTGTTTTGATTCCGCGGGGAAGACTCTTTGGGGAAATACAGGCGGTGTGCTTTGTAGTTGACTGTGGTTCCTGACTCCGTTGCTGTAGTCGTTTGCTGGTCAAGTGCCAGCGGTCGTGTTGGCACGTAGCTGACAAATTTGTTTGTGTTTCTTCGTACTTAACGTGCTCCTTGCTGCTGATTGCTGATTGATCATCTCTTCTAGTGAGTATTTTCATTTCTGGCACACTTCTACTTTCGAACTTCTGGGCATACAAGCCGTGATCACAGGTGTCGTCCCTTCCCCCCACCGTGGTTGTTGCCTTTTGAACTTAGTTTGCGCATATGCTTCAGGACTTACTGTTCGTCGATTTTTCATCGAGTGTTGTAAACTCACGCTCTCGCGCTTTCCGCAAATCAATTAGTGCACAAGAGAAAATCCCACGAAAAAATTTACGAGTACGCACTCGGGGGGATTCGAGCTCACGAAAAGGACCTATACCAGGCTCGAGGATAACCTGATACGCCACCGGGGCAGTGAGTGATATAGAGGCGGTAGCCCCGGTAGTCTACTGGGGTGTACTATTAATACTAGCGTTGGTCCCTAAGCTTAATAACCACCGCGTTGTGAGGTTTGTTGGCATATTTTTTTTGCAGGTAAAATTGAGAAAAAAAGATCAACTAACTGCTGAAAACGCCTAGTAGCGTGGGTAGGTACAAATTGACGCCAATCTACAAGGGGAGAAAATGCCGAATTGTTCTCGCGATAAGAATTCGGGCATGAACCATAGTGGGGAGGGGGGAGGGGAGCCCGCTATATTACTCCGAATCTGAGCTATACTACTGGAAGGGCAAGAGTAGTGCGAGCATAACAACAAATGGGATGGGGGAAAAAAAAGGTGAAGTGTAATGATGCTGCTGTAAAAATGCGATTTGTACGACTTACAGGATAGGATTTAGAGCTTCCGCGCACAGATTGGGCTGCCCCGCCCGTCCCGCCCCCCCCCGTCCCCCGCATTCCTCTTGATCAAACCCAGGCCCCCTCGTCCTCAAAACCTCCGCCCTCCGCTCACCGGTTATTCGACGTGAAGGATTCGATTGATGAACTGATGCATTTCCTTCCATAGCTGTCAGACGTTGTCCTCCTCAAACACAGGTTTTTTTGTTTCCGCGCACAGACTGACTAACATCACCCTGTTCACCCTGATACTACACTGTAGTTGCAAGGGGACTGGCCGACCTATATCCTTAATGAGGACACACAACCCATAATACGCGCGATCGGAGTATCACACACAGCTTGCAAATATGAGTTTCGACAAAATCTTAGATCTCACAGCTGGAGTGCATTTTAAATTTTATAATAATACGACACCCAAGCAAGTTGCACCGATCGACTCGATCTGGACCGTGCTGTATATTGTGCAGTTGGTCCATGTACAACTTCTCTAATCAAAAGCCAGAATGAGATGATAGTCATCGAACTTGCTGAACTTTTTAGTGAGTGGTGGTTCCCTGTATCCACGAACCCCGGCCGAGCCGATCAATCGAAGGTTGCATTACATTTTGCGGGGTGGTATCGAGGCAGGGGGTCAGATAAAATGTCCGCGTACCGCGGGGTTGGGGTATACGAACAAATGTTCACCAGTAGCGCGAGTTTTCTAGTTGAAAATACCTTGAAGGATTTCTGAACCGGGGTTGGACCCGGATCTGTGGTGCTGGCGTTGTATACGAACCTCAGCTAGCTAAGGCCTCCACACCGTGCGGTGTGGTGTCGACCCGGGAGAATTCGGTTTTCGTCCCCGGTTTGTTGGAGTTGATGGGGTATGGAAAAATTGCTGGACCGGCGGAGGAGCCCTATCCTCATCGGGTGCGTCGGAACCCCCCCGCCCGTTTGCTGTGGTCTATCTACGCCCCGGGTGTCCCTGGCTCTACGAACTGCACTGCTACTCAACGATAAGCCAATGTGGGTAATAGAAGATTGTCGCACCATCGTTCGGGGCTGTGTCGACCCGCGGGACAAGTCGGTTATAGTCCCCGGTTTGTCAGGATTTCTGAAACGGGCACAGGACTCTATATCTTCTCATGGTGGCTTTGCCCTCATGTCGGACCCCCAGCCAATCGGCGGTAAGCGAATATGGTTGATGTTCCACGATCTGCGGAGTTGTGTCGACACGGGCGGTCATCGGTATTGTCCCCACGTTTTTAGAGCTGTAAAGATCCGAGGGATTCATGAATCGGGGATGGGATCCTATCTTCCCCGTGTGGGACGAAACTGCCCCCCATTGACGGGCCTCTATTCGCCCAGGACGGTGCTGTGGAGCTCGAACCAATCAGCGGGTAGCCAACCGGATGAGGGTTTTTTCGCCGTGCAGGGTGGTGTTGACCCGAGAAAGCTCGTTTTTCTTCGCCGGTTGATGGAAAGTTTAGAGATGTGGATAGACCTCTGGACCGGGGATGGGACCCCACATCCTCCCGAGGTGGAACTG
Organism: Undaria pinnatifida; assembly: GCA_012845835.1. NCBI lineage: Eukaryota > Phaeophyceae > Laminariales > Alariaceae > Undaria > Undaria pinnatifida. Next base: position 21,177,761 of record JABAKD010000016.1, read on the forward strand.
GCTCAACATACCAACCATGGGCAATCATACAATCGGCCGGTGGGGTTGGAATTTCCACACCGTGCGGAGAGGTATCAACCCGGATGATATTCGGGTTCGTCCCTGGGTTGTCGGAGTTGTAGATGCGTGCATAGATTCTGATCCCGGCCTGTGACCCTCTCATGCCCGGGTGACGCCTACGTTGTGTATGAATCCTGGCCAATAAGCGATCAGACAAGAACGACATGTATTTTTTTGTCTATAAAAACTCGAGTGTCAAATTATTAGTTGTCAAAATCGTAAGCGCTGTAGTCGCGTACTGTATCTACAAGAAGTGAGCGATCTACACAGCTAGCAAAATGCACCAGCATTGGAATATCATTCGAGGAGTTGAATAACGAAGGCAGCCAAGCCACCGTGTTTTGCGCATGGAACAACGTCAGCACGTCTCTCCACAATCAGACAACACACAGACAGTCGACCTCGGAGGCTTGGATCAAGGGATACTATTATATCATGCATTGTATTTTTCGGAAGCTGGCTCAGTGCGCGCCTCTCAGTAGCTACAAAGAGAACACGCAGCGCACATTGTCAGTCACCTAACTGGCCCCGGATGCTAAATTGGGTTAAACTACCTTAAAGAATGCACTCAACACGTTTCGTCGCCTGACTAAAGGGCCAGTCGGCTTGAACCACGATTTATCCGATCGAAATATGATGAATGAAGCTCGGAAACGGATTCACATTATAACGGTAGCTAATAATAGTAGTACATTGTTATGATTGTTAGTATATCGAACTCTTGGCATTACCTTACACACTGTACGCGCAGACGATGCGTGTGGTGACTTGTTTTACTCTCCCAAGTATCGAATCGAACAATTCGAAGTGCTGCCCTGCCCTCCCCGAAGCATGGCGGCTGGCGAATGACAGCACCCATGCGAAACCGTTGTATTACACACAATGGAACCACCGAGTGAGCTAGCGGGCGGATGATGGAGCGGATGGCGGACAATCGAAAGGCTTGCAACTGACCGCTCATCATCGTATTGTTTACACACCACAACAGGCACACACATACATGTACACTATGTTCACACACATACACACGCACACGAACGCACACCAAACGGCCCTTATATACTCTCCTCGTTCCTGGGGCAAGAGCAACCTATCCTTGTCAACTGGAATATAAGTTCCTAATAGTAGGCGTCTTGTGCTCTAATAGGCCCCTAAACTTATATCCAATCCAGGTCTCTTGCAGAAGCACCCCGACATTTATTGGTTTTATGAAGGCACCATGCGCCCCATCCCCAGCCACCCTCTCTCGGCCGATGCCGGCCAAGTCGTGACGGAAATCGGCAGCCCCGACACCTCGAAGTGGAGGAGACCCGGCCCCCGTCGCGCGGTCACGAGGCGCACACGGTTTCAGGCAGCTATCACGGTGCCCGAGTTAGCCAACCAAACGTTGCGGATGTGTTCACAGTTTCTTGTTGGTCGAAAGTATAGATAACGTTTATCACTAACTATGATTATTGTATTGTTCTTTATATTATCGTCCGACACGGCATACCAAGCGACAGAACAGGGCCTATTTCGGCGCATGATACACCCCTGTCTGCACCCTGCTCGCCGCGGCCAGACATACCGCGCTCGGCAGATGTATACTGCTGCTGAAAATTGATTCAGCTGCTGCTGCTGTTGAGCTGCGGCTACTGCTGCGGCTACTGCTGCTTTAACAGCTGCAACTGCTGAGAGGGTGTGATAAAAACAGTTTAGGCGATTCGAGACTGGGCGGGTGGCGGGCCAGTTTTTACAAACAAAACAAAAATGTCAAAACAAGGTTACCTTAAAGTTTATAAACATTTGTAAAACTAGTTGGGGTGTTCCAAGTGACCTGCTCGTCTCGGGGAGGCGGAACGCAATCCCCTGCCAAGTGGGGCCAGCTCAGCGACCTTCAATGCATCGCGCACCGCCACAGAGCTCGGCCGGGATCCAGACATGCTTCATAACGTACCCAAGGCAGCCTTGCCTGCCTCGCAGCCCGAAGTGCGAGAAGAAACCCGTGGCCGCCGGAGAACAGCGAGCGTAAAAAAGAACAACATCGTATTTTGCATATGCATATGGAAACGAACGGACCCCCCCCTGCCTGGGAAGGACCAATCCCGGTTCCTACGACAGGCAGGGAATCACCCCCCCCGACCTCTAGGTCAGGGACCCCGCCTCTTCGCCACAAGGCGCAAAATCCCCTGCCGTTGCTAATATTCCCCTTTATAACAAGGCCCCCTTATCCACAGAGGGGGGCCCTCTCCTGTTACCACAAAGTGGACAACTCCCGCCCTTTTCACAAGGGAATGAAGAGGGGGTAGGAGGGGTACTCAACTTGTGCATGGCCGTAGTTTCATGATCAATGACCCTCTCATTCCTACTATGCCGGGACGCACCACGTCTGGTTCACACCAATCAGGCAGCCATTGCTTGCACCAAGCGCGAAGCACCGTAAGGTGACTCACGCATGAAGGGTGAAAAGCGTCCATCCAAGAACCGCTCATGAGCCGGACTTCGGCACCATGCGCCTACTTTCTTGTTGATGGATGACAGCGCCAATGATTTACTTTGTTTACTGGTGTGGCCACTCCAGAGACAGCAACGGGTATTCCTCTGTAACCGCCTCGTGGGTGCCTCACCATGTTCACGCTACGTGATGCGGTCGACGGGGGGAGGCACAAGGGGGGGGGGACTTTAAAAAAACATAAACAAAAAGAACATGGGCGGATGGTCTGTGGGAGCTGTCGTAGAAAAAGTTCGAATATGTCAGCGGTGAGTTCGGCCGGTTGCGTGATCGTTCCTCAGATTTGTTTTCTAAGGGGTACGTCGACCGTGGGTGTTTTACACGTAAACACTCGTTCTTCATTAATGTTCAAATAGGTCAGTGAACATTCCATGCTGCAAGGGCACGAGGGAAGGAACCGGCTGAACTATTCTCGCGATCAAAATGGAGGTGTGTGCCGTAGTAGGGATGGGGGAGATGAACCTGCTCAACGACCCCGAATCTGAGTTATTGCAACAGCAGGGTTCCAGTATTTCGATCCTGTGGCTCCCTACACGCCTATCTCTTACCTGGGTCTTTGAGTTCCTGCAGCGCCTCTTCAAGCAGGAGTCAGGAGGTATGGGGGTAAAAGTCACCTTGAGGTCGCAAACAGTCCGTGCAGATGATCAACGAGGGAACAAGCGTGGCAACGGGAACGGTGGACACGGCAGTGCCAATGGGGCAAGGGGCTGGCAGAGGGACTGACAGGTCAGTTCGCTTGAGCTGTTTCTTTTGCTTCAGTGGTAGCATGAATGGACACCGGGTGGTCCCTCCAATCGGTGTTACTGGACTTTCTACGAAAAACCGAAGGTTTTCCCGCACCGGGGAGATCCTTCATACCTCTATCAAACGAAGCCGAAGGATCTCATATAGCTTACCCCCGGCTCACAGACAGTTTCTCCGCGTGACACTGACCAGCACAGTCGTCACGCGTCGTATTTCCCTTTCCTAGCGCTGCCGCGCTGCAACAACCCTCCTCCCCGACACATAACCGTCGTCGGTGCCCACCGGGCATGCCGGTGACGCCCCGGAAACAGTGCGTGCTTTCCATCAAACCAACCTTCCATTCTTGCTCAGCCCTACGTCGCTGCAACACCCCCCCAGTCTGACGCATGTGGGCGTCGGTGCCAAGTAGACATTCAGCGACTAAAATATCCACCGTAGTCTGCACAACCTTTGACATTGCCGATCTGGAACGCTGGTGCAAAGGGTGGCAGTTGCGGGCATTGTCCAGCAAAAGTCTACGATGCCCTTCTCTTACCGCGCTGCTAAACGCCCCCAGTGATCCACAAATGCCATAGCAAGACCCCCTTGGATGCTCCTCCCCATCCTCTGACGCTAACTGGTACTTCAAACATCCCTTCGCGGCGTGGACGTGCGCCGGAGTAAAGCGAGCACCCCAGCAGCTGAATTCGTCCGGTCCCTCCACCCTAACCGACCCATCGCTCCTGCAATTCATCTATCGTTGGCGGACGTCATCCCCGGTTGGCGGCGTTCCGGTGTTCGTCGATTCCTCGAGGTTTTTCGCTTCAACCCTCCTCCTCCCAGTCTCGTCGAGAATGGTTGACTTTTTCGTCCTCTTGCTCCCCCCCTGCATCGCTATTGAGTGATAGCGGCACGACAGATGTTGACGGGAGCTCTCGGCGATTCCCAGACCGGCTGGCTCAATCAACCCTCGCCAGTAGGGGCCTGTTCCCCAAGCCCACAAAAGAGGTGCTTCATGGCATTGTCTTGGAGCATTGGAAAGAAAAAAAACAAGTGTCTCAATGAAAATATAGCAGCCGCCTAGACAGCATAGGTACTCGTTGGTTGACCGCAGGCATATCGTCTACACCTATACGCATATATACACGCACGAACGCTCGCTTGATCGAAGCCACCGCTCGCTACCCAGCTCCGCGCGATTTCTTTAAAATACCCGATGTCGGTACAATATTTCCACCGACCCCACCGAGTGTTCCTTACGGTACTCATTTTCCGTTGTCCTCTCTAAGCATACCAGCCGTTCCGCTGGGATGGTGCTACTTCCCCCAGCAGCAGCGTCATACACCCAGCACGCGCTCGTCTGCGACAGACGTCGGAGCGTAAGTGGCATTCCGTGCTTGAAAAATATTTTTCGTCTTCTTTCCCCTCGGTGATGTATCGCTAAACAGCAGCGGTTGTTGTGGCAATTACCTTGTGTCAAATATCGCCATGCACGCTCGAACTCCAAGGAAAACGCCCTATACTATGCGCAAACACCTCCATTAACGCATTGGAACACACAATAAAAAAAAGCGTGGTATCGAATGGTGTCACACACAACCACTCCCAGGAACACATAAAAATACCCACATCAAGACCCCCATTCACACAGTCCAGCTCGCGGCTATGGAACGGCGGCGACGTTATCGATGGTGATCAGCCCCAACAATACGGGATGAACACTCACTTTGCCGCCACGTCACGTAGCTTCAGGCGCAAGGATACACCTGGTTGCCTCCCTCCGTCGACCTTAATCGATAGGCGTGGCTCATGCTTGTTCGTCTGTACTGCTTGTGTACAACCAGGAGCGCACACTCCGCAGCGGCCAGTCCGGCACACGTACAGTCTGAGATTTTTTCACACAAGTTCAAAGCCTCGCATACACACACCAAACGCTCACAATCACACCTGGCACTCCCCTGACCGCCCCGGCTAGGCGTCCATAATAAACAATGGCCTGTGCGGGACCCGCACGGGCTAGGGTGACATAATCAAAATAACACAAACCATCGCCCCCTCACAACACTCACACGCCGCAATCACTCACGAACACCCAACTCTCTTTGCCTTTGCTCCCACAATCCGCTTAGGCCAAGGCGTCAATCGTGTAATCTTGCGTGGGGTCGTACAAGCATATCCTCCCCCTAGGCTCACTTAAACACGGTCATAGGCGCCCACTCTGCTCAAGTAGGCACAGCACACAGCACACAAACCAATGGCATCCATCCGAACCATCCCACACGAGCTACGGTGGCATCACCTGAATAACGCGCGCCCCCTCACACCAATCACACGCCACAATCACAAACACCCCACGCTGCTTGCCTTTGCCCCGACAATCCGCATAAGACAAGGCTTCACACGTGCGTTCTTGCGTGGGGTCACAAAAAAACTATCCTCCCCCTACGCTCACTTAAACACAATCATTGGCACCAGGTAGTTACAGCACACAACACACAAGTCAATGACATCCACGCGAATCACTGGCGCTCAAAACGCTCAGGTAGGCACAGCACACAACACAAAGACAACAAACCCCCACATAAATACCCCCGTCTCTCCTCTCCACCGATTTCCCGACGCCGTCACTGTCCATGGCAGGGATGCGGTTTTACGCCGTGACCAGCTCGAGACCATCGTCGAGCTCCGGAAGTTTTTCCAGCAATTGGAACACCAGGGCGACACATCCAGAGCACGTAGGCTATCAACCGGGCTGCAAGCGGCGACGAGTTTGTCGTCAAGGTGGGCTGGGAAGGATCGGGGGAGGCGGGGAGCACCTGGGAGCCTGTGTCGCGTGTGTTCCTTGACGCACCGGCCGTGCTGCGAAAAGAGCTCAAGCCGCTGCGGCTGAAGGCGGAGCAGACGCGGGCGCTCGTACAATGGTATGGACTGTGTTTTTGATCACATTGTGGTTTGGGGGGTAGTCCCGGATTCTGAATTTGAAGTTCTAGTTTTCTGACTTGGAGTTATGCGCATAGCGGTGATAGCGCCTGACGTGGCCACAGCTTGCGGTTTATCGCCGAGGCTGTGCGTGGACGGAGCATGTCGGGGGTTGACGCTGTCGATTCACGGGTGGCGGTTGTACTGAAATACACACTCTACGTGTGGTCTGGGTTTCGGCAAGATGTGTGCAAAACTGGAGGCGTGACACTTGGTGCATGATTTGTTTCGTAATGCATTGGTGATGACGCGGTTTGCTGCAAAATCAGTGTTCACGGTCAGCGAACATGGTAGATATTAGCTCGTGGTGAAACTGATAACAATTTGTTGAACTTGATCATTGCCTTATGTACGGAGTGCTATGCTTATCAAAGTTACTCGGTCTGAGCCATGTTGTGGTTGGTAGCCCGAGATGGGCCTTTGGAGGGTGCTGTGCTGCTGTGGTCGTGTAATTGGGCATTTTACCGTGCATAGTGTAGTTCCATTTCGCTGTTGGGGCTGCTTCTCGGCTTTTGAGAGATGGGAAGGAAGGTCCATGGCCGATGGTTTGGCATTTCCCCATGTGATAACGAATGGATTATTGCACTGTGGACAAACGTATTCCGAGCCTACGAGGGAAGGTCTTTGGAGCTGATACCACCGGGACCTCGTTCCGCGGTCGCGAGTCGGCAAACGAACCATTCGACTCTACTGCAGACGGGGGCGGGAGAAAATTATTAGCGCGTACTCCATTCGACTCTATTACAGGAGGGGGCGGGGGATTATCATTCGCGTGCACTCTACTCGACTTTGGTGAAGGCGGCGGGAAAAAACATGTATGCACCCTTCATTCGACTCTACTACAGGCGGGGGAGAGGGAGGGAGGGACGGAATACCAAGGCGGCTGCAGGCAGCGTTACTGGGTTCGAGGGGCCCGGGGTCATCTCACGCTATAGCGGTGCACCAGACGTTTCTGAGCTCATAACAAAACGAGCTCAACAACTCACCTGAAACATAACTTCGAAGGCATTCGTTATCGCATGCCGACCATCATTTCAATGCGCTAGTCCTACAACAAATATTTTCGAAAAATATTCATACCCCCCCCATCATAGTCCATTTTCGAGGAGTCCAACCGGTCAGAATCGTATGGCCCAAAACGTGCAACGTCTACCTTGGGATGACTCACAAGCTTTGCACCAGGTACAAACGCGTCCGTGTCCCTACGGGGGAAACTGATATTGCCTCCCTAGCGGTAATACCTGGTCGAATTTAGTGTGACGGCATGCTTGGCCTGCACTGCGTGCAGTGATATTTGGTTGACGGCAAGCCCGTTAACTACGCATACCCACGGCAACTGTGCGCGTACATCTGTAGCGCAGTGCAGATTCAAGTTCAAAGTTCCTACGAAAATGACCTTCTTCGTCGTACCATCACCAATTGTGACTAATTGCTGGCCTACTGGTGGGAGCTGATGACTAAACATGTGCTCAGGGTCTCCTGTCGCATGGTTGATAGCTGCACTGCCACACATGCAAACCATTTCTATCAGGATTCAACTCTACACCAGCAGCAGTCTGTCTATCAGAGTTGCCTTCGGGCACATAATAAGCCGTTTGTAGACTTGGAGCCATTATGAGTCGGTACGCGTTGCCAGCCAAACGCTCCTCTACCATGGCCATCGAGACCGATCCCGCGCCACCCTGATTGCCACTGTTGTTGGCTACCACCAAGCTTCTCCATGTTGCTGCTGCTGTGACTGTTACGAGTATTGCTAACGACGCTGCTGCTGCTGCTGCTGCTGCTGCTGCCACTGCAGGTATTGCTTCTAGTATTATTGGTTCTGGCCAGATCGTCCGTTCCCCCGTCCTCTCCTTGAGTATCGTCCGCTAGCCGCTTGCTGATATTTTGCATCCACGTCGCCTCCGCACTGTAGCCGGTCTAAGAGGTTCACCCTTCCTCCAATACCTTCGCCGAGAGCAGTCTCGCTCGTCCAACCCAGCTGCCGTGACTCCCAATCTCTCTTTCATGATTTCCGCCATCGTCTCGAGGCAGGGATCACTCTAACCCCTGGACCTAGCTCGCAGAGTCACGACACATGCGCTAGCGCAATCGAAAGTCTGAAGAACGCAATGCCTGAGGCAGCTAGGCGAGATGAAGAGCACCTATGATCACAGTTGCAAGGACTCGAGTGTTGTAATATCAGCGAGAGAATAAGACGAGAGAATAAAGAGGTTCACCTCAGTCTTCGAGACGTCGGTTCGTCACGGCAGTGATGTGACGACGGCCTGGTGTGGTCATAACCAAGACCAGAGGATCTGAGTACTTGTCACGTACGGGATGTTTGAAGTATTCGCAAGCTGGAAGAAAAGGGGCGCAGTCGCAATAAAGTCATCAGTGACATGAGGTTGTCACAAGGGGAAAGGCGATGCCGACAAGACGCAACGCGTAGGCAAACGTCCGGCGCAACGAGCGAGTGATGACAACTCGATAAGCAAGGCACGAAGCACTGACAAAAGTCGAGGTGGTGCCCGGCCAACCCCCCCCCCCCGAAGGCATTTCTTGAACGAGGCCCTGAGGGAGAACATGGGTTTGCATAGGGACGTTCAAGGGCAATGATGACACCTCCCCCCGAGATAGTAAGGTCTCGCCACATGGGGAAACCATGTGGTGGGCCCCTTTCTCGCAACATTTCCTCATGCCCAACCTAATTGAAGAAGGGCCTAATCTCAGTCTATACTGTACTACTCAAATCGGAGGTTGGGATGCAGGAGTGCTGGGAAGTGAGACTGCGTCGAGCGGAACACTCTGGCAGCGTTTCAGCTGTTAGCCAGATGGCCGATAATCGAACTCCGTGAGCTGTACATTACCAGTAGAAAGACACGATGCGCGACCCCTATTTAGAGTTCACGATATAGGTGGGAGTTCATGTTGATCCACCAGGTGAGTACGTGGACGTCCAGGGAAGAGCATCACCCGCCTATGCTGAAAAATACAAAGTTAACAACATTGTGTCCAATCCGTGAATCGAGATCGGGCTACGACCAAGTATACAAATCCCGTGGGAAAACGTAACTTCCACCTACTAAACGTATTCCACCGCACAAGACTATGCCACACCTTGCAGATCTACTCTGAGAATGCTCAACAAGCTATATACTGGAAGGATATAATGCTATAGTAGACACGTGCGTCCAAGCGATATTCTACTGGGTGGCGTTCGTGACTTCATTGAATGGGCAACCATCGGGAGGTCGTGTTGATGTATATATATCGGCCTGAGTAATAAACACCTATACGCAGTTGATATCACGTCATTATCTTTCTGACCATCCATGACGTATTATTTTAACCCCGACCCCCCCCCCCCCCCCCCCCCCCCCTCCAACGCCCCCTCTTTTCCGACCACCTGCACGATTGCGTAGACCTAGCACCACGCGTATAACAAGCTGCTACATATCTTTGATCTCACAGCCGAAGTGTATTTGAATATTATTTGTGACCTAAACCTCCTAAAAAATCTCCCCCCCCCCCCCTCTTGCTCTCCCTTACTCAAACGCCCCACCAAATATCGAAATCCGCCACATTAATAAACACTTCACGCACAGGATATCACCTCATTATCTTTCGAGAGCCATCCATGCCGCTGTGTTCCCCCCCCCCCCCCCCCCCCCCCCCCCCGTCTCGAACGCCCCCTTCTTCCCCATCACCCGCACCATCGCCTAGACCTAGCACCACACGTATAACAAACCCCTCACCTAAAGCCCTCCCCCCCCCCCCCCACCGGCCCCAACCCCACCTTCCCCCCCAACCCATCCCAACCCCACCCCCACGAACACTCCACCCTCTCTTTGCTCACTGATTGTACGACTTACCCCAGGATATACATGATAAACTGATGTATTATTTCCAAAACCGTGACATTTATCCCCTCAAAAAAATGTATAGTTTCCAGGCACATATTGAGCTGCCCCCCCCCGCCCAAACCCCCCCCCCCCCCCCCCCCCTCCTCCAAACCCGCTCGCTTTTGATCAAAACCAGGCCCCCTTTCCCTTCACAGCTGTCAGATTTTGTCCCCCTCAGAAACGGGTTTTATAGTTTCCGCGCACAGACTGACTAAAATCATCCTGTTGACCCTGATAGCTACACTGTAGTTGTAAGGGGAGTCGCCGACCTATATCCTTAATGAGGACACACAACTCGTAATGCGTGCGATCGGAGTATCACACACAGCTTGCATAGATGAGTTTCGACGAAATCTTCGATCTCACAGCTGGAGAGTATATCCATAAACGCTGACACCATGTTCGGATTGTTTTGCCGTGCCGGCCAAGTAGAAGGCGAGACGAGATATGGAAAAAATGCAGGACGCTTACGGTAAGTCAATGATAATTCAGTCGTCAGGATATTGCGAAAACCTCGAGGTATCGCAGTACAACAACGAGTACAGACAGCCTCCGAAGCAGAATGGAACCCAGAAGTACTTGGAGTACAGGCAGTATGCACAGTACGTAACCCCGACATCGATGGTCGCAATGGACCGGTTATCCACGCCAATATCCCTTAGCCCTTCAAAGCTCCCGATGTACTGTAAGCATTCTACCTCCCAAAACAGTTTGCTCCAACTTCTACCTCACTTGTGGGACTATCTGGGACTGTTTTCTCCAAACCAATAGGGACGCGGGTGCACCGGTGGTCAAAATACACGTTCATACTCCGACTGTATTGTGCATATTGAAAGCATTTCGGAGCTGCGAGTTAACGAACAATACAGCAAAACCACTATCTGAATACTAGCAGTACTCGAATTACCCACAGTGCAGAACCTCAAAATGCTTGAAGTACTCACGTATCCATAACATCGAAGCATCTATGTGCAGCATTAGTGTTACGGTTCGAAACTTTCTCCAGGAGTTACGAAGACAGACTGGCGTTGTCGTCGCGTCATCCGCGGCCCCTCTCCGAATTCGAGTGGCCGCCGCTGCTCACTTATCCTTCTTCGGACCACAGCCCTATGGTCCTGGAGACAAGCATTAACTTGCCATCTATCTTTTCCTGTCTAACTTACTGAGATACCCCATCCACTGTGTACCAGAAGCCTGTTCAGGTCTGAGGTTGGTCTTTATATCATGTTCTCTCTCCTGATGATACCTCTTTGCTACTAAACTATGCTACCTACTATGCAACTTACAACTTGAATCTCCATATTTGTTTGCCCCGTCGAAGACCCTAGATCTCATGACGGTGTCCTTCAGCCTCTTATGATTTATATAATTAGGTACGAACGTACATATTCCATAAGTACGTACAGCGATAGGTGCACTACAGTAGGTACGGCAGGTACGTCATAACTGCTGAAAGGCACACTATTATGTCGACTTGAACAAAACTTTTTTTTCCACCCTGCTTGCATGCAGCAGCAGTAGTAGGTACCTGCAGTATAATAGTTCGACAATATGTGTAAGCAGGAACATACTAGCAGCAGTCCTTACGGCAGGTACGCACGTACATCAGTAGTATGCGCGCGTACGTCAACTGTACTTATAGTAGGTACGCGTGGCGTAGGTACAGCAGTAGCTGCAGTAGGTACGCGTACCGTACGCATAACAAGTAGGCGCCTTATGTGCGCATTTTCGAGCCGTTTTCATCGATAGTTATAGCAGGTGCAGTAGGTACGCAAATACACACATCAGTAGTAGCTACAGGTGTGAGTAGGGTAGGTGCAACAGGTACGTACGTACAGCGCTTACATAGGTGCGGTTTACATTTCGTGCGTAAGCTGTAACGTATTTATGTGTAGGTGGGCACAGCGATTATTCCACTCTAATAATAGCTACCCTCTCTTATTCTTGTGCACGCATATTTTACGTTTTCATATCATAGGCCCTTGTTTTCGTAGGGAAAAGCAAGCACGTAATGCAAGCACCATGAATCGTACTAGTTTAATGGCTGTACAGACACCACACCACACAATAATGCGGCCCTTTTGGACTGCGCCCACGTTTCGAGGGACATCTATCTGGAATAGGGCAGGATTATTGTTGCATTACCAAACAAAATCACGCGTCATCGAGCCTCTTGCCAATAAATTTCCGTGTGGTTTGCAATGGTGTAAACGAGCAGGATAATCTCACAACTGGCTGGCCAAATGCCGCCTACTACAGTAGTTCTCTGTCAACTTGTACTAGGGTACCCGTATGCGAGGAATGAATGCCATTTTCGACCCGTTAGCATAATTCCTGAGGTTGTTCCTTGTGCGAAGCGGCCAGACAGCTGTTTACCGCAGCACAGATACTCACAGTAACTACAGCTACTACTGCACAGATAGATCGACGTGTAGTCTATATATAATCTGGTTGCTAAGGTTAATAAACAGCGGGTACACCGGAAGCGTCCGCACATCAGCTAGATGAACGCACAATTCAACATGAAATGATTATCATTACAGAACCCAAGAATGGCCAACCACATCACTAAACGCCTTCATTCGTTCGTTTAGTACGTTGTGTGGCATTACATGAGTGGCTGCAGCTCGGTCCTTTCGGAAACACGAGTTTGCTTAATAATGTAACATCATTGGAAAGAGGCGCATGGTTGAAGAGGAGCACTTCTGATAAATATTGTACAACTCATAATAGAGCGAAGGGAAGAGCACGCAGGAGAAGGTGCTATAATAGATAGACTTCGGTCGTAGCACGGTCGCGATCCCGGCAGCAGCGATCGAGAGGGATGGGGCGGATCCTGGATCGACAAAATTTGTACGCACTCTTGTACGTACGGTGGATAGGATTAACGTTATTAGACGAGCTATTGACTTGCTGTGTCGACCTACAGTTAACTTCGTTGGTACTGCTCAAGTACGTCTCATACTATCGAGTGCTCCTAACAGCGACAATATGCGAGGAGAGAAGACAACCAGAACGCGCAAAACTGTAGGCTGTAAAAGTCTGCCAGAGGACAACGGAGAAGGGCGTGGCCCTGACTTGACCACCCTTGTACGCCGGACACATCCTTTTAGGGTGGGAATGGTACCTATTAAGGTATCCGATGGGCTATTGACATCCTGTAGCGAGAAGACGATCAAGAGGGCACACATGGTACGGAGAAGGTGAACATAACTTTTTCTGGGGCTTCTCACTTTAGGAGCTCAATACCCCACGCAGAAACCAATTGATACAAATCAACGAGCAAGCCGATGAATAATCTTATGGCCTAGTCACCCCAAAAAAAAAGTGCGTTGAGAAACGTGTTCTTCGTACTATGATCGCTGTTGAACGCTTGCACTACGTACAAACTGTTATACCAATGATCGTGGTAACCAATAATCGTGTAAGAGAGCAGCTATTATGTCAGCTGTAGAAAATATCGCACTACCGCCAAACACACAGGAGCCAGTACCTGATAGCCAAAGAAAGGCCCACATATGAACCACGCGGGGCGTATCGTTCCGTCACAGAACCTTGCACAAATATAGTGAACCGTGTGTTGTTGTCACAGACTCCCCTGGGCCATATATACGGGCAGTCAGTGTCATTCCATCAAGGCCCGGGTCGAAATCATTATTATCATGGATTGCCTCGCGTGAGGCAAGTCTTCCACCTCAAGAAGACTGAAGCTCATGTCAATAGTGCATCCGCATATATATAGTATACTACAAAACCGAAAATCGGCAGACCAGTATATGAAACTGCAGTATGTAGTACCACGAACAGTCCCCCTACTCGGTGCAAGATACGATGGGTCTTAAACAACTCAGGACCGATGGCCAGATAAATCAGCACATACATATCCAATTCTATCGTGGAACAATTGCCAAGGTAGAACGACAATCTGAATAACAATACTGTTACTGTGGGAAATCCTACCCTCAGATCGTCTCCTACTTCAAGCTTTTGCAGTGAAACGCCTCCAGAAACGATGTCCTCCTTCAATGTCGAGCTTATAATTATCGAACAGTTGAATGCATGTTAATGCAGAAAGGTTAGCATTGCCGAGGTAAAACGGCAATCCCAATACCAAAATGTCTCAATATCAGGTTTAGTATAAATCTCCCATACAATGTAAAGGAGTTACCACGGGAAGGGAAAAATTGTACAAACGGAAATCTGTTGGGAAAACCTTCAAAAAAAAATCACTACAGTAACACCCTCTACACATGAAACCCCACCGCCCAATATCATAATCGGCCGCCCTGCTTTGTAGTCTGTAGAAAAGAGCAAATGACAGCACGTTTCTGATGTAAAAGCAACTCGATTCCCACTCTAGCAACCCCCCTGATATACACTCCCCAAGAGCGAATCCAAACGCAAACGGCAAACGCCTCCGTGTGCGATTGTGAGAGATTCAGCATGTTGCTATTCTGATGCACGTGGAAAATCTTACACTCCCCTCTGGCTATGCTCCAATAAATCTCCTGATTGAACACCACTACTCTTATCCCTCTGAAATGCAATGCCGGTATTATTGTATCAATGCAAATCAAGGCAAAATATCGTAAAAACACCGATCGCCCAAACCACGCCTTCGTATAGACTACTGGCATTGGTAGTATTCGCCGATCAATTATAGACAACGTACCACACATTTGATATCTGGGCGTAAATATCTCGCATGCCGTGTCGAGAAACATGCCAGTTCGCGGTATGGTCAGTCACCTCAGACCTCGGGTTAAATCACAGATCAACTAGCATGCGGGACGCTCGGCACGTTCCTGCCATTAGAGCAGGTCGTATCTTCCCTTGCAGCCTATCTATCACACACATAATATTGGTTGCCATGTACACCACGAACTCATTGGCTGCTGTGCACGTCAAGGATTAATGCAACCCCCTTCTCGGCAAGCAGCATCCCACTAGCCTGTGCGTATCTCTTACAACGCATCCGTAATTCACAACACAAAATACAAAATTCAATAATCTGCATTAGAATACAACTAACTGTGCCCGAGCACAATCATTGGTCACCGCGAGAGAATGCAGTTACTTCCTAACCAAGAACCAGAAAGCAAATAAAAAAATCCAAAGCTCACCGCAGTCAAATCTGCAACCACAAGCAGTGCTCATGTCTGCTGTAACGGCAACAAACGCGGATTCTATTTTATATAGTTTCTCCCACTGAAAACGATCAAAGAAGCAGATCGCAATTCTGCTCACGGGGTCGACCCATATATGTTGATCAACTCTGAAAATCAAAGCGTGGTATATGGTATAAATTCGAATGAAAAATTGAATCAGGCACCCGACATACGAATATACAGCAGTACAAACGCCTAAAAAAAATATGAGGCAGCGATACCTGGTTAAGGTGTCCCGAAATCCCGACAACAATTTTGGCAAAAAAGTGCCTTTGACAAGCCTAGCCCCATGAAAAATGTTGCTGATGATATCGAATGAACGCACATATAGATGTCAGAAGTTGCATCTGTAGACAAGTGTCTTTGAAAACACGATCGAGAGGGGCTTGGTTCTCACTCGACTACCCCGGCCCGCGTTGGACACGTCCTGGTAGGTTCGACATGGTCCCCGTTGAGAATCCAGCGGGTTAGACTATAAAGCTGGTGCCTTATCCACAGCGACCATCCTGTATGTTTTCTACGCCCTTATGTTTGCGCTAGCCGCGGCTATTGTTCAATACTAAACACCCTCCCTCAATGGATGCCCGTTCTAAAAAGCCAAAAACCGAACCAACAAAAGTCTAGAGCACATACATGATAACTTGTCATCACAAATCAATACGCGAAAGGGCTCATACAAAGATTGCGATACGACAGCAAGCTCAACCGCTCCCTAGATCGACCTCCAACTGAATAGTATTCGACGAAGTCTCTCCTCCCTGCTCCAGCTAACTACCCCCGCGGCATAAGCTTCCCCCCCCGAGGTAGTTTGCGTTTTGATGTCCGAACACGCCCAGGTAAACCCCGTGCACCCCACTCCTGCCTATCAAAGTTGCGATATTCAATGGATTGGATGTCCTCTTAATCAAAACGAACGTCATTGTGTATATGTATTGCCCAGTTGCATGGTCTGCCAATATCGGTGACGACGCAACTCTCGTATATATTAGATGTCCTACTCCAATTAGTTTGGGGTGGGATATAACGACCATTACGGTTATGGTTTATTCAACTGGTGCAGCATCAACGCCGTCGCCTGTCGAAATCCCTACTCCTCCCGGACAAACATCTGCTTAAACTCAGTACCGAGAGGGTGCATCACCCTGTAGTCCTCGACATCGCCACGAAGCACACCGAGACCCGTCATAACGGGTTTACCCGTCTCTTTGTCGTGAACGAGACGGGCAGTCTCACCGAGCATTCCCTTGGCGGTCGCCATGCCCTCGGCATGCTCGACGCGCACGTCCATTTGCCAGAACGAGGCAGTGGGCACAACGCGGCCATCCTGCAGTGTCTGCTCCTGCTCGCTGTTAATGCCGACATTCACACGAAGAGACAGGTTAGGCGATTCAATCCGTAGCACAGCATGGGTAGACTCAACGCCGGCAAGGGCGGTCACGTCGCCGTCGAGCTCTTCGAGGTACTTCACGCACCACGGCGGGGCGATCATCACGGAATCTTCCAGGAGCCAGTCGAACATGGATGTCGTCGCTCTGAGATTGCGCCTCCCGTGCATGAGCTTCTCCTCTTCGTCGAGGTCGCCCCACATGAGGTAGTCGCCGAACCTCTGGCACTCGAGGGGAAGATTGACGCCGGTAACGTGGATTCCGCCGTCAAAGTGGTACTCACCAGCGACTGGCATCTCTTCGCGTCCGTCAACAGTTATACGGAGGGCGCCATTTACTAGGCAAGATGCTGAAGTAAACTCGGCGTTGGCGGGATGCTGGCAAACGGGTGCGAGATCGAGGGGGTCCACGATGTCCACTGTAATCGTATGGCCACCTTCGGTTACCGCTGCGACGCCGGTCACAAGTTGGCGCTCGGGGAACGTCTCGGGTAGGTGAGAGGTGACGCGAAGGTTCATCTGAAGGTCATGTTGAGTGGACAGGAAGGCGTACCATCCACCATCCTCGCCCGACCAGTAGTAGCGCTGGCCGCGGAGTCCATTGACGTGTGGGTCGTCGAATATCCACGGGTTGCAGAAGCCGGTGTTGAAAACGGATTGAACAATTGTGCCGAAATCGGTACCGTCGCCATCCGGGTCGAGGTCGATGGTGTTTGATGACGTCACCGTCGGTGGTAACACGAAATTGTCGCACACGCCTGCGTCTCGGCAGCGGACGTCACATGATTCGGCATCAACGGTCACGCTGTCAGAGCTCGTGAATTCATTCAAAGCAAAAATACTGAGTACGCCGGTGCCGCCCACGATATCGGGAGCGAACAAGATGACGTCGTCGTTTTCGAAGACGATGCAATCTGCTTTGATGTAGCTGCATGGTGACGGATTCCAGTCTTCTGGCTCAACAATCGACTCGAACACGATTGTCAGTGGACCGCTCGTGACGCCGTTGGTAGTTTCCGTGTACGTGAGGGTGATGCGGACGATAATCGTGACGGCCTGAATGCCAGAAGCGGCCAAAATGACCGGGTTGAGCTGGCCACCGTTGGAATTGCCGACCTCAATAAGAAGGAATATTATGACCTGGAAGAAAGTAACCTGCACATCGAAATACGAGCATGGAGACCGTCAGGGGGGAGGATGTTACCGCTTTCATCGTACCACCTGGGTATAGCAAATTGGCGTTCTACGCTACTGTCGCTCTGTGGTTTGGAAATGACAGCAAACTCCCAAACGTTCTTGGAAAGAGGTAACCGCGGTCAGTTTCGTCCGAATGCGCCGTCGCTTCAGTTCGTGTGCATGGCCGTACTATCCTGTAAACGGCTGTGAACTGCCATTGCATTACGAACTCGTCGAAGGGGAAGGCGCATCGTTGGGTGCTGCTACCGTGCCGAAGGACATCCATATGGCAGTGAGTATATCACAATGATAATTTTGCATTGCGGTGTTTGCTGGGCGCATATTATGAAACGCAATGTAATTGATCTGATATACCAGCTGTTGCAGACTGGACACTCTTGACGCATTATATCACTCGTGGATTGATTATATTCACCACAAAAAGGATCGGTTGATTGTTGATCAGCTGGTCATCACATTCGAACATTATTGAGGGGGGGTGGAGAAGATTTAACCTCGAATATCTCGCCCTCGCAAGATATACTACAGGGAAGAGTACATCGGTTCGCCATGGCGCTGTTGCATTAAATTTCTACAGCGCGTAGTAAACGGCCACCCGACGTACCTGGGTGCACGTGCCGCAGCAATTACCCGAGAACCCTCCCACTGGGTCCAACCGACGGTAGAACATGTCGACCTCGTTGGCATCGTTTACCGCAGCAAGGGCGCGGCTGAGCATCACAACAGCGTGGCACACAATACACGTGGGGATGGCGCCAATGTAGCCAATAATGTCAATTGGCATCGTTGTCAAAGAAGGGGCAAAAATGAGGGGTTCTTCCTTCTCTAAGAGAAAAAAAGGACGAACACCTGTCGCCCTACGCCTAAGAGCCGACAAGGCAGTGAAGGCTTCCTACGGGTGGGGTTGGTGCGTTGGCCATCGATCACAGCATTCGTATTTACTATAGATACAACATATGGAACATTTCTGCTGCTGGTTGCGATGTTGAAGATGGTGCTGCTGCCTGCTGCTATTGGCATACGTGCGCGTCAACGCTGTTGCTCGCAGCGCAGCCGGACGCCTGCGGACAAAATCGACGGCAGTTCCTGATGACAGGAAAGGCTTACAGTGGCTGTTATCAAATTCTACGGTAATCGTATGCTCCCTGGTGTCAGTGTTCAATGGTGCGCGAGTTCAAGAAATGAAAAGCAAATTTGTAGCTTAGCGCCACGCGAAGTTTAGCAGATGCAATATATTCATTACGACGTGTTATTGAGCAAACGAAATACACCATCAAAACACACTATGTATATTATAGATGCAGAACGATCATGACAGGCAAGCACATATGCCTTTGAGCCTCACCTTCCATCATGGTGATGTGTGTTGATAACATGACCCGCGGTTATGCCCAAAATCGCTGCGAGTAGAAGCAATATCGGCGTGAGGCCTCTCATGGTGCCCTGCACGCGCATTGAGTACCGGAGGCACAGGCGGGTGCGGGAATTGGGGTGGAGGAAAGAAATAAGTGGTGTGTTGCACACGTCAAGCCTAAACGTAAGCATTCGATGTTCTCAAACCCATGGCATAGTCTGAAACCGAAAACGGTTGTGTACGCTGTTATAGCAGGCGAAGCCAGACTGTCGCAGCAGCAGCGGTTTAAACAGAAATGAAAAAATGTTCGATTGACAACGAAGTTATATATTTATATTAATACTCCGGAGTAGTAAATTTTCCAGCGCGCGTGTGGTATCGGTTTTACGTTCGTTCGTCGTAGACCATCCCATTCCACCCCCGAAAAGGTTGCTTAATGGATTTTTGTCGCGAAGCTGTGGTTCGTCAGCTCTTTATCCTACGGCCCATCTACTTTTGTTGACATACTACAATGTCTCAGTATGTGGTAGGTCAGGTACCAAAAACCCTGACCAAGCCATCCATCCGCAAACCATCCACCATACACATGGTAGAGCAGTATAGTGCTAACTACATGAATATATTTATAAAATAGATATGATGTTAGATTTAGTTCAAAATTCCCCACCTAGAATGAAAATACCGGTACAAACACCAATCATTATAATAGTGGAGTAAAACGTTATACTCCGGAGTATATTTTAGGAAAATAACATATGAGACTAATAGGACCCCTCCCATATTAAGAAAAAACTTACACACATCGTATATTACAAGTACCAATAATATCCAGCTTGAAAAAATGAGTATTGATCCGAATACCCGCATCGTATATTACAAGTACCGATAGGCAGCTTGATTGAAAAGAAAAGTTGACTGACCCGAAATTCGAACTCACGGCTGACGTTCTGAAAATATTTATTAGGTATGTTATTAGAGTGACAGCGTATCAATTTGGAACCGTGGGTTCGTGTCCCACAGAGTTATTTTTTTTGTTTTTCTGGGAGTAGCCGACTTATTATATTATAAAAATTAAAATACACTCCAGCTGTGAGATCGAAGATTTCGTCGAAACTCATCTTTGCAAGCTGTGTGTGATACTCCGATCGCGCGCATTACGAGTTGTGTGTCCTCATTAAGGATATAGGTCGGCGACTCCCCTTAATCCTACAGTGTAGCTATCAGGGTCAACAGGATGATTTTAGTCAGTCTGTGCGCGGAAACTATAAAACCCGTTTCTGAGGGGGACAAAATCTGACAGCTGTGAAGGGAAAGGGGGGGCCTGGTTGTGATCAAAAGCGAGCGGGTTCGGAGGGGGGCGGGGGGGGGGGGGGGGGGGGGAAGGGGCAATTTGTGCATGTAAGCTATAAATCCTTTCGAGGGGATAAATCTGACGGTTTTGGCACCAGTATATTATTGGGGGCGGGGGGGGGGGGGGGGGGGGGGGGGTTGGGGCGGGGGGGGGGGGGGGGGCAGCTCGATATGTGCCTGGAAACTATACATTATTTCGAGGGGATAAATGTGACATTTTTGGAAATAATACATCAGTTTATCGTGTATATCCTGGGGTAAGTCGTACAATCAGTGAGTAAAGAGAGGGTGGAGTGTTCGAGGGGGTGGGGTTGGGATGGGTTGGGGGGGGAGGGTGGGGAATGCCGTATTCATTAGATGGCCAGTAATAATGCTAACTCTGTATTCGTACTCCTTTCAAAGCGGAGAAAAAACAAACTAAACCACCTACTACTATACAATGTACATATGATAGAGAAGTAGATATAGTGGAAACTACAGCGAGCGGTAGAAATAAATTCGTAAATTAGATACATATTATAAAGAGTGTATTTTCATTTTTTATAGTATTACAAAAAATGAAAATGCACTCCAGCTGTGAGATCGAAGATTTTGTCGAAACTCATCTTTGCATGTATGTGTGTGTGATACTCCGATCGCGCGTATTATTACGGAGTTAGTCGTGTGTCCTCAATAATAAGGATAAAGGTCGGCGACTCCCCTTGCAACTACAGCAGTGTAGCTATCAGGGTCGACAGGGTGATGTTAGGCAGTCTGTGTGCGCGGAAACTCTAAAACTCTAACGTTGGGCTGCGAAAGCAACTGAGTTAAATCGACACACGACGCGTATGAAAATACGTGGAAGTGTGGTGAGACAAAGCTTTATTTTTCCACATCCGCCGGAGGGTAAAAAAAAAAAAAAAAATCTAAAACCCGTTTCTGAGGGGGACAAAATCTGACAGCTGTGCAAGGAAATGCATCAGTTTATCAAGTGAGTACTGTAAGTCGAATAACCGGCGAGGGGAGGGCGGAGTTTATAACGACGTGGGGGCCTGATTTTAATCACAAGGGGGGCGGGAGGGGGGAAGGGGGGGAAGGGGACGGGTGCATATTATGTTAGATCTAGCTCAAAATTCCCTTCCACGCACATATTGAGCTGCCCCACACGCCCCCCCCCCCGCCCCAACCCCCCCCCCCCCCCCCCCAATAATATACTGGTGCCAAAACCGTCAGATTTATCCCCTTGAAAGGATTATAACTTACATGCACAAATTGCCCCCCCTCCCCCCCCCCCTCCCCCCGTCCTCCAAACCCGCTCGCTTTTGATCAAAACCAGGTCCCCACGTCATTCGAAACTCCGCCCCCCCCCCGCACCGGTTATCGACTTACAAGATTCACTTGATAAAAGGATACATTTCCCTCCACAGCTGTCAGACTTTGTCCCCCTCAGAAACGGGTTTTATAGTTTTGGCGCACAGACTGACTGAAATCACCCTGTTGACCCTGGTAGCTACACTGCAGTTGCAAGGGGAGTCGCCGACCTAAATCCTTAATGAGGACACACAACCCGTAACACGCGCGATCGGAGTATTACACACAGCTTGCAAAGATGAGTTTCGACGAAATCTTCGATCTCACAGCTGGAGTGTATTTTCATTTTTTATAAAATTCCCTACCTAAAGTAAAAATACCGACCTCAACCATTTTGGTGGAGAAAAAAAAACAACTATACTCCGGAGTATATAAATGTTATAAACAAAAGAATAGGACCCCTCCCACTTAAAACCTAACCCACACAGTATATTATGAAAACAAATTTCGTAATATAAATTAAAATACAGTCCAGCTGTGAGATCGAAGGTTTCGTCGAAACTCATCATTGCAAGCTGTGTGTGATACTCCGATCCCTCGTATTACGAGTTGTGTGTCCTCCTTAAGGATAGATATATATATATACATAGGTCGGCGACTCCCCTTACAACTACAGTGTAGCTATCAGGGTCAACAGGGTGATGTTAGGCAGTCTGTGCGCGGAAACTACAAAACCCGTTCCTGAGGGGGACAAATTCTGACAGCTGTGGAGGGAAATGTATCCTTTTATCAAGTGAATCCTGTAAGTCGAATAACCGGTGAGGAGGGCGGGCGGAGTTTTGAAGGACGTGGGGGCCTGGTTTTGATCAAAAGCGATCGGGTTTGGAGGGGGGGGGGGGGGGGGGTGGGGGGGGTGGGGGGGGAAAGGGGGGGCAATTTGTGCATGTAAGCTTTAAATCCTTTCAAGGGGATAAATCTGACGGTTTTGGCACCAGGTTTTTTTTGGGGGGGGGGGGAGGGGATTGGGGCGCGGGGGAGGGGGGGGTCGGGGCGGTCAATATGTGCGTGGAAACTATACATTATTTTGAGGGGATAAATGTCACGGTTTTGGAAATAATGCATCAGTTTATCATGTATATCCTGGGGTAAGTCGTACAATCAGTGAGTAAAGAGAGGGTGGAGTGTTCGAGGGGGTGGGGTTGGGATGAGTTGGGGGGGAGGTGGGGGGTGTGGGGGCGGGGGGGGGGGCGGGGGGGAAGGAAGGGCTTTAGGTGAGGGGTTTGTTATACGTGTGGTGCTAGGTCTAGGCGATGGTGCGGGTGATGGGGAAGAAGGGGGCGTTCGAGGCGGGGGGGGGGGGGGGGGGAACACAGCGGCATGGATGGCTCTCGAAAGATAGTGAGGTGATATCCTGTGCGTGAAGTGTTTATTAATGTGGCGGATTTCGATATTTGGTGGGGCGTTTGAGTAAGGGAGAGCGAGAGGGGGGGGGGGGGGGGGGGGGGGGGATTTTTGAGGAGGTTTAGGTCGCAAATAATATTCAAATACACTTCGGCTGTGAGATCAAAGATATGTAGCGACTTGTTATACGCGTGGTGCTAGGTCTAGGCGATCGTGCGGGTGGTTGGAAAAGAGGGGGCGTTGGAGGTGGGGGGGGGGGGGGGGGGGGGGAGAATTGAAAAATACGTCATGGATGGTCAGAAAGATAAGGACGTGATATCAACTGCGTATAGGTGTTTATTACTCAGGCCGATTTCGATCGTGAGTGGGGCGTTTGGACAAACTAGGCGGAAGGGGGGGGGAATCGGGGGACGGGGGGGGGTGGGGGGGGAAGGGTTGGGGTTTTTAATGAACAAGAGAGGTCAGGGGAGGGGGAGGGGAGGGGGGGGGCGGCGGGGGGCGGGACTTTCAATACGTGCGCGGAAACTATAAATCATCAAAGGGGACAAACCTGACGATTGAAGCAATAAGACATCCCTTTATTTCATCTGGATTGTAATGTTTACTATTCTAGAAGGTTTGATCTCGATGCAGCATGCAACCTAGTGTTTAAGTGTAGTAAATAACGTGTTAAATCTTCATCATTTGTTGTAGTATGATACATAGATCGAAACCTAGAATATTTTATAGAATATTTGTAGTTACCATTATTTTCTGACATCGCTAATTATAAGAAAGAGATACGTACTGTCAAATACAACAGGCGAGGTGATGTGGTCATGCACTGTTTGTCACCATAATCATACAGTTACCATTATTTTCTGACATCGCTAATTATACGAAAGAGATACGTATTGCCAAATACAGCATGCGAGGTGATGTATGTGGCCATGTATGTACTGCCTCCGCCATTGAGCATTAAAGGGAGGGATGCAAATCGTCAGTTTTACAGGAACGCTTGGTATACATGTGCTCAATAACGTTACCTCGTGAGTCATACTAGGTATACACGCGCTCAATTACGTTACCTCGTTAGTAATACTTCGCTTGGTAAAGGTTGGGAGGCGATCATGCAGACGGTATGTACGAAATACCCTACGTAATGGGTTGGTAAGGTTGTTTACCGCAATTTTAACACATCTGCCTGTGCTTCCTTTTCCAAAGTATTGTTGTCTCAAAAAAAGTGTACGATTTCACGCCTATGATTTTACCTTGTCGATGTGGGGCTCTGCGGTCGTCAATTTTAAGTCAGAGATACATCCTACAAATAAATACATCAGGCGAGGTGGGTATATGATGTCATATATATGCGATGTCATCACTATTGATCGCGAGGGTGATTTTACTTCGTTAGGTATATGGTACTGTGTTTCGTAGAGGTCGTCTCAGGAGGGTATGCGATGGGTCGGCAGTGTGGTTTATCGCAATTTTATCAGGTCTGCCTGTGCTTCCTTTTCAACTTATTATTGTCTCAAATGTACGATTTCACGTCCATGATTTTTACCGTGCCGCTGTGGGGCTCTGAGGTCGCCGATTCTAAGACAGAGATACATCTTACAAATACAGCAGTTGAGGTGGGCATGCAACGTCATATATATGCGATGTCCCTACTATTGAACGCGAGGGTGACTTTAGTTCGTCAGGCATATGCTACTGCGTTTCGAAAAGGTTGTCTCACGTGGACATGCGATGTCACCACTGTTGAACGCGAGGGTGACTTTACTTCGTTAGGCACATTCTACAGCGTTTGGTATGGTAGAGGTTGTCAGGCAATCATGTAAGCGGATATCACGAAAAAATTCACCCACATATATTATCAAAATTAAAATACACTCCAGCTAGCTAGCTGTGAGATCGAATATTTTGTCGAAACTCATCTTTGCAAGCTGTGTGTGATGCTCCGATCGCGCGTATTACGGGTTGTATGTTCTCATTAAGGATATAGGTCGGCGACTCCCCTTGCAACTACAGTGTGGCTATCAGGGTCAACAGGGTGATGTTAGGCAGTCTGTGCGCGGAAACTATAAAACCCGTTTATGAGGGGGACAAAATCTGACAGCTGTGGAAGGAAATGCATCAGTTTATCATTTGAATCCTGTAAGTCGTATAACCGGTGAGGGAAGGGCGGAGTTTTCAAGGACGTGGGGGCCTAATTTTGATCAAAAGAGGGGCGGGAGGGGGGGGGGGGGGGGGCAGGTCTATTTGTGCGTGGAAACTCTAAATATTTGTTGTGGGGAAGGGGGAGGAATGTGGCGGGGGGGGCCGTGGGCGGGGGGTGAGGGCTTCAGGTCGCATAGATGTAGGGGTTTGCTATACGCGTGGTGCTAGGTCTAGGCGATGGTGCGGGTGGTGGGTGGAAGGAGGGGGCGTTGGGGACGGGGGTGGGTGGGAATTGCAGCAGCGGTATGGACGGCTCTGGAACGATAACGAGGTGATATCCAGTGCGTGGAAGTGTTACATATAATATTTTAAGTACCAATAATGCAGCTTGCAAAGATGAGTATTGACCCGAAATCCGTCGAACTCACGGCTGACCACACGCGCGCAGAGTTGCAGGCTGCTGCTGCTAGGGGGCTGGACTGTTGCTGGGCGTCAGGATCGTAGCGCGATGCTCTGTGCCAAAATAGGGAATTTACGTGTACGCAGCACACCAACCTGAACATAAATTTGAGGACCGTTGGAGTACTAATATGATATTCAAACGATCATTACGCTTTACCCCGGAATGTCACCTGGCACTTGACAAGACCAGCAGTAGCAGCAGCAGCGAGAGGTATAGCGGCGTATAGGCGGGTAGGGCATCGCAGGCTCCGATCAAAGCAATCAGCTTCTACTACAATAGCAGCTACACGCGCAGAGAGTTGCAGGCTGCTGCTGCAAGGGGGCTGTGCTGCTGCTGAGCGTCAGGATCGTAGCGTGGTGCTCTGTGCCAAAATTGGGAATGTACGTGTACGCAGCACACCAGCCTGAACATAAACATAAGGAACGTTTGAGAACTAATATAATTTAAATGATCGTTACAATTTACGCCAGCAAGTCACTTTATCACTTGACACTTGACAGAAGCAGCAGCAGTAGCAGCAGCAGTGAGAAGTAGTGGGGAAAGACGGGTAGCGCAGGCTCCGATCAAAGCAACCAGCTACTACAACAGCAGCCACACGCCTAGATAAGTGCATGCTGCTGCTAGGGGGTTGGACTGCTGTTGGGCGGCAGGATCGAAGCGCGGTGCTCTGTGCCCAAATACGGAAAAGCGCCTACGTGTACCCTCTACGAGAAGAAAAACGCGGTTTGCGTCCAAATCTTACGTGCGTACACGAGGATAGGGGATGAAGAAACCCAATCCCCGGGGATGTTGCGGAAACCCGGGTATTTGCCTTAAGTGTGCCCAAGGCAAAAAGAGTTTTAAATGCCTGCCACGCGCGACACACTGCACGGATCGCGCCCAAACCTCCGGCAACGTGAGCCCGACGGCCGAATAGTGCCTACTCCACCCGACGTTTTGGACAAACGTGCGAGCACGGGGAGATGTGCCCGAAGGGAAAAAAAATCACAATAATACATTTACATTTCAGGGGGGCTTCGCCGCGGCGGGCTGACGCCCCCCTGCGGCTCCACGCATGCCCGTAAGTAAGACAGGTAGTAAATGAAGCGAAGAGGGACTGTAGAGGCGACAAATTACTTCCAAGGGGTACGGTGTGGTTAAAAATCAGTTCAAAGTGTTGCAAACTGTCGTCAAATTGTGTGCATTGGTGGGGAAAGAAACAGCAAAAAGCGTCGACGACGTGACCCGAGAACCCCATTCTGCCCTCCCTTCAGACGGAACACGCGCATAATGGCCTGGAATTAATTGGATTTGATTGGTAGGCCTGAAGTTACTTGTTTTTTGTACAGTAGGTTTAATTTTTTTTCAATTTTTCGTATAGGGGGTACGAAATAGCTTGATTTTTGTATCTTGAGTCTGAAATGACTTGAATTTGTATGCTGGGTCTGAAATGACTTTTTTTTTGTATCAGTGATGAAAATGAATCAAATTTTCATAGGGGGTCTAAAATGACTTGATTTTTGTATGGTGGGTTTGAAATGGCTTGGAATTGTATCGGGGGTCTAAAATGACTTGGTGTTTGTATCGTGGTTTTGACATGACTTAAAATTGTATAGAGGGTCTGCAATGACTTGAAATTGTATGGTGGGTCTGAAATGACTTGATTTTTTTATGGGGGTCTAAAATGACTTGCTTTTTGTATGGGGGTCTGACATTACCTGAATTTGTACGGGGGGTCTAAAATGACTTCATTTTGGTATTATACTGCGTTGGCAATGGCTCAGTTCTTGTTTATTAGTGGGTCTGGAAATGAATCGGTTTTCGTTAGAGGGGTCTGAAATGACTTGAAATTGTATGGGAGGTCTAAAATGACTTGATTTTTGTATTGTGGTTCTGAAATGACTTGAAATTGTATAGGGGTCTGAAATGACTTGAAATTGTATGATGGGTCTGAAATGACTTGATTTTTTTATGGGGGCCTGAAGTATCTTGATTTTTGTATAGGGGTCTGAAGTGTTAAAAGTATGAACCTTGGATTCAAATCTAAGTTAATGCGCAGTCTACTCGCACGAATAAGATATACAGCAGTTGAATCTTAAGTTGAATCTTACGTTGAATCTTCGGTGTAACCTAGATGTAAACGTAGATTTGAGTATGTTAAGGTTGTCCCGTTGTCCCGGTATTCTACCGTACTACGGGCATTGTTCCGTGATGATCATCAGGTGGTGATGCAACCCACCATGATCACTCTCCAAACTCTCCCAACTCTCCTTCTTTTTTTTTTTTTTTTCATCCACCGGCGGACGGGGAAAAATAAAGCTTTAACTCACCACACTTCCACGTATTTTCATACGCGTCGTGTGTCGATTCAACTCAGTTGCTTTCGCAGCCCAACGTTAGCTGGCACACCCTTCGGGTCCCATTGTAGGTATAGCGTAAGCTCTTTTTCTCTTCCTTCTTTCTCTGCTTTCTTCTTCTTCTCTCTTTGGCCTCAAGCGCCTTTTCCAAACTATCCTTTTTCTTTCTTATCACAAGTGATCTTAACAGACACTTCGGTGCCACCTCTGCATCTCTTCGCATAGAAGACAGAGCCTTCACACAACCATTGTGGTCACAGGCAATTCACGGGTTATGAGCCTTCGACCTTCGATGTAAACATCGATCGGCACCAAGCGACTTTTCATTGAAGTTTGTGGCATTATACGGGGAAGTTTGTGAGAAACTCCATTAAGCCGGCTACTGCATCAGCTACAGCATCAGCATCAGCATCGCCATGGGAGAGTCCACGAAAGCAGGTGATGCGGTAGGCAAGCTCGTTAGAGCTCTCAACGGCAAATTCAATGGGCTTAAGTTCGACGTATGGAAACGCACGGCTCAGTCCGTGATAAGTATGCGTCATGCCGGGATCTCTGATATTCTGGAAGGGCGACCTTGCCCCGAGCCGGAACTAGTTAGTCCTCGTCCATCTTCAAGAAAAAATAGGCCTTCACGAGCCGTAACTCGCAGCCAGGCCGCTGACGAAACGGACATTCAGTCCGGGCAAGCACCCCCGGCTGATACGGCAGAAAATGTACAGCCGGACGCAGGGAGTACTCCCGTGGACACAGCGCATCTGCCACCATCATCTTCAGGATATTCAACACTCCCAGTCGCAGCATCAGTTTCATGGGCCACGGATGACAACATCTCGACTTTAGAAGACATCAAGCACTGGCACCGCGACAATCGTCTTCTGTTCGACTTCTTGTTCCCGAGTAAGCTGCTTGGGATGGTATGGTTAGAAAATATCAAAATACCACCCGCCAACGTAGACGTATACTCAAGCAACAACTATCGCATATGGTCATGACGGATGGGCAAGACCCAGACGTGTTGATAAATGAAGTATACTATTTACGGGATGAATTGGTGGGCATGGGAGAGGTGTTCAACGATGACAGCATATTGGACATAGTGCTGGAAGGACTCACGGATGAATACCTGCAAATAAAATATAGCGCCGAAGCAGATGATAACTTCACACTCGACCGAGCTGTGATAACAATGCGTAATATGTACGCGAATAGAGCTATGCGAAACGGGCCTTTGCGAAAAGCGAAGGGGCGTGAATCTGCTATGGTAGTCACGTCAACACCCTCAGCAGTAGTGACCTGTTCACACTGCAAAAAGCCAGGCCATCGATTCCAAAATTGCTTTAAACGCAAGGGAAAGATGTCGGGGAAGAAACCTCCCCCGACACCTCGAAAGAATTCTTGGTGTAGCCTGCATAATACCGATCGCCACGATAATAGCGACTGTCGGTCTCAAATGCGGGACGACAAAATAACCCGTCGCCCTCGTCCTGGTCAACAAAATGGCCGGCATAATAACAACCACAGCGCTCACGCCAATACCGCCACAACTCTAACTTCAACAACGCAAATGGAAGCTTACGTCCCAGAGATACCTGCTCCATCCACTATTACTGCGGCTGCGACTACAGCAGCTACTTCTACGTCCTTCGCGACTCCTTCCTGTCCACCCTCACCTCCCGTTGGTATAGGTTATTCTTTCATCGCCGCACCTCCGATCAAGATCGCCGCGCAGCCCGTCAACTACTCCATGACTGCGGACATCGGAGCGTCTAGCCACTTCGTCGACAATCAGCTTCTACCGGGCATTTGAACATAAAATGAACTAATACGTGCAGCTGGATCCTCCCGTAATAATCAACGTAGCGGGAAACCATCGCCTTTATGGCGTTGGTCAAGGGGTTTTGGTCGTACAAGTGTTGGACCACATAGGCTCTAAGCACTCTGTACAGCTTCCTGTCACGATCGTGCCTGGGCTAGGCAGGCACTTATTTTCGGGGGGACCAGCTGCTGAGAGAGGGGTCACAATGATAATCGCCACGCGGTCGTATCTTGACATGGGGGCTTTTGCTATACCTTTACGAAAGGACAGCCACTGCCCTTCTTTGTACCATCTCGACCTCACCACTGGTGCAACCAGCCGAACGCCTGAGACAGCGTTCCCGACCATCTCCGGCAAAAACTTTAAACCGGAAACCGTCCTCGCTGTTCATGCTTCGACGACTCATAAAGCGAGTTCCCTGCCAAAAACCGTTCCAGCTAATATCTGGCACAAGAGTTGGGTCACCCCAATGGACAGGTGATGTCCAAGGTGAAGGACATTGCAGAGTGTGGGGTGAATTTCTCAGACACTCTGTCGGCGTGTGAAACGTGCAAAATCAACAAGAGCACACAACAGAATCACCCTGAAACATCGCGGCCTGACCCTTCCAGCGAAAGTTTAAAGCTGGTGAGTACTGACCTGCTCGGACCTGTGACGCCCAAGGCGATCGGAGGGATACGCCTACATGGCAAAGTGCACCGACCATCACAGCCGGCTAAAAGCTGTCTACTTTATCGAAAAGAAAAGTGACACGCTACACACCCTCGGCAGATTCATTCAAGATCTAGCCAACCCTCTAGGGCTAAGGGTGCAGCATCTACGTTCTGATAATGGCGGCGAGTACACATCCGGCAGCTTTCAGGAATATTGTAAATCAACTGGAATTCGTCAACAATTCTCGGCCCCGTACACACCGCAGCAGAACGGTGTTTCGGAACTTGACGGGCGTACTATTATGGACATGTGACTCGCTGTTTACTCAATGAGGCACACCTTCCTAAACCTGTATGGGGAGAAATAGCTTCGACAGCAGTTTTTCTAATTAACCGATTACCACACGCGGCAATCGGCGGCGACACACCCTACCCTCGTATGTTCGAGAAGCATGCAGACCTCTCATTTTTGAGGATTATCGGCACTCGGGCATTTGTGCACGTTGAAGGGTACACCACCAAGCTTCAACCAAAGGCTTGGGAAGGTGTTCTCGTCGGCTATCACAGCGACGAACCTACCTTCCGCGTGTATGATCGCTACACGGGAAGAATTTCAAGCTCGCGCAACGTCTCCTTCATCGAAGAGCCGCCTACCGTTCTACCAACAGCAGACTCGGGGGGGAAAGAAGAGCCTGAAGTCCCCGATTTCGATTTGGAGCCAGGCTCGGATTTTATGGACGACTATCAGAGCATCAAACGTGGTATCTCATCGCTAGAAACTAGCGACACCGACGCAACCGGCAGCAAGCCGTTTCACATGAGGCTGCGCTCATCCACTTCTCAAGCGAAAGCGCGTCAGCAAGCACTTCAATGCCTAGATTCCCCGAAACAGCAGTTCCAGGCTGTCTCGCAGTACATTGGGGCTGTCGGCATGGATAATATAAATCCTCCGGCTTCTATTGCGGTACCCAACACGTACGCGCAAGCTATGGCCTCACCAAAGGCAGAAGAATGGGAAGGAGCCATGCGTAAGGAGCTCAAAAGTCTCGATGAGCACGAAGTCGCCGATTTAATTCCATTCACCAAGGTTCCTCCGGGCTGCTCCATCATTGGAACGCGGTGGGTATTTCGAGTTAAAACAGACCGACGTTTTAAAGCAAGGCTCGTGGTACAAGGTTGTGCTCAACAGCATGGACTGGATTGCTTCACTACTTTCGCTCCTGTTTGTCGTATTGAAAGTCATCGTCTTCTGCTGGCTATAGCGGCATCATGGGATTGGCGAGTTGTAGCCATGGACGTACAAACTGCATTTCTCAACGGTAAACTTGAAGAGGACGTCTACACCAAGCAAACACCAGGCTTTGAAACGATAGACGAGAGAACCAACCGACCGCTGGTAATGAAACTGCGCAAAAGCTTGTATGGACTTCGCCAATCACCAAGCGTTTGGAACAGAACCATTGACAAGGACTTGCGTAAAATGGGGTTCACGCCGACAGCATCTGATTCCTGCGTATACACAATGGGAAGTGGGAACACGTACATCATGCTAACTCTCTTCGTCGACGACCTACTCATCACTGGACCATCAAATGCAAGCATGGCCGAGGTTCGACGTGAGCTTATGGAAAAGTTCGCTATGACTGATCTCGGGGATGTGTCTCAAATTCTGGGCATTGAAGTTAAGCGCGACAAGGCAGCCGGAACGATCGAACTCAGTCAAGGACAGTACACACTTTCGGTACTTGAGCGTTTCAACATGAGTGACTGCAACCCGGTACATATACCCGGAATAGGAAAGGAACTAAGCGCACAGCCGGGAGGAAGCGTACTTCTAAACGAGGCAATGGCTAAGCTTTATCAAGGCATTGTAGGAAGTCTTATCTTTCTTACCCAATGTACGAGGTACGACGTGGCGTTCAGCACGATGCAAGCAGCTCGTCACATGGCCAAACCCACATCGGTGCATATGGCAGCGGTTAAAAGGATCCTTCGATACCTTCGAGGAAGACCTAATCTGGCTATTGTGTACAAAAGGGGCAGCAGCTTCGATCTTACCGGATACTGCGACGCTTCGTATGGTATGGGAGACCCTAAAAAGATGAGGTCTACTACCGGGTCGATGTTCTTCCTGGCCGGAGGACTCATCAACTTTTCGAGTCAGCTACAAACGATCACTGCTCAAAGCACAACCGAAGCGGAACTCATAGCTCTGAACCCACAGGAAGAGTAAATATGGACGAGATTTGACCGTGTCCCAATCCAGGGGTAATTTTACCGCAGTTGTAATACTTCGCACAGGGACGGTTGTATGGTTATACTGGTAATATATTCTTGCGAGATGTACTTGTAGGTACGTTTGAAATTGATGGGAAGAGAGTATTACTTAGTGCAGCAGTTCTTCGTCAACTTTAAAGTTACAACTGCTCGCCAGTTACGTATTAGTAAAGGTGGAACTATGGGTCGTCTGAACTTATGTCAACGATCGTACAGCAGTAAGCCATGTTCTACCGGAAAATGCGTACGAGTATATATTCCAGCATTTAGGAGTAAAGGCTCACAAAGGACTGTCTCTCTTATGCTCTTCAGCGTACGATTAGTATCAGGCAGTTTATCGTTATATGCGTGTCCTAGGATCATATTGAAGTGGCGTGGTTAACTTACAGCAGCGACTTTTGTTTGTTCGTTAGTTTGTTCGTTTGTTTCTTCTTTTTTTGGGATATAGCTCGTTGATGAACTATGACTACACCCACCATAGTTTGTTACAGTACTATCAGTACTCGTTCTACCTGCTTCCTAATTTTGTTTTTGCGGAAGTACGTAAGTATATTAAACAAACAACTGAATAGTGAGAATGTTGTTGTATTTTGTCGTGATGGACACTTGTCCACAATTCTCTTTATTTTGTCTTACATTCGTTATCTATTTGGTACAATTCAGAAGGCGTGTTTGAAACCCAGTAGTCGAATCTTTGCGTTTTATCTACTAGGTAGGGTATTTATCGCTGGTAATTACACCAAGCGTAATTTTTATACTTATCTTTCCTTGTAACGTTTTATTTTGTAAAAGGTGTGGATAACATGGATACATCCATATTGACGCGGTTGATACACCGGACCGGATATGAGACCCATTTGTTTTTGATTATTTTTCGATGTTTTTTTCTAAATATGAGGCTTCTCTAGCAATCGGACTTCGCATTATGGGGGCGTGTTAAAAGTATGAACCTTGGATTCAAATCTAAGTTAATGCGCAGTCTATTCGCACGAATATGATATGCAGTTGAATCTTAAGTTGAATCTTACGTTGAATCTTCGGTGTAACCTAGATGTAAACGTAGATTTGAGTATGTTGAGGTTGTCCCGTTGTCCCGGTATTCTACCGTACTACGGGCATTGTTCCGTGATGATCATCAGGTGGTGATGCAACCCACCATGATCACTCTCCCAACTCTCCCAACTCTCCTTCTCTTCCTTCTTTCTCTGCTTTCTTCTTCTTCTCTCTTTGACCTCAAGCGCCCTTTCCAAACTATCCTTTTTCTTTCTCATCACAAGTGATCTTAATTAACAGAAACTTCGGTGCCACCTCTGCA
The DNA here is from genome assembly GCA_012845835.1 of Undaria pinnatifida. NCBI lineage: Eukaryota > Phaeophyceae > Laminariales > Alariaceae > Undaria > Undaria pinnatifida. The sequence goes on from JABAKD010000016.1 coordinate 21,212,041, forward strand.
TCTCTTCGCATAGAAGACAGAGCCTTCACACAACCATTGTGTTCACAGGCTATTCACATGAATTGACTTGGTTTTTGTATAGTGGGTTGAAACTGACTTGAAATTGTACAGTGAGTCTGAAATGACTTGGTTTTGTATGGTGGGTCTGAAATGACTTAATTTGTATTGGGAAGTAAAAATAACTCCATTTTTGTGTGGTGGGTCTACCTTCGGGCGGCGTCAGCCGCAAACACCTTGTTGTGCTCGTATGTACGTACCTGGTATTCGATTTGTATTTACAGCAGTAGTACCGCAAGTGTGTTGAAAACAATACTACCGTCGGTGTACTATGTGCCCGTACGAATGCTACGGACGGTAACAACACATATCAGTAGTCTATACCACATCATACTATTAATATGCGACGTGTACGTACGTACATACCACAGATAATATTGATACGGGTACCTATGTGTTGAGGACTTGGTGGGGTATTAGTCCGTTTGACCACTTGCAAAAGGTTACACCTACTGCTGTGTATGGAATGCTGCGGTGCTGGTGTGCCTCGCAAGAAAATGTCTCGACAGGCTCCTGTGTGGAGGAAAACATGCAGTGATCCGTTTCTGGATCGCAAGCTACAAAGCATTTAGCATACGATATGATACGAACAGAAACAACACACACCGAACATCAGTATCATACCGCTGAATACAACGCACGTGTATGAATGCTAAACAGAGATCATCGTATATGATTCTCTGTTACTCTTTGCTGTGGCACTAGTATATGTACGCGATCGGAGTATCACACACAGCTTGCAAAAATGAGTTTCGACGAAATCTTCGATCACACAGCTGGTCTGGAGTGTATTTTCATTTTTTATATTATATGTACGTTTATGTCAGCCAAGTATCAGCAGTAAAAGGAGCCCCGGTATATAAATCCAGGTTCGTCTACATGAAAATACGGAACATTGAATAATGCGTTCGGCGTGTCACAGAAACAAAAAACATGTGACAAAAAGGGCATGGAATCCTGGAAAAATCGAAGCCCCGTGAGGGATGAGTTCGGCACGGCCGAGGCCGCCCTTGACAGAGTAGGCAGAGCAGTGGTCTGCGAGCACGATGAGGGAGTTGCGTGCCGTCGGGTGGAACCCATCGCCAGTTATCGCGAAAAGGGAAAAAATCTACGTCCATGAAAAGCTGAGGAGCTCTCACAGGCAAGCACCAACAACATCCCACAAGTATTTATAGAAACAAAAATACCCTCCAGCTGTGAGATCGAAGCTTTTGTCGAAACTCATCTTTGCAAGCTGAACTTGATACTCCGATCGCGCGTGTTACGGTTGTTTTGTGTTCTAATTAAGGATAGTCTAGACTATAGGTCTACATTAAAAAAATTAAAATACACTCCGGCTGTGAGATCGAATATTTTGTCGAAGCTCATCTTTGCAAGCTGTGTGTGATACTCCGATCGCGCGTATAACGGGTTGTGTGTCCTCATTAAGGATATAGGCCGGCGACTCCCCTTGCAACAACAGTGTAGCTATAAGGGTCAACAGGGTGATGTTAGGCAGTCTGTGCGCGGACACTGTAAAACCCGTTTTTTCAAGTGTATGCTGTAATTTGTATAACCGGTGAGGGGAGGGTAGAGGTTACAACGGCGTGGGGGCCTGGGTTTGAACAAGAGGTAACGCGGGCCGGGACGGGCGGGGCAACTCAATCTGTGCGCATAAACTATAAATCATTTAAGGGGATAAATCTGACGGTTTTGGAAAGAATGCACCAGTTTATTATGTAAATCCTGTGAGTCGTTAAACCAGCGTGGAGAGGGCGGAGCGTGCGAGGGGCTCGGGGTGGGGGTGGGGGGAGGTGGGGGGTGGGGGAGGGGGGGGCAAAAGGTTTTTTTAAAAATATGTTTAGGTCGCATAGATGTAGAGGTTGCTATACGCGTGGTGCTAGTGGTGGGGAAGGAGGGGGCGTTGGCGAGGGGTGCGAGGGGTGAATTGCAGCACCGGCATGGAAAGATAATGAGGTGACATCAAGTACGTGGAAGTGTTTATTACTCTGGCATATTTTGATGTTAGGTGGGGCGTTTGCGCAAGACGGAGCGGGGGGGACACCAATGGGGGGGCGGGGGGGGGGGGGGAGGGTTTTCAAGAGGTTTAGGTCGCATATAATACAAAAATACACTCCAGCTGTGAGATCGAAGATTTGGTCGAAACTCATATTTGGAAGCGTATTATGTTTTAGATCAGCCTGATTCCATTATGTCCTGGGGAATACCATTATTAGTAGTGTACTGTGCGTGTCATCCGATTATGCGTTGTGGTATGAGTTTCGACGTTAATCAATCACAACGTTCCCAAAAGATAACACTTGGTAACAAAAATAAACTCATCTATGCACAAAGTCTGACTCTCCCGTGTACGCCTACTTCCGCCTTCAGCTTTTTCTACAGTAGTAGCAAGTAGTAGCAATATCACTCCATTTATTTATTGCCCATTCTCCCCCTTCATATCACACCGTCGCCTCGGTGGTGTAGGGGTTAGCCTTGAACACGGCTAACGTCAGAGCCAGGGGGTCAAATCTCAGGACGGAAGCCTTCATGTCCTAGAGCCACAAACTGCCGAGGGCCGTTTAAAGTGTGGGTGTAAGCACAGTTCGACGCGAGTGTACTAGGAGGGGAGAAAGCACTGCATTGTGTTTGCGATAAAAGAACGCGTTCACCGTAGTCGGGATGGGGGACAAAAGCCTGCTTAGTGACCCCGGATTTGGGGTACGTCTGGGGAGGGAGAAGGGGAAAGAAAAAGTGCAAAGGAAATGAATGGGACGAGCGAAAAACAAAGAAAAAAACAAGGCACATAGGGCCGTTCTTATCGGAGACGTGAATTTCCTAAATTTCCTCTTTTTTTTCCAGGATTTCCATGAAAAAACGGCTGCATTATTATCGAGCGCAGGGTTGTTTGTCTTTTTTTTTCCTGATTTTTGAAAGCCGAGCCATAAAGCAAGACCGCCACCACCACCCACACCAGCAGTCACGCGCGTCGTCACACAGCAAGCATGAACGACATCCCGGAAGACCGCAGAGGAATTGCCCCAGGCCAAGCAGATTCTTGCAATCCGGCGACAGCAGCGACGGAAGGACGACGGGCCCAGTGCGAACGAAGTTGCCTGGATTTTCTAGGGGAAGCACTCGTGTAGATGTGGCGTCAATCACCGAGGCCACAGACAGCATCAGCCCCACGAACACTTCGATGGGACACCAAACACAGGGGAAGGAGGCAGCTGCTGAATGCCAGGGTAGGTGTTTGGACGCCGGTGCTGAGAGCGTGGGCCTCCGGGACAGCAGCAGCAGCAGCAGCAACAACAGCTGATGGTGATGAAGGTGAGGATCAAGTCCATACAAGTTCGAACATTTTCAAATGCTGCACGTAGCTTGTTCGTCGTACGAGTTCGTACATTTTTGAATTTTGAATTTTGCACATACTCTCCAGCAGTAGTCTACACGAAATCGTATATTTTTGAATCTTGCACGTACAGCAAGATATATAGAGCTGTGATCTGTGAGTGGGCACACAAACTACAGCTGTATTTGTATGGACATCATCGTGAAGTACGCGAGAGCAGGTAAGAAACTCCTATTTGGGCTCAGGCTCGCGGCTTATTGTGATCTCAACGTTGAGCGTAGGATTTTAAAGGCTACGAGGTATCATATACTAGGTGGTAGTATTTACGGTGGCGTTCCTGCCTGAGCACAAACGCTTAGCCGTAATTTCTTATTAAACAAAGCTCTTTCTTAAAATATTAACTCCCAAGTTCTTGACGTAAGTCGCGTACAGTATACCAGGTACCAGTATACAGCAGTACTGTATACTAGGTATATATGGGTATACGCAGGACTTTAACAGCACATTATACAGTATATACACTGCTTTGTGTATAGTCTACTATTATATAATTGGGTACTGCTGTAGTCATCGGTTAGCGCTCCTTCCGCTTGACATTGTCGTATGGATGCGCAGTATACATTGCCAGGTGGTATAATTTCTGGTGGTGTGTTGCGCTGGTCCAGTCTGCCAGTATACGCTTCCAGTTCTGATGCAATCCAGTATACTGCTTCATAGCGCAGTTTTTTTTATCTCTACTGTTTCAGGCTACTCGTTCGAGTGCGCAGCCCGATTTTACGCCACACGTCCATGAGATTAAAGTTTGTGCCTTTCCCCGGTGCTCGCTACGTTTTGAACACAGGTCAAGTCAAAGCGAGCACACCGGTCCAGTCAGAAACTATCCCAGAGGGGGTCGTTCTTACGCTTTGCGCGGCTATGAAGGGGAAGTCATACTCTGTCGACGAAAACATTACGTTGGGGTACGGAAGCAATCAGTGCAAGGCGTCTGATGTGCTTGCCGTCATCAGGAAGGAAGATGTCGCGGAGGATGCGTCCTCCATCAACACCCGGAGGTCGAAGCACCGTTGTATGCTGGTACTGGAGTCGATTGTTTCCGACAAGCACCGGGGAACCTTTTTCAATCCCGCCTGTCGTGCTCAAGGCGAGAATCATTGGTTGTCGATTCCCACCCCCCCCCCCTTCCCCCCTTTTTTTTTCCTCCGAGTCTGGTGGAGCAGTGGAGGGTGAAACTTTGTGGCTTATCGTGAGAGTACCACGGTGCAGCTGGCACCCGTTTATATTTCATAGGAGTCCAGGGTATTGGTTGTCGACCCCCCCCCCCCCCAACACCCCGTTTTGTTCCTCCCAGTCTTGTCAAGCAGTGGAGGGTGTAATTTTGTGGTTTATCGTGAGAGTACTCTTGTGCAGCTGGGCCTCGTTTTGGTTTGTTTAAAAAGGAGTCCAGGGGATTGATTGTCGATCCCCCCCCCCCCCCCACCCCGTTTTGTTCCTCCCAGTCTGGCCAAGCAGTGGAGGGTGTATTTTTGCGCTTTATCGTGATAGTACCACGGTGCAGCTGGCGCCCCGCCCCCCTTTTTTTTAGTAGGAGTTAGTTGTCGTCGTCCCCCCCCCCCCCCCGTTTTTTTTCCGCCCAGTCTGGTCAAGCAGTGGAGGGTGCAAGTTGGAGGTTTGTCTTGAGCATACGACGGTGCAGCTGGCCCCTGTTTTTTTTTGTAAGTGTAAAGATTATTTTGTTGCAGAGCGTCAAAACAGAAGCCCATCCCCCCTCGCCCCTTGTTGTTTTCCTCGCAGTCTCCTTGAGCAGTGGCGGGTGTAATTTTGAGTTTCGTTGTGAGAGTACCCCGTTGTAGCTGGCCCCAGCTCACTACGTGTTTATTTTTTACGTGCAGGTTGATGGAGCATACTGGGTATTCGATATTGGCAAGCGAGAGTACTCCATCTCTTGGTTTGTTGTCCCATCAAACCACAGTAATATATCGGCTAATAAGCCCCTCAAGTATCATATTTTTTTCCCTCGGGAACGTATGCATTTCAGCTTGGGACACGTGTGGGTTTCAATCAGAAGATATCGTGGCTGAATCCGATGCAGGAGCCCTTATAATCCTATTGAAGTCGTTGATTGGGTCGTCGTGGCGCGGAAGTATGTTTATTACGATCTCCAGTAACTACTATGCGTCGTCGTATCGCAAACACATCCTGTGAAACGCAGATTTTAACAGGTCCAGTGACGTCATCAGTACCCCTCGTATTCATTTTCACGTGCTTAATATATTTATGCAAGCATCCGACACCATGCTCTCCATCAAAAACCGAGTAGCACAAAACGCGGGTAAAGGGGTACTTACAGGTAAAAGCTCGGCAACCTACTGCTCTGTTGCAAACGAATAACTGCTCTGTTGCAAACGAATAACGGAAAACAAGGAGTAGGCGGAAGGTTCTCCGGCGTCCTCTTTCTTACAAGAAACGAATATGTACCCTCGATATATCATAGTATAAAAAAACTGCTGGCGCATCCATATTGGGGGAAAGAGCACTTTCTATTCGTACGCTCGATAATCGCAGGCACTCCTATAAAAAATCAAGGAGGCAGCTTTACCGGGGTCCTTCAGCGACAAAAGGTAACATTACACACTCCATTCGTTTATGAGGCTGGGAGGAAACCGAAAGGGGCAGGGAGGGGGGGGGGGGGGCGGCGGGGGTTGAAATCGTGCATGGTCGAAGTCGTATGACCATGGACCCGCGGAGGGAAATGGTAGGGGAGGGGGGGCTACGTTTCTGACGATGGACAAACAAAACCTCGCACTCTTATTGAAAAAAACCCGGGCCAGCTGCACCAGGGTACTCTCACGAAAAAAAAAAAACTTACACCCTCCACTGCTTCATCTGACTGAAAAGAAAAAAATGGAAGGGGGGGCTTCGTTTCGGACGATCAACAACCAATACCTTGAATTGCTATATATACAAAAAGGGGAAGGCAGCTGCACCGGCGTACTCTCACGATAAATCACAAAATTACACCCTCCACTGCTTAACCAGACTGGGGAAAAAAATGGGAGGAGGGGGGGGGATCGACAACCAATACCCTGGACTCCTCTTAAAAAAAAGGGGGGCGCCAGCTGCACCGTGCTACTATCCCGATAAAGCACAAATTACACCCTCTACTGCTTGACCAGACAGGGAGGAAAAAACGAGAGGGGTGGACTTTGTTTCCGACGATCGACGACCAATACCCTGGACTCCTCTTCAAAACAAAAAAAACGGGGGCCAGCTGCACCGTGGTACTCTCACGATAGACCACAAAATTACACCCTCCACCGCTTGACCGGACTGGGAGGAAAAAAACGGCGGGGGGGGGGGGGGGGGGGGCCAAAACCAATGCCCTGGACTCCTATAAAAAAGAAACGGGTGCCAGCTGCACCGTGGTACTCTCACGATAAGCCATTAAATTACACCCTCCCCTGCTCCACCAGACTGGGAGGGAAAAAACGAGAGCGGGGGATGGGTTCGTTACGGACGATGAAAAAATAACTCCCTGCACCCCTATTCAAACAAAAAAGAAGGGGGCAATCTACACCGTGGTACTCTCACGACAAACCCCAAACTTACACCCTCCACTGCTTCGTCAGGCAGGATTTGAAAAATAGAGAAGGGGGGGGGTTCGTTTCTGATGCTCGACGGCCAACACCCTGCACTCCTATTTAAAAATAATAAAACCGTGGCCGGCTGCACCGGGGTGCTCTCACGATAAAACACACCATTATTTACACGATAATATACAAACCAAGATAGGGGGCGGGGGGCTTTTGTTTCTGACGCTCGACAAACAATAATAACTGGGGGAGGTGGGGGGGGGTATAGGCAGCTGTCTTCGAACTCACCACCTGGAATTAGAAAAACCACGCCGTCAGATGCACGTGTCGAATCCAACAACCAACCCCCCCCCCCCTCCGCCTCAGTATTAAAAAGGCCATGCCATCAGACGTTCATCACCACGGTTGACACTCGTCCTTTTTCTGGCCCAACGCTCACCCGTTGACGACCATCACGTCCATCTCCAATAGCTTATACTCCGGCCCACCTCCCATCCTCCACACGCCATTCCCATCCTCCTTGTACCGCACAATCGCCCCCGCCGTACAACGCTCGGATGCCGACAAACTCTCTACCTACGCATTATACAACGCGTAGTAATCTAGGCGTTCCTGAGAATATTCTCCTTCGGGCGAAACTGTCTGTTGTAGGCTAAGAGCGAAGTGGTGGCCGCTCGCGTGGGAGTTTCGCCGCTTCGCGTGGGTTTGGCGGCTGGGCCTGCCGGTTGGACCGCACTCTTGCACGCAGGCGGCAGAACCCCGCCCGTCGCCAGTAGGATTCGCCCCTTTTCTGTCTTGTAGTCTTCTTCCGACGCGACCACTTTGGTTTGCTCATGTCGGCAGAAGTTTTACAGGTGGAAGAGGGCGACGATCAGGTCAGTCCGGCCTGCAAACCCTACACTGAGGGGCCTCCACAGAATGCCCCACGTTGACACGAGGATGCCGAACGACTGTTCGATCTTCACCCGCAGGTGGCTCGGGTAGAAGTTGAAGGTGTCCTGGTCCTATGGCAAGCTTTTCCCGGGGTACGGCGTGAGCAACTTGCCGCTGATTGGGTACGCCGCACACTCGGTGATGTGGTACCCGTCTGGAAGGCGCATAGTTGCCTTTGCCACAGAAGATCGGGTCCACGCCGACCAGTCGTTGGCAGCCCCCGGAGCGATGATCGAGACGCTGCAGAAGCGATAGTTGGCATCGCACGTCGCATGTACGTTGAAGCCGAATCCCGTCTTGCTGCCTGAGAAGTACGATACGGTGTGGGAGGTGCTCTTTGCAGGTGGCGCTTTCATCTCGATCAACAGATCATCTGTGGCAGACACATGATCGAAGATTCCGTTGGTGCTCTTGGCCTGACATATGGACGAACAAGAACAGGGCCGGGGAGGCGTACTTCAGAGGGGGTCACATCAGGACGCCAGAACCAAGGTTCCTCACGAAGAAATAAGCAGGCCTGCCTTCGGAAACCATCTCTATAGAATTCAATATCTTACGTACAGCTTGCATAACCACGATATAGACTACTGCTGCTGTGACAGGTTGCTGATATATCAATAGTACACGTACCCTCACCTCGAATCCCGCGGCAAAAAATCGGCACTTTTCGTTTGTCTGCGGAAATACAGAACTGGCCGACTTCACGGGTGTTGTTGATCGCGCCGACGACCTTTCCCATGATGGTGAAAACCGTGGACGGTGAAATGCCAAACCTCGGTGCGATATCCAGGTAGGAACCCGCCGCCAGCATTCGCAGGCCTATCGCCAGCCGGATTTCCACCTAGATAGCTCCATGCTTCGCGCAACGCAGTCCTGGGTAAGAGCAAAAACGATAGAATGTTGGTGTCCACCTCGACCGAGCTCCAACCCCATCCGGTACAGCAGCATTGCTCATCCCGTTGCTGTGCCTGCCGCAACGCACTTCTGCTTGCCGCAATGCACTACCGTTGCATTGCCTAACGCGACTACTGCTGTTGCAGTGCTACTGTATGTACGAACAGCTGTCATAACCCTGACACATAGCTCCCTCCGTAAACCACGAAAGATTCACCCACGTACTCATACACCAGGTACCTGGTGCCGGTATCACGTACTCGTAGGTAGCATGTACTCGTAGTCGTTCCATGTGCCAGGATTTTGTGGAAGATCTATGTCACAGCTGATGTTTTATTGCCTTGTATAGACTCTGTACAGGTGGTTTTTTGTTCATGAGCACACACCGCCTTGCAGCAGCACGAGTTGCCGTGCAACGTATCGGGCATACAAACTGTCATGTACAGATGGGATGGTAGATGGCAAATGCTCCAAGCGAGAGCTGAGCCTTACAACGCATCTGGGCTGCAGAGGGTACAGCCTTGGGATGCGAAGGCAAACTACGTACTCGTATACCAGGTACCTGGTGCCGGTATCACGTACTCGTAGGTAGCACGTACTCGTAGTCGTACCATGTGTTCTATGGCCGGGATTTTGTGGAAGATCATCTCACAGCTGATGTTTTATTACTTGCGTATGTACAGGTGGTTTTTAGATCATGAGTACATACCGCCTTGCAGCAGCACGAGTTGCCGTGCAACGTACCGGGCATACAAGCTATCATATACAGAGGGTATGGTAGATGGGAGATGCTCCAAGCGAGTGCTGAGCCTTACAACGCATCTGGGCTGCAGAGGGTACAGCCTTGGGATGCGAAGACAAACTAGGTACTCGTATACCAGGTACCAGGGTACATCACATGATACTCACTTTCAAAGCGCTCGTTCTTTTGGATAGCTGGACGAAGCTTCACGAAGCTCGCCTCAGACATTCGAACAGTCCTGCGGAAAGCCTTGCGCCGACGTAGATCCTCTCTGAACTCTGGCCATGTCATACCGTGCGGCTCGTAGATAGGCGTCCGTGTCTTGGGAGCATAGAGTGTAGCTCCTGCTGTCAGGAGCATGCCGAACACGACGAGGACACCAGCGATAGCCTTTGGTTTCTGCGCCTCGTGTTTTGAAGGTTGGGAAGGCTCATGGATCGTTGCTTCGTCCGAGTCAAGGATGAATCCTCTGGAGGCCCAGGCCGCTTCCTTCCGTCGGCCATAATGTTGGGCCACAGTGGTCAACGTTTGAGGCTACCCGATGGTCCCAGCGTTGAGCCACGGCGCTTGTGGGAGCACTGCCTTCGAAATTAGGAAATCGACGACAAGATTTCCTCATTTGTGATTGTTAACTTTTCCATATTTTTTGGGCCTGAAGAATTTCCTAAATTATGACATAACGCCTCCGTATTTTGAGACAAAATATGGAAAATTAGGAAAATTAGGAAAATTAGGAAAATTAGGAAAATTAGGACAAAAAAAGCTCTCCGATAAGAACGGCCCATAGTAGACCTATATCCTTCATGAGGACACACAACCCGTAATACGCGCGATTGGAGTATCACACACAGCTTGCAAAGATGAGTTTGGACAAAATATTCGATCTCACAGCTGGAGTGTATTTTACTTTTCATAATATAGAATGCTTTGCTCCATGTGTACGTGGTCAGTTACCCCGACCCTTTCAGCATAATTCTTAGGGGTCGTGCCTCTTCGCGTATTGTGGGGCTGCGGTTGATATGGTATGTCAGGTAGGTCGTGCCTCTTCGGTATGGCGGTAGGTTGACTTCAAGCCAAACAACAGATCGTGCTTCATGCAAGCCAAAACGGATAAAAACGGCCAGACACCGGCCAATCAATGGTGATCCGTATCTATACGTCTAGTTGGGGGATTAGAACAGACGAACACACATATCGAAAGTCAATCTCAACAAACAAAACAGTGAGAAATCCAAGCCAAACCCTGCTCTACTCATCTATCTGTAAATCTTGCTCGCCGCCAGGTTTGAAACAATTATATACTGACTGTATAAGGGCGTATACATACAGGAAAATATATTTGAATTGTATATTTTTCGAAGTCTGTTTTTGAGTTAGGCATAGAGCTCACCATGCGAGGAGCATTACAAAAATCGGGCCCGCGCAACACTACCACTCTGTAGCAAGCGTGTAGCATGGTGGGGTTCGGCTGCGATATCGAGGACAGCGCCAAACGACATGTTTACCTAAGACTCAACATGTGTGGTTATCAAAACTTGAGTGTCGAAGAGAGGGGGGGTGTAGAGGCGCGTTAGAGCATCGGATGTCAACCGGAGGTTGAGGGTGTGGAAGACTCAGAACATTGGTGATCAGATTCGAATGAGAGGCTGGGCCGACTACAAGCAGGAGACTCGGAATATACAGTGGATACCGGATAGACGCATGCGACGTCGGTATCACCTTGTTTTGCTGCGGCCCAGCGCTTCGGTGGGGCCGAATGGCCCAGATTTCATGCCCAAAACGAATCAACAGGTAAAAAACACGTAAAAATACCGTTTCAATCCCTCCGGTTTTGTAGACCTATTGATACTCTATGTGCGAGGCCAACTAATAATGGGAACAATGCCAGCAAACGTAGCGAGGCTATTCAACCATAACGAAGCAAGTCAATAATGAGGTCAACAAAAGAAGATTCTCGTTCAGCTCAGAGCAGTGCTGGAAGTGTCTAGCTCCAGAAAGAACGTAGGGAACAGAGAAGAATAAACGAATAAAGCCGCAGCTAGGTACTGTACGTCGGGAACACGGCGTTGATAACGTGGAGCAACCTTGAAAAGGTGATCGAGATTGGAAACCCATTGTGATTTCACGCGCAGGTTCGGGTCCTGCCGACGACGCCATTTGTTGTGGTTATTAGTGGGGTATTATTCCGTTTGACCACTTGCAAAAGGTTAACCAATAGCTTACCCAAACTAAGCCTTATAACGAAAGTGCACGGAAAAACAGGAAGTAGGCAAATCATGTCATAGCCACGTACTGCAGTCTGACAAAAATAGGACGGTCCATAGAAAGGGACCTTGAAAGGCTACTTTAAAAAACGAGCAACACTTGACCAGGTGCTTAGCGAAGGCATTCCTCCGAAACCTCTGTGGTATGCCGATCCTCGCTATTCTTCTGCTTTCTGCACTACGTACGTCGTAGGTGGTTATTGAGGCGTGGTACTTTTTTTCTCTGACCACTCAATGTGGTAAAAACCTAGAGTGTTCCAGTTTTAGTTCACGGTCGCGAAATTGAGACTCCGCGGTGCCCTCACTATTGAAGCTGTGGTGCATACACAAGTGCGGTTCGCACTTTGTAGGCGTTGCTCTCAGCGTTCGTTACTCGCGACACCGCCACTTCCAAGTTGTCGGTGGGTATGTGTATAAGAGACCACTACAACTACATTATTATTGGACGGTGTTCTCCGCTGTTGTAGCTGTACGCCTGTACTGAAAGGCGAGAAGTGCAAAATCACAAAGAACACCACCAAATACAGTATGTAGTCTAGTACCATATTGTTTGACAGAAATGCTCATTACATGATAGCTATTTCTCAGCTAATACACAGACGTAGGTGCTCCAAACACTTGCTTACACGCACTCCAAGACGGACCGGCGATGAGAGAGCAGTCACCTGATATTTCGACGCTTGATCCAGCGACGAAAGCTTCTTGCGCTCGAAGGGTAGACGATGCTGGTGGGCTGAGTGCAGGTAGGTGTTGTAAACTGGTGTGTGTGGTGGTGCGGATGGATGTGAGCGTGTGCGCATGAATGCTCAAGACACGGGGAGGGTGGGGGGCATAATTGATCGCAATCAAAAGCACAAAAAAACGCCACTTTATTACATTTGTTCATTCGCTCGTGCAATGATTTGACATCACGGACTATTTGTGCATGTCGTGCGCACAAAAATTGAGAGTCCAAGGAAAATTCGAAATAATAAGAAAAATATATGCAAAGCGAACGTAACGCCGGTCTTAGAATTGGTCGGAATGATGGCGACCTCCTTAAACTTGCATGGCACAAAGCGATGGCGATGCGCGTACCCGCGGATAATATATTATAAAAAATGAAAATACATGTACTTCGTATCTGCTAAGTTGGTTTTCCCCCAAACACGTCCAAGTCGTGATAATGTCACCTTTCTTTCTCTATTGTATTGTTTTTCTTTTTTCAGGCAGATATGTGGCATCACAAACTACTACTGTTATTATATTGTTGGTGCACATCGCGCGCAAACTCGAGACGCAAATACATTATATATATAGTATAAATATACAATACACTCCAGATAGATGTGAGATCGAAGATTTTCTCAAACCTTATCTTTGCTAATATGGGAGTGGCCGACCTGTATCCTTAGTGAGGAACACATCCCGTAATACGCGCGATCGGAGTATCACACATAGCTTGCAAAGATGAGTTTCGCTAAAATATTCGATCTCACAGCTGGAGTGTGTTTATTTTTTTTCACACCACCATCTATCTATGAAATCGAATATTTTGTCGAAACTCATCTTTCGAAGCTGTGTGTGTGATACTCCGATCGCGTGTATTACGGGTTGTGTGCCCTCATTAACGATATAGGTCGGCGACTCCCCTCAGGCTCAACAGGGTGGGGATAGGCGGTCCGTGCGCGGAAACTATATCACCCGTTTCTGAGGGGGACAAAATCTGACAGCTGTGGAGGGAAATGTATCCGTTTATCAATTGAATTCTGTAAGTCGAACAACCGGTGAGGGGGGAGCGGAGTTTTCAAGGGCATGGGGGCCTGGGTTTGAACAAGAGGGGGCGGCAAGGGGGGAGGGGAGGAGGGGACGGGTGGGGCAACTCAATCTGTGCGTGGAAACTATATCTTTCAAGCGGATACATCTGACGTTTTTGTAGGGAATTCATCAGTTTATTAGTCTATAGTTGTATCAGTAATGGCATGCTGCCGGGGTTTCAAGTGTTGTTCAGAATGGTGAAGTCCTCCAACTTGCAGTGCACTATGTTGTAGATTGTAGGCGATGCGCGCAGGTATATATTAATAAAAAAACACTCCAGATGTTAGATCGAAGATTTTGTCAAAACTCCTCTTTGCAAGCTGGGTGTGATACTCCGATCGCGTGTACTACTGTGTGGGTCCTCATTATTAAGGATATATGTCGGCGACCCCCCTTGGAGCTACAGAGAGGTTGTACCAGGGTCAACAGGGTGGCGTTAGCCAGTCTGATCGTGGAAACTACAAAACCCGTTTCTGAAGGGGACAAAATCTGACAGCTGTGGAAGAAAATGCACCAGTTTGTCAATTGTATTATGTATGTCGGTGAGGGGAGGGTGGAAATTGTAGGGCGGTGCAACTTAATCTGTGCGCCGAAACTATAAATCTTCTAAGGGGAAAAATCTCACGGCCGTGGAAGGAATGTATCAATTTGCCATGTATATCCTCGAAGTCGTACAACCAGCGAGGAGAGGGCGGAGTATTCGAAGGGGTGGGGGGGGGGGAGGGGGGTAAACTTTCAACAGCTTTAGGTCGCATATGTGCAGGGGTTTGCTCCACGCGCGTAGGTCTAGGCGATGGTGCGGGTGGTGGGAAAGGAGGGGGCGTTTAGGGGGGGGGGGGGGAGGTGAATTGGAGCTACGTCATGGTCATGGATGGCCAGGAAGAAAATGAGGTGATATTAGGTGGGGCGTTCGAACATATATAACCATAAATATGTATAATATGAATATGCATTTATTTTTACGAAAGAGAGCGGCCAAGTCGCACACCCTCATTGATACGTAGTTTCAATAGTTCGTGCTTGTCGCATCACGGTCTGTTGATCTGTGCACATCGCTCCGGGAAGTCGAGACGCGAAGGAAAGCGCAGAAGCTAAAAAGAACATACTACTACTGCTGGTGTACGAAACAGATCATAATGCCGGGCTTATCATTGATGAGACGGACGATCCCTTTAAGCATTCAGGGCACTGCACGATGGTGCTGCGCGCACCCGTAAATACAGTTTTTTTTTTCCATTCCCGTACTACTGCTGTAGGGAACGCTCCTAGTGCAAGGATTCATCGATGTTGCGATGTTTTTCTGCATGACTGGCTCTGTATACCGTGTATTTTATGTTGTATACACTAAATACACTTCAGCTGTGAGAACGAATATTTTGTCGAAACTCATTCTGGAAGCTGTGTGTGATACTGCGACCGGGGGTATTACGGGTTGTGTGTCCTCAATAAGTATGTACGTCGGCGACCCCCCTTGCAACTTCGGTGTAGCTATCAGGGTCAACAGGGTGGTGTTAGTCAGTCTGTGCGCGGAAACTATATAACTCGTAATTTCTGAGGGGGACAAAATCTGACAGCTTGATGTGGAAGGAAATCCATCCGTTTATCAAGTGAATCCTGTAAATCGTACAACCGGTGAGGGGAGGGCGGAGTTTTGAAGGACGTGGGGGCCTGGTTTTTATCCGAAGGGAACGGGGTTGAGGGCGGGGAGGGGGGGTGGGGCGGGGAACGGGCGGGGCACCTCAATTTGTGCGTGGAAACTATATATCCTTCAATGAGATATTTCTGACGGTGTGGGAAATAATTCACCTGTTTATCATGGGGAGTGGGGGTTGGGGGAGGCGGGGGCGGGGGCGGGGCAACTCAATCTGTGCGCGGCAACTATAAATCCTTCATGGGGATAAATCTGGCTTTTCTAGAAGGAATACACCAGTTTTTATCATGTATATATGTCATTAATGGCATGCTGCCTGCATTTCAAGTGTTGTTCAGAATGGTAAACTCCGCCATCTTTCAGTGCATTATTATAAATAATACTGCTGATTTTATGCGATGCGTGCAGGCATATATATATATTATAAAAATAAAAATACGCTCCAGCTGTGAGATCGAATATTTTGTCGAAACTCATCTTCGCAAGCTGTGTGTTATACTCCGATCGCGCGTATTACGGGTTGTGTGTCCTCATGAAGGATATAGGTCGGCGACTCCCCTTGCAACTACAGTGTAGCTAGCAGGGTCAACAGATTGTTGTTAGGCAGTCTGTGCGCGGAAACTATAAAACCCGTTTCTGAGGGGGACAAAATCTGCCAGCTGTGGAAGGAAATGCATCAGTTTATCAAGTGAATCCTGCAAGTCGAATGTCCGGTGAGGGGAGGGCGGAGGTTTTAAGGGCGTGGGGGCCTGATTTTGATCAAAAGGGGCAGGAGGGGGGGAGGGGTGGCGGGGACGGGTGAGGCAGGTCAATTTGTGCGTGGAAACTATAAATATTTCTTGAGGGGGAGGGGGGGGCGTGTGGCGCGGGGGGGGGCGGGGGGGGGGGGGGGGAGGACTTTAGGTCGCATAGATGTAGGGATTTGCTATACGCGTGGTGCTAGGTCTAGGCGATGGTGCGGGTGGTGGGGAAGGAGGGGGCGTTGGGGACGGGGGTGGGTGGGAATTACAGCAGCGGCATGGACGGCTCTGAAACGATACCGAGGCGATATCCAGGGCGTGAAATTGTTTATTACTCTGGCGGATTTCGATAGTAGGTGGGCCGTTTGAGCAAGAGAAAGCGAGGGAAAAAAAAAAAAAAAGCCGGGGGGGGGGGGGGGGGGGGAGGTATATTTAATCTCCAGATGTGAGATCGAAGATTTTGTCGAAACGCTTCTTTGCAAACTGTGTGTGATATTCCGATCGCGTGTA
Organism: Undaria pinnatifida; assembly: GCA_012845835.1. NCBI lineage: Eukaryota > Phaeophyceae > Laminariales > Alariaceae > Undaria > Undaria pinnatifida. The sequence continues at coordinate 21,228,550 of JABAKD010000016.1, forward strand.
TCACTGTGTGTGTCCTCATTAGTAAGGATATAGGTCGGCGATTCCCCTTGGAACTACAGTGTAGACTGTACCAGTGTAAACAGGGTGATGTTAGTCAGCCTGTGCGCGGAAACAATAAAAAACCCCGTTTCTGAAGGGGACAAAATCTGGCAGCCGTGGAAGGAAAGGCACCAGTTTATCAATTGTATCCTGTATGTCGGTGAGGGGAGGATGGAGATTGTAGGGCGAGGCAACTCAATCTGTGTGCGGAACCTATAAGTCCTTTAAGAGGACAAAGCTTACGGCCGTGGAAGGAATGCATCAATTTATCATGAATATCCTCTGAGTCGTACAACCCGTGATGAGAGAGCGGAGTGTTTGAAGGGGTGTGGGGGGGGGGAGGTAGGCAACCTCCAACAGCTTGATGTCGCATAGATGTAGGGGCTTGCTATACGCGCGGTTGTAGGTCGTGGCGATGGTGCGGGTGGTGGGGAAGGAGGGGGCGTTGGTAGGGGGGGGGGGGGGTGAATTGGAGCTTCGGCATAGATAGGTGGCTAGAAGGAACATAAGATGATATCAACTGACTGGTAGTGTCTATTTCTTTAGCAGATTTTTATATTAGGTAGGGCGTTCGAATATATTTAACAACAGACTACATATGTATAACATGAAAATGCATTTTCACGAAAGAGAGCGGCCATGTCGCACAGCTTAATTTTTAGTAATATCGTACGTACCAAGTAGTTTCAATAGTTCGTGCTTGTCGCATCACGGTCTGTTGTTGGTCTGTGCACATCGTTCCGGGAAATCGAGACGCGAAGGAAAGCGCAGAAGCAAAAAAGAACATTCTACTACTGCTGGTGTACGAAACAGATCATAATGCCGGGTTTATTATGATTGAGACGGACGACCTCCTTAAGCATTCAGGGCACTGCACGATGGTGATGCGCGCACCTGTAAATACAGTATTTTTTCTCCATTCCCATACTAATTAATGCAGTATTGAACTATCCTATTGAAAGCCTGCATCGATGTTGCGATGTTTCTCTCCAAGACTGCTCCTGTATACCGTGCATTTATTATTGCAACAGGTGCCCCTTTTAAGGGACTCTAGTGAGTGGGGGGAATCTCATATACCAGCGTCTCCGATCAAATATGTATCTATAATATATGGCAAATAGGGGGTGGCGTAAATCGTTTTTTACCTTTGTATGCATGTACAAGGGCTCCGCATGGGCGCCGGCGATGCTTCGGGTCGGGCAGGGCAGCACTTCGACCACCTAAGGTGTAGTTTTCCGATTTGGCATGCACTGAACTTTAAAGTAATGCCAAGAGTTTAATACGAACATGGGATTATGAAAGCCATGCTTTGACAAAAAAAGAAAAAACGTAATATTATACAACAAAGAAGGCAAGGATAGGCGAAACAAACTATTAAATGCGCCGTCAAGTAAACGTTGGCGTCTATCAAACAAAAATACCGAAAAGAGTATTGTTGAGAACCTGCGTCGCCTCTAGGCGAAACAAAAGAGGCCTTGGCATTAATGAAGAGACTGCACTGCTGTCCCCGTGGCAATGGAGGTTCAAAGTCGACAGGATGCAAAGTCGGTTTGCATCAAACGTCGACATGAGGACATGTCAGCCGGCGAGGTTTTGGAAGAAGATTGCTTTGTTTGTTACGTGAAGGCTGTCGCATTGATTGGTCTGCGTGGTCGCGGGCGAGGAGGAAAACGTAGAAGAGGAGGGCGATCTCTCGTTGAGGCGGCGTTGTTTAAGATTGGTGCGGGGGTGGCTTTGCTCGTACGGGAGGTTGGCGTAGCGCTTCTTCTCTGTTTTTTCTCGGGAAGGCGGGATATGTGTGTCTGCTGTCTTTTCTTCGTGGGGGCTTTCACGTTGTCGAAATTGGACGCGTCCCCTCAATGCATAATATCCGGAGTGTCTCTACCATGACGACTGCTGATGATAGTGTCGTGCGTATTTCCTAGAGACTGACATATTATTTACTGGTAGTAATAATAATATACCTTTGCAACATTTTTTTTCTTCATCCCATTTATTATCCCCGCACCACTCTCGCGCTCCCTCCCAGTAGTAACTCGGATCCGGGGTCAATAGCGGGCCCTCCTCCTCCCTCCCCACTTCGGCACGTGCTTTCATTTTTACCGCGAAGAGAATCCAGCATTTTCTTCCCTCGTCGACTCGCGTCGAACCAACCCACGCTGCTAGGCGCTCTCAGCAGTTGATCCCTGTTTTTTTTTTTTTTTGCATTTTTGCAAATAAAGTCAAATCTCATCGTGGTGGGTGTCGAACTCAAGGACAACCAAACGTTAGTAGTATTCGAGGGTAAACCACTATTATTAATAGACCACCGGGGCGGCCGGCTGACAAATCATTAAAAAAAAACAGGATCTTTGCATAGAGATTACATTCCCTCCCCCATATTGCATGATATTAATTACGATGGTTGACGCGATATGTATAGAATAAAGCGCCAAATACCTAAATATCAGCGTACGCGGAGTTTTAGATGTCATGAATAACGAACGACCGCGACGGCAGAGCACGGCAAAGCATAGCGCGTCGCTCTGTTGAGCTAGCGGTGCGCTGCTGAGCTGAGCCGCAGGGCATCGCAGGGCACTGCACGGCGCTTCGTTGCTGTAAGCTATAGCGCTGCGATGGGGTGCTGGGCGGTGTCGAGCTGATGAGCCAAGCCCAGATCTCAGCCACTGAAGCTTCGTCAAGTACAAAACAAATGGTGCGAATCAAAGAAAACAAGCTAAAGCTGGACCGTTCCGCAACTAATGCACAGCTGTCAGGCGGCAATTAGTGGCAGTAGGAAGTTCAACTTACTAGAAGACACAAAGGAAGAAAACATCGCGAAAAAGTTCAAAATCGTGTTGGCAGAAAAACCAAGTTTGCAGGAAGCAGCTGAAAGGTCAAGAAACAGGCAATATTTCAGTTGTTGTTGTTGTCGTTCTCACATTAACTCGCATAATCAAGTCCGTGGTCACAGGACAGGCTCCAGTCACTCTGGAGCTGAGGAATACCCTAGGGGAAAAACACAAACCAAAGGTGGTACACGCATAAATCACAGCTGACGCAATTCATGCCTCCACCAGAAACATATAAAAGTGAAATCGGGAGTCAGTCTACGATGTGCCAGGTCCATACCAGTGCATACGTCTCATTACTCGGGCCTGGACAACCGACTATACCGCTTGCCAACCAAGAAAGACTACCACGTATATATTACACGTGGTATCTATCACTACGCATGCGCACAACAGACGCAAGTCAATTGGAAAAGAGAAACAAACAAAGAAGAGAAAGGAAAGGAAATGGGTGCATGGGGCCAAGAAAAAGAAAAGGTAAATAATTTTTGGGGGGTCTACTGGAGAGTCTTGCCACCAGCACGATGCCACGTGGTTTTTCGACGATCTACAGCAGTACTACGAACGACTTACGATACACCCACCGAAGCACGGACTACCGGCCAATTACGCGATCGACAGCTGGCCGTGGTTGTCACGTGTCTCTGTGTTGGGGGCCCCTGTGCGCTGCCTCTTGTTGGCTCTTGTTTAGGTAAAACATGCGGTGTGCTCGATGGTCTCACGGCACCTGAATCAGAACGTCCGCTCGTACGACGTATCATTCTTACAGGAAATAAATGTAATTGTACCTGGTATTTTTTTCTCCATCAATATGAACATAAAACGGTTGTTATGTATTGGACAGAGTGATGCGTGTACGACTAAACTTGCCAACGGCACTCGTACTGCACTTATAGCTATCTGCTGTGGTTCTGGTTGCTACTAGTTGCTGCTGTATGTGCCAGAAGTTTCGCCCTTCGGCTACTGCTGCTGCACCTGATGTTGTGTGTTTGCCAATGTTGTCAGTTGGCGTTCATGCTCGTCGTACATACTGCTGTTATCACCCAGTACGTACGGGTTTCCTCGTACCTCGACGGCACGACGACGAGCTCAAAACAGAAGGGAGGTGACATGAAATGGCATGGACAATGGCCACATAGAGGCGAGCACAGCGGGATAGTTCGCTCCGAATCAACCGCACTCGTTCATGCCTACAGCAGAGGCTGGCTGGAGTGTCAGCGGCCGTGCTAAAGCCAAGGCCAAAGGCCGAAGGAACGGCTCTTCTACCCGTCTTGAGATGCTGTTATATATAGACTATTGGACAGAGTGATGCATGTACGACTAAACTTGCCAACTGCACTCGTACTGCACTTTGAGCTATCTGCTGTGGTTCTGGTTGCTACTAGTTGCTGCAGTATGTGCTAGAAGTTTCGCCCTTCGGCTACTGCTGCTGCACCTGATGTTACAGTTGTGTGTTTGCCAATGCCGTCAGTTGGCGTTCATGCTCGTCGTACATACTGCTGTTCTCACCCGGTACGCAAAATTCCACACATTATGACGTACCGTTTGGAAATGATGCCAATTTTGTGAATCATTCAGGCGTTGCAGCCAACAATTTTTCCAAAATTCCTCCTCGACACTCGCTCGTCTCGCTCGGCACCCGTCCGCGTTCACGTCGATGTGCGGAACGGCCACGGCAGGGCGAGGGGCGTTGGAGCCGCCCCACGAAGGCGGCGCTCGAACCAAGCCATATTCGACCGAGAATTCCAGTTCCGCGAATCGCATACTTAGGCCGAGACAAAAAACTCCTGACCAAAGTCCATGACACCAAGGAATGACTCGATATTCAAGGAATGATTTTATATATATTTATATGACAGTTTTCAATAGGAAGACAGTGTATACTTGCCCGTTTCTCAATATCTTGGCTCCCCTTTGGAGTGTTGCGTCCACACGATTAAAATTAAGAGACATGTTTTTTTTTTACCGTGGGAAAGCAGTGAGACATCCCTTACACGGCGGTTTTCCATGTCGCGGTATCTCTCGAAAGGGGCTAGTTCTACCAGGCAATAATTGCCAAGTTGAATACGTCCGGCGTGTATCATACGAGATTGCTTTCCGAGTGACACCGGAATCCTTTAGCACCACCATGATTAGTGGTTGTACCTGTTCTAAGTCACCACACCTGTCACTTGTTGTTGTTGTCGTTGTTGTTGCTTTTGTGTGTTATGCACATAACAAAAAGGTAAAATGGACGATCCCACCCATCTTCACCTTGCACAGCCAGTCAGTGTTCGTGTCAATGCACCTGTCCTAATAGAAAAACACAGAGACGCGCGCTGTCCTCAGACCCACATTGAGAGTATACGTCTAATATTCCATGCATGCGGTAAAGTTGGCGTTGTTGGCCATCATCATCCTGTGCATCGAATGTTTCGGAGCCTTGTTCAAAACGAGAAAAGAGTAATAAATCCCATCGTACGTAGTACGGGAGATGCCAAAGGTTTCAAACCGGTGGACCGAGCTGTTGAAGTATGTACACTGTGTGGAACTATCGTTTATAGTAATGTTGCCATTTTTACTGATGCATTTGTTTTGGGATAGCGCATGGAACTGTTTGGTCGGATTGCGCGTACGAACGACTGTCTTCGAAGACCTGTTTGATCGGGGTGGGGTGTTGAGATTTTCGCCTCGGGAACTCAGAAATCCTTCTGTTGTTGTTATTGCAGCCTGTTCGTGGGATGGCTCATAACAAAGCCTTTGGTTGGGATACTTCCACGATATTTTGTGGGGGGAATGGTTATGAGTGATCAACGTTAAAGTTCATGCTGCTGCACGTTGTAAGATGCCAACCAAAAAACCCATCTTAAACACCGACCTCATATAGACTATACGACCTGGTACAAAAAAGGTTGAACCACATCAAGATTTTTCACTATTTGGACGACGTCTTCGGTGTTTGTTCCTCGCAACAAACTGATATTTCCACCCATCTACATCCAGTACAATCAGTGTCCGTGCTGCTGCCTCGTTGAGAGAGGAGCTCTGTGGTGACAAACTACGAGGCAGATATATGCGCTGCAAATACAGCAAGGTGGCTTGGTTATGCAATGCCAGCCGCATTGAGCACGCAGGTTAATAACAAAAGTATGCAACAACAGAGGACACCAGAATTTTTGCAATGGAAAATATATAGACTATATGAGTAAGAAGGAAGAAAAAGGGAAAAGGAAAAACAACTGGAAATGATGAGGGAAACAGGATGGCACGACGAAAAGTAAGCTCAATGCGCACAAAATAGCCAACACCTTCATAGCAATACACTCAGCGATAGATGACGCCATGTCCAACCAATATCGAGGGCGGCATATATTATTCAGTGATAACGCAAGGATAAAAGGAAATAATAAACCCTACCAGACACACAAGGGATATCACCTCAATACCTTTGCAGCCATCCATGCATGCCGTAGTACGTAGCTCTAATTAATTCAAATTTACTACCCCCTCGCTCCCTTCTTCCCCGCCCCCCATACCATCGCCTGTAGACCTATCACCACGCGAAATGGAGAAGCTCCTACCAGGTATACTACCCCCCCCCCCCACCTCCCCCGGCCCTCTTCGTTTAAACCCCCTCCTCTTCGAAAACTGCGACCTCCCCACGCCGGCTGTACGACTTACACGATATTCATGATAAAATGATGCACTCCTTCTACAACCGTCATAGATGTGTCCCCTTAAGCGGTTTATTGTTTCTGCGCAAAGATTGAGCCCCCCCCACCCGCCCCCCCCTCCTTTTCAACACCCCCTCCCCCCCGCCCCTGGCCCCTACGCCCTTAGACATCCGCCCTCCCTCAGCGGTTACACGACTTACAGCATACACTTGATAACCTGCTGCATTGCCTTCAACAGCAGCTAGCTGTCAGATTTTGTCCCTCTCAAAATCATGTTTAATAGTTTTCGCGCACAGATCGGTTATCATCACCCTGTTGACCCTGGTACAAGCTACACTAACTGTAGTTGCAAGAGAGGTCGCCGACCTATATCCTTAATGAGGACACACAACCCGTTATACGCGCGATCGGATCACTACACACAGCTTGCAAAGATAAGTTTCGACAAAATATTCGATCTCACAGCTGGAGTGTATTATTTGTGTTTCATATATTTAAATACCGAAGGCCTCTCAGGCGCCATGGGGGCACAGCAGCAAACAACACAGTAGTATACTGTAGCAGTATCGAACGAGAGTTATCCATTGGGGCCTTCCTTGTCAACAGATCAGGGTTACAATAGCATTCAGATAAGGTTTGAATGCAAGGCCCCGTTACAGTCTGTTTCGACATCTATCTCACATAAATAAAAGATCAGAATATAATGAATGGCAAACTAACCGGAGCACTGTGATCGCAGGACAATTTAGAAACAAAATGTTTTTTTCAACTTCTCCATTTTAGATCATTCGGGTTTAGAGAACCCCCCCGTGTCCGCTTTTCTTTAGACTTTTTTCTTTTTTTATGTCTTGGCCTTAGAGACCCTCCCCCGTCCGGCGGCAGGGGGTGTCTCTAAAATTAAGTGATCCAAAAATAGAGAAAAATATGAACTAAAGAGCACTTGTGTCCTTCTGAATTCGTTCTTCTATACTTGTATCGTCCTGCGATCACAGCGCTCTGGTTAGTTTTCCATTCCGACCATTTTTGATGTGAGGTATGTATGTTATCCCACTCCCTGGGCACACTCGTTTGAATAGGTATATACATACAAGGTTTGCCTTCGGGATGTGTGTAACGTCAAACCCCGGGGGCGTTGCAAGGCGAAAGGGAGACACAGGTAACGCACGTAAATGGTTATTCGTGAAACGAAGAACTAGACGTGTCACACACATCAATATATACATATATATAATCATTCTTTGATCTCAGGGATTCGGTCAAAAGTTTTTTCTTGTCTCGGCCTAAGTATGAAATTCGAGGAATTGGAATTCTTGGCCGAAAAGCTTGGTTCGAGCGCCGGTTTCGGGGGGCGGCTCCAACGCCCCTCGCCCTGCCGTGTCCGTTCCGCACATTGACGTGAACGCGGACGGATGCCAAGCTAGACAAGCGAGGAGTTGCAGAAACACATGCATGCCGAGGAGGAATTTCGGAGAATTTGGTTGTGTGTTAATGCCTGCAGCGCTTGGATGATATATAAAATTGGCATCATTTCCAAACGGTACTTGATAATGTTTGGAAATTTGCGGTGGCATACTCTCGAGCGTTTATTTCTTTGTTTACTTTTTACTAGTTCGTTTGGTCTCTTGCTCGGCCTTTGTTGTTTTTGTTTCTGCTCGATTTGCCAGTTGTTTCTTGGCCTTCCCGCTGCTTTCAGCAAACTTGGTTTTCCTCTGTAAACACGATTTTGAACTATTTCGCGATTTTTTCATCCTTTTTGTCTAGTAAGTTGAACTTCCTACCATTTGCCGCAAATTTGCCGCCTGTGCATCAGTTGCGGAACGTTCCCGCTTTAGCTTTTCTTTGGTTCCCACCATTTGTTTTGTACTTGACGAAGTTTCATCAGCTGAAATCTGGGCTTAGCTCATCAGCTCCACACCGCCCAGCACCCCCATCGCAGCGCTATAGCTTACAGCAACGAGGCGCAGTGCAGTGCCCTACGATGCCCTGCAGCTCAGCTCAGCAGCGCACCGCAGCGCAGCGCAAGCTCAGCAGAGCGAAGCGCTGTGCTTTGCGCCGTGCACTGCCGTCGCGGTCGTTCGTTGTTCATGATATCTAAAACTCTGCGTACGCTGATATTTAGGTATTTATTTGGCGCTTTATTCTACATCGCGATATTTGTGTGGGCACTTTATGCTGTCTAAAACTGAATACAGATTTTTTTTCTATACTGGAGTCATCAAGGGCCCACGACTCGAGACGAGACGAAGCAAGGGTATTTGCCCCGTCCCGTCCGAGACCCAGAGCAGCGTAGAGCACCAGCTGCCAGGGGTGTGAGACGAGGCATGCACGGCATGGGCCAGATAATGTTGCCTGCAACAACTACCCGCCACTCTATAAACGCGCGGACGGAAGCTGAGCGAGACAAGCGAGAAGTACGTTTTTTTTTTTCTATTTTGGGCGGTATACGCCGGAGCTATTTTTGGATCTTGGCATATGTAGCGCTTGAACGAACAAATAAGGGACAAGATTTCAAAATTGGTATTATTTCGAAATTGGAATCTAATTTGTTTTTTCCGCCGTCACTTCTTTTCATGGTGGCCTCGAAGCACTTGCCCTATCGTATATAGCTACTACCACTGCTGCTGTGTGTCGTTGCCATTTGGCTCAGTGGGTAAAGTGCTACGTAACCAACGAAGGATGTGTAGTGAGTACAATTATCACCCAGATCATATTTGGTATTCAGGAGCGCGCGCGCTGGAGACGTTATGAATGGTTATGATGTTCTCCTGAGTACTACTAACTGTAGTACGTGTAGAGGGGAAAGTTCCGGAGATCCCTCTTTCGAATTCGGCGAGAAATAATTAACGAACCCGAAAACGTATTTGGTTGGTATTTTTGCATAACCCACTGAGTTACGAAGTCACGTGACTGTGGGTAGTGCTATGTGTCGTGAGTTCGATTCTTACCGCCTTCATAGTTGTTGTCTTTTTTGAGCGTGCGCGATGACGACATTATAAATGGTTATTTTGTTAACATATTATGTAACACTACCCACTGAGCTACTGAGTCAAGCGATTAAGTAGCTCAGTGGGCAGTGCTGTAGAATTTCTCGGTCAAGTCACTTTGTTCGAAGGATGCTGTCAAACGCTTTTCTTATCCTTCCCCTATTATACCTGATCGTGAACCCGTACTACGCACGGGAGGTGAGAAATACATCCGAGAATAGCGGGGACAATTTTGGATTTTGGATTCCTGGGCAGTTCTTTTTCCGAGAACGGGTGAACGCGTGACCTACTAATTGATAACACAGCAGCAATCTATAGTCTAGTAGTAGTGATAGGTATTTTCTTGACAACAACATGTCGTGTGCGCGAGTAATGCATGATACGGCAGTAAACATTCTGTAATAATGGTCGACGATATATACCTGGTACGCTGTTTTCAAATTCCGAGCTTCAAGAGCAGCAGTTATTGCTGTTGTTGTTGTTGTTGTTGTTGTTGTTGTTGTTGTTGTTGTTGTTGTTGTTGTTGTTGTTGTTGTTGTTGTTGTTGTTGTTGTTGTTGTTGTTGTTGTTGTTGTTGTTGTTGTTGTTGTTGTTGTTGTTGTTGTTGTTGTTGTTGTTGTTGTTGTTGTTGTTGTTGTTGTTGTTGTTGTTGTTGTTGTCGTCGTTGTTGTTGTTGTTGTTGTTGTTGTTGTTGTTGTTGTTGTTGTTGTTGTTGTTGTTGTTGTTGTTGTTGTTGTTGTTGTTGTTGTTGTTGTTGTTGTTGTTGTTGTTGTTGTTGTTGTTGTTGTTGTTGTTGTTGCTGTTGCTGTTGTTGTTGTCATATCAACTCGCATAATCAAGAGCGTGGTCACAGGACAGGCTCCATCAGTAAAAAATAATGTTGACTTGGACACCACAGGCAACGCCTCTCTTGGTACCGAGGCGTCAATCATGGTAATATCATACAATATTATTGTGAATGTAATGTCTATGCAAAGATCCTGTTTTGTTTTAATCAATTGTCAGCCGGCCGCCCCGGTGGTCTAGTGATTTCACCCTCGAATACTACAAATGTTTGTCTGTCCTTCAATTTGGATACCCACCACGATAGGCTTTCACTTCATTTGCAAAAATGCAAAAAAGAAAAGGGATCAACTAACTAACTGCTGAGAGCGCCTAGAAGCGTGGGTAGGTGCAATTCGACGCGAGTCGACGAGCGAAGAAAATGCTGGCTTCTTCTCGCGATAAGAATGAAGGCATGTGCCGAGGTGGGGAGGGAGGAGGAAGGCCCGCTATGTGACCCCGGATCTGAGACACTACTGGGAGGGAGCACGAGAGTGGTGCGAGGATAATATATGGGATGAAGAAAACAAAATGCCGCAAATGTATATTATTACTACCAGTAAACAATGTGTCAGTCTGTAGGAAAAACGCACGGCACTGTCGGCAGTGGTCATGGTAGAGACACTCCGGATATAATGTAACGAGGGGACGCGACCGATTTCGACAACGTGAAAACACTCACGAAGCAAAGACAGCAGACACACATATCCCGCCTTCCCGAGTAAAGACAGAGAAGAAGCGCTACGCCAACCTCCCGTACGAGCACAGCCACCCCCGCACCTATCTTAAACAACGCCGCCGCAACGAGAGATTGCTCTCCTCTTCTTCGTTTTCATCCTCGCCCGTGACCACGCAGAGCAATCAATGTGACAGCCGTCAGGTAACAAACAAAACCCTCTTCTTCCAAAACCTCGCCGGCTGACATGGCCCCATGTCGACGTTTGATGAAAACCGACTTTGCACCCTGTCGACTTCGAACCTCAATTGCCACGGGGACAGCAGTGCATTCTCTTCATTGATCAGATGCCAAGTCGTCTTTCGTTTCGCCCAAAAGCGACGCAGGTTCTCAAAAAATATTTTCGGTATTTTTGTTTGATATACGCCAACTTTTACTTGACGGCGCATTTAACAACAGTGTGTTTCGCTTATCCTTGCCTTCTTTGTTGTATATTACGTTTTTTTTCTGTCACAGTATGACCTTCATAAACTCATAATCTCATTAAACTCTTGGCCTCACTTTAAAGTTCAACGAATGCCAAATCGGACAACTACACCTTAACCTGTCGAAGTGCTGCCCTGCCCTACCCGAAGCATGGGGGCCGGCAAATGCATGGGCGCCGGAAAATGCCGACGCCCATGCGGAGCCCTTGTATTTATATGATAATTCTTTTGGGGGGGGATTCGGTCAGGAGTTTCTTTCCGTCTCGGCCTCAGCATGCGATTCTAGGAACTGGAATTCACGGTCAAAACTGCGGCTCGACCCCCATGGTCTTACCTGGCCCGATAGTTAATTTATTTTCGCGCGAAGCGCGAATTTCTTTTTTTGGCCGGACTTTTTGGTCAACGGCACGTGTAAAAGATCACAACTACAGGCAGTAAATGTTGCATAACTTTTGATCAAATGGGAGTACGTCGGCAAACAGGGTATCGGATTGAAGCGCTTGATGTCGTCTACCCCATGGGATGCCACGTAGAACGATCGACGTGGAATACAGTAGCCAAGAGGAGAGCCAAGACCGAACGAAAATGAAATATGTGTCAATGTATAAGTTCTTTCAAAAATACAAAAAAAGTAGAGCCCCGAGTACAACCAAGATTACGCCACTACATGCTCCCTCAAGCTACATCCATAAACGCATGCCTGCACAACGCGCCTACCCTGTGGGCACGATAATGAGCTGCCCGAGACAACGATGCCCTCAAGGTACGTGCTCTCGCTAACAAACGCGAACCCTTTCATTGGCGTAGATTTATGGTCCACCTACTTCGAGGTGCACCCCCCCGGGTAAGCATCATCCCCGACGCAGTGACACTCGCTACCGAACATCCGGATGGGCCTCGTGACAATCGGGTTGACTTTGACGCGGCGTCGACTCTCTGGCACGGTGCAAATGAGACCTGTGGAGATGACAAGAACTGGTTGTGGTGACGTTTGAAGGCTCCGACTCGCATCTTGTGCCCACACGTACGGCAGTGCTGGTTCCGCCGCTTAGCACCCGCCGCCGGAGAAGCGCCTGACACAGCGCGAACATCAGCACCAGCAGCTCCGGCAGCTTGCGATGGACTGCTGGCTCCTCCCACCTCCGCCATCTGCGCAGGAAACGAAAAGCCATCTGGCGGTGACGGCAGCCAGGGCTCTGCCGGCGCGACTGCAGCGCCTTGCACATCCATGGGCGCACGAACACAGCAGTACTACAGCAGCACTACTACTTGTACTACCAGAGTTGCGCCGCGCACAACCCCCGTGTCGCTCGCTGATTGGCCTGTACTATGGTGTACTATGGGGAGGGACTGTATAGAATAAAATAAAAGGCCTAAATGGAGCATTCTGATTGGCCTGTACTATGGGTAGGCAGGTAAGACCATGGGGGTCGAGCCAAAAATCTTCGTTCGAGCGACGTCTTCGGGGGGCGGCTCAAACGCCCCTCGCCCTGCCGTATCCGTTCCGCACCTGGCCGGGATCGGGTGCGTGGGCAGAGCGAGACAAGCAAGAAGTGCGTACATTTTTGTATTATGGGCGGTATACGCCCGAGCTATTCTTGGATCGTGGCATATGCAGAGCTTGAACGAAAAAAACATATGGGAAAATTTATTTCCAAGTTGGCATAATTTCCAAATTGGCGTCCATTTTCGTCCCCACCTCACTTTTTTCATGGTCACACCTCGAAGAGTTTGGCCTATTATCGTACGACGGCTGGGTCGTTCCTTTTCGATATCGGATTTCACGGTTGAACACTATTTTTAGAGCGTTCGTTGTCTTCGAGGGGCCGTTCCCTACCCGACATCAGTACACCCAGTGTCGGTGCTGATTCTTCGTCCTAGAGAGATACACCTTATTAATATTATGTGGTCACAGACTGTGAGACATAGTGAACAAAACAATCGCAATTAATCAAGGTATAAAGCAAGTGAATGCTAGCGTATTGGGCACGAGAACACAACAAAACAAGCTATTAATAGGCCATGAAAAAAAATAGAGAATAAACACAACGAACGAAGTTGTCGCTTTTTAAAATCGCAGTAGTAGGAAAAGCAATTTTCTGTCACTTTTATTACGTTGCCGCTCCAAAAAGTCGTTCGGCATATACTCGTGCACGATCAACGATCCATCTTTTAGGACCGCATAATAAATATCCCACACTAATTTCATGTATATTTATCCCCGCAAACCAAACGTAGATGCACTTCTAAAGGTAGGTGTGATTACCAAGGTAGTAGTGTTCCGAACGCTTTGTTGTGTGGTTGCATGAATTGCGCTGACTACTGAATGTTGTTGTTGCTGGTCAATCTGTTCAGCACCTCGACATGAACGCGGATGGATGCTGAGCGAGACAAGGGAGAAGAGCGCAAACAAATGTGTTTCGAACATTACTCTCGAGTTATTCTCCGGATCTTGATGTACACGGAGAGGGTGATGAAATAAAGACTGGCAAGACATTATTTCATATAAAGGCGTCATATTTGTCCCAAGACAAATACCTGGTAGTATTTATGGTAAAACATTTCCCCATGACACTGCGGTAGGTGCATTTATTCATTAAACTTCGGTAAGTACACGTACATACATGGATATAGACGTGGCAATCGGACGCATGACTAAGAAGAACAGGAGGTAGTAGTGATTACGATTACTGCCCCAGAAAATGTCACACAGCAGCATTGCGAGTGGCTGCGTCCCCGGGGCCTCGAGGGTGGAATTATTGAAGTTCGGGCTAATTGACATCGTTTGTACTCTCGTGCAAGTAATATAGGTACGTACGAGTAAGACCACACACAGCGATGGTCTACAACACACAACATGCGTTTTGTCTGGGACATATTTTATAGGGTGTACCAAAAAACAGGGAATACATTTTCGACACAATAAAGTAGGGAAAAAAAAGTCGTTCCTCCTGTGGTTAAGCTGCGCCACGCAAAGGTCGTAGTAAGTTGACTGTATCCACGGAGGAAACAAGTGAGCGGCATGCATTCTTCCCGGTATCGCATCGTTTGGTGCTTTGATTCCGCGGGGAAGACTCTTTGGGGAAATACAGGCGGTGTGCTTTGTAGTTGACTGTGGTTCCTGACTCCGTTGCTGTAGTCGTTTGCTGGTCAAGTGCCAGCGGTCGTGTTGGCACGTAGCTGACAAATGCGTTTGTGTTGCTTCGTACTCAACGTGCTCCTTGCTGCTGATTGCTGATTGATCATCTCTTCTAGTGAGTATTTTCATTTTTGGCACACTTCTACTTTCGAACTTCTGGGCATACAAGCCGTGATCACAGGTGTCGTCCCTTCCCCCCACCGTGGTTGTTGCCTTTTGAACTTAGTTTGCGCATATGCTTCAGGACCCACTGTTCGTCGATTTTTCATCGAGTGTTGTGAACTCACGCTCTCGCGCTTTCCGCAAATCAATTAGTGCACAAGAGAAAATCCCACGAAAAAATTTACGAGTACGCACTCGGGAGGATTCGAGCTCACGAAAAGGACCTATACCAGGCTCGAGGATAACCTGATACGCCACCGGGGCAGTGAGTGATATAGAGGCGGTAGCCCCGGTAGTCTACTGGGGTGTACTATTAATACTAGCGTTGGTCCCTAAGCTTAATAACCACCGCGTTGTGAGGTTTGTTGGCATATTTTTTTTGCAGGTATAATTGAGAAAAAAATATCAACAAACTGCTGAAAACGCCTAGTAGCGTGGGTAGGTACAAATCGACGCCAATCTACAAGGGGAGAAAATGCCGAATTGTTCTCGCGATAAGAATTCGGGCATGAACCATAGTGGGGAGGGGGGAGGGGAGCCCGCTATATTACTCCGAATCTGAGCTATACTACTGGAAGGGCGAGAGTAGTGCGAGCATAACAACAAATGGGATGGGGAAAAAAAAAGATGAAGTGTAATGATGCTGCTGTAAAAATGCTATTTGTACGACTTACAGGATAGGATTTAGAGCTTCCACGCACAGATTGGGCTGCCCCGTCCGTCCCGCCCCCCCCCGTCCCCTGCCTTCCTCTTGATCAAACCCAGGCCCCCTCGTCCTCAAAACCTCCGCCCTCCGCTCACCGGTTATTCGACGTGCAGGATTCGCTTGATGAACTGATGCATTTCCTTCCATAGCTGTCAGACGTTGTCCCCCTCAAACACAGGTTTTATTGTTTCCGCGCACAGACTGACTAACATCACCCTGTTCACCCTGATACTACACTGTAGTTGCAAGGGGACTGGCCGACCTATATCCTTAATGAGGACACACAACCCATAATACGCGCGATCGGAGTATCACACACAGCTTGCAAATATGAGTTTCGACAAAATCTTAGATCTCACAGCTGGAGTGCATTTTAAATTTTATAATAATACGATACCCAAGCAAGTTGCACCGATCGACTCGATCTGGACCGTGCTGTATATTGTGCAATTGGTCCATGTACAACTTCTCTAATCAAAAGCCAGAATGAGATGATTGTCATCGAACTTGCTGAACTTTTTAGTGAGTGGTGGTTCCCTGTATCCACGAACCCCGGCCGAGCCGATCAATCGAAGGTTGCATTACACTTTGCGGGGTGGTATCGAGGCAGGGGGTCAGATAAAATGTCCGCGTACCGCGGGGTTGGGGTATACGAACAAATGTTCACCAGTAGCGCGAGTTTTCTAGTTGAAAATACCTTGAAGGATTTCTGAACCGGGGTTGGACCCTGTTCTGTGGTGCTGGCGTTGTATACGAACCTCAGCTAGCTAAGGCCTCCACACCGTGCGGTGTGGTGTCGACCCGGGAGAATTCGGTTTTCGTCCCCGGTTTGTTGGAGTTGATGGGGTATGGAAGAATTGCTGGACCGGCGGAGGAGCCCTATCCTCATCGGGTGCGTCGGAACCCCCCCGCCCGTTTGCTGTGGTCTATCTACGCCCCGGGTGTCCCTGGCTCTACGAACTGCACTGCTACTCGACGATAAGCCAATGTGGATAATAGAAGATTGTCGCACCATCGTTCGAGGCTGTGTCGACCCGCGGGAGAAGTCGGTTATAGTCCCCGGTTTGTCAGGATTTCTGAAACGGGCACAGGACTCTATATCTTCTCATGGTGGCTTTGCCCTCATGTCGGAGCCCCAGCCAATCGGCGGTAAGCGAATATGGTTGATGTTCCAAGATCTGCGGAGTTGTGTCGACACGGGCGGTCATCGGTATTGTCCCCACGTTTTTAGAGCTGTAGAGATCCGAGGGATTCATGAATCGGGGATGGGATCCTGAAACGGGCACAGGACTCTATATCTTCTCATGGTGGCTTTGCCCTCATGTCGGAGCCCCAGCCAATCGGCGGTAAGCGAATATGGTTGATGTTCCACGATCTGCGGAGTTGTGTCGACACGGGCGGTCATCGGTATTGTCCCCACGTTTTTAGAGCTGTAGAGATCCGAGGGATTCATGAATCGGGGATGGGATCCTATCTTCCCCGTGTGGGACGAAAATGCCCCCCATTGACGGGCCTCTATTCGCCCAGGACGGTGCTGTGGAGCTCGAACCAATCAGCGGGTAGCCAACCGGATAAGGGTTTTTTCGCCGTGCAGGGTGGTGTTGACCCGAGAAAGCTCGTTTTTCTTCGCCGGTTGATGGAAAGTTTAGAGATGTGGAACGACCTCTGGACCGGGGATGGGACCCTACATCCTCCCGAGGTGGAACTGGCTCAACATACCAACCATGGGCAATCATACAATCGGCCGGTGGGGTTGGAATTTCCACACCGTGCGGAGAGGTATCAACCCGGATAATATTCGGGTTCGTCCCTGGGTTGTCGGAGTTGTAGATGCGTGCATAGATTCTGATCCCGGCCTGTGACCCTATCATGCCCGGGTGACGCCTACGTTGTGTATGAATCCTGGCCAATAAGCGATCAGACAAGAAGGACATGTATTTTTTTGTCTATAAAAACTCGAGTGTCAAATTATTAGTTGTCAAAATCGTAAGCGCTGTAGTCGCGTACTGTATCTACAAGAAGTGAGCGATCTACACAGCTAGCAAAATGCACCAGCATTGGAATATCATTCGAGGAGTTGAATAACGAAGGCAGCCAAGCTACCGTGTTTTGCGCATGGAACAACGTCAGCACGTCTCTGACTGATTCTACGATAGCCCCCCCCCAAAACCAGCGGTTTTCTTTAACGAACGTTTCATGGCTGCTCGACACGAGGAAGGATGCTATGAAAAGAGTATCTGCATATATTATCTTGTTTGCGGAGGACTATCGAACGATGACGTCCGGGTGGTAAGGGGGACCGTATTTCTGGAGATACGGGCGGGAGTTGGTTTCAAAACCGGCGATTTCGTTAAAGAAAAGTTGGGGGGGCTACCGTAGAACCACACCTCTCCACAATCAGACAACACACAGACAGTCGACCTCGGAGGCTCGGATCAAGAGATACTATTATATCATGCATTGTATTTTTCGGAAGCTGGCTCAGTGCGCGCCTCTCAGTAGCTACAAAGAGAACACGCAGCGCACATTGTCAGTCACCTAACTGGCCCCGGATGCTAAATTGGGTCAAAATACCTTAACGAATGCACTCGACACGTTTCGTCGCCTGACTAAAGGCCAGTCGGCTTGAACCACGATTTATCCGATCGAAATATGATGAATGAAGCTCGGAAACGGATTCACATTATAACGGTAGCTAATAATAGTAGTACATTGTTATGATTGTTAATATATCGAACTCTTGGCATTACCTTACACACTGTACGCGCAGACGATGCGTGTGGTGACTTGTTTTACTCTCCCAAGTATCGAATCGAACAATTCGAAGTGCTGCCCTGCCCTCCCCGAAGCATGGCGGCTGGCGAATGACAGCACCCATGCGAAACCGTTGTATTACACACAATGGAACGACCGAGTGAGCTAGCGGGCGGACGATGGAGCGGATGGTGGACAATCGAAAGGCTTGCAACTGACCGCTCATCATCATATTGTTTACACACCACAACAGGCACACACATACATGTACACTATGTTCACACACATACACACGCACACGAACGCACACCAAACGGCCCTTATATACTCTCCTCGTTCCTGGGGCAAGAGCAACCTATCCTTGTCAACTGGAATATAAGTTCCTAATAGTAGGCGTCTTGTGCTCTAATAGGCCCCTAAACTTATATCCAATCCAGGTCTCTTGCAGAAGCACCCCGACATTTATTGGTTTTGTGAAGGCACCATGCGCCCCATCCCCAGCCACCCTCTCTCGGCCGATGCCGGCCAAGTGGTGACGGAAATCGGCAGCCCCGACACCTCGAAGTCGAGGAGACCCGGCCCCCGTCGCGCGGTCACGAGGCGCACACGGTTTTAGGCAGCTATCACGGTGCCCGAGATAGCCAACCAAACGTTGCGGATGTGTTCACAGTTTCTTGTTGGTCGAAAGTATAGATAACGTTTATCACTAACTATGATTATTGTATTGTTCTTTATATTATCGTCCGACACGGCATACCAAGCGACAGAACAGGGCCTATTTCGGCGCATGATACACCCCTGTCTGCACCCTGCTCGCCGCGGCCAGACATACCGCGCTCGGCAGATGCATACTGCTGCTGAAAATTGATTTAGCTGCTGCTGCTGTTGAGCTGCGGCTACTGCTGCGGTTACTGCTGCTTTAACAGCTGCAACTGCTTAGAGGGTGTGATAAAAACAGTTTAGGCGATTCGAGACTGGGCGGGTGGCGGGCCAGTTTTTACAAACAAAACAAAAATGTCAAAACAAGGTTACCTTAAAGTTTATAAACATTTGTAAAACTAGTTGGGGTGTTCCAAGTGACCTGCTCGTCTCAGGGAGGCGGAACGCAATCCCTTGCCAAGTGTGGCCAGCTCAGCGACCTTCAATGCATCGCGCACCGCCACAGAGCTCGGCCGGGATCCAGACATGCTTCATAACGTACCCAAGGCAGCCTTGCCTGCCCCGCAGCCCGAAGTGCGAGAAGAAACCCGTGGCCGCCGGAGAGAGCGAGCGTAAAAAAGAACAACATCGTATTTTGCATAAACATATGGAAACGAACGGACCCCCCCCTGCCTGGGAAGGACCAATCCCCGTTCCTACGACGGGCAGGGAATCACCCCCCCCGACCTCCAGGTCAGGGACCCCGCCTCTTCACCACAAGGGGCAAAATCCCCTGCCGTTGCTAATATTCCCCTCTATAACAAGGCCCCCTTGTCTACAGAGGGGGGCCCTCTCCGGTTACCACAAAGTGGACGACTCCCGCCCTTTTCACAAGGGAATGAAGAGGGGGTAGGAGGGGTACTCAACTTGTGCATGGCCGTAGTTTTATGACCAATGACCCTCTCATTCCTACTATGCCGGGACGCACCACGTCTGGTTCACACCAACCAGGCAGCCATTGCTTGCACCAAGCGCGAAGCACCGCGAGGTGACTCACGCATGAAGGGTGAATAGCGTCCATCCAAGAACCGCTCATAAGCCGGACTTCGGCACCATGCGCCTACTTTCTTGTTGATGGATGACAGCGCCAATGATTTACTTTGTTTACTGGTGTGGCCACTCCAGAGACAGCAACGGGTATTCCTCTGTAACCGCCTCGTGGGTGCCTTACCATGTTCACCCTACGTGATGCGGTCGACGGGAGGAGGCACAAGGGGGGGAGGACTTTAAAAAAACATAAACAAAGAGAACATGGGCGGATGGTCTGTGGGAGCTGTCGGAGAAAAAGTTCGAATATGTCAGCGGTGAGTTCGGCCGGTTGGTGATCGTTCCTCAGATTTGTTTTCTAAGGGGTACGTCGACCGTGGGTGTTTTACACGTAAACACTCGTTCTTCATTAATGTTCAAATAGGTCAGTGAACATTCCATGCTGCAAGGGCACGAGGGAAGGAACCGGCTGAACTACTCTCGCGATCAAAATGGAGGTGTGTGCCGTAGTAGGGATGGGGGAGATGAACCTGCTCAACGACCCCGAATCTGAGTTATTGCAACAGCAGGGTTCCAGTCTTTTGATCCTGTGGCTCCCCACACGCCTATCTCTCACCTGGGTCTTTGAGTTCCTGCAGCGCCTCTTCAAGCAGGAGTCAGGAGGTATGGGGGTAAAAGTCACGTTGAGGTCGCAAACAGTCCGTGCAGATGATCAACGAGGGAACAAGCGTGGCAACGGGCACGGTGGACACGGCAGTGCCAATGGGGCAAGGGGCTGGCAGAGGGACTGACAGGTCACTTCCCTTGAGCTGTTCTTTTGCTTCAATGGTAGCATGAATGGACACCGGGCGGTCCCTCCAATCGGTGTTACTGGACTTTCTACGAAAAACCGAAGGCTTTCCCGCACCGGGGAGATCCTTCATACCCCTATCAAACGAAGCCGAAGGATCTCATATAGCTTACCCCCGGCTCACAGACAGTTTCTCCGCGTGACACTGACCAGCACATTTGTCACGCCTCGTATTTCCCTTTCCTAGCGCTGCCGCGCTGCAACACCCCTCCTCCCCGACACATAACCGTCGTCGGTGCCCACCGGGCATGCCGGTGACGCCCCGGAAACAGTGCGTGCTTTCCATCAAACCAACCTTCCATTCTTGCTCAGCTCTCCGTCGCTGCAGCACCCCCCCAGTCTGACGCATGTGGGCGTCGGTGCCAAGTAGACATTCAGCGACTAAAATATCCACCGTAGTCTGCACAACCTTTGACATTGCCGATCTGGAACGCTGATGCAAAGGGTGGCAGTTGCGGGCATTGTCCAGCAAAAGTCTACGATGCCCTTCTCTTTCCGCGCTGCTAAACGCCCCCAGTGATCCACAAATGCCATAGCAAGACCCGCTTGGATGCTCCTCTCCATCCTCTGACACTAACTGGTACTATCCCTTCGCGGCGTGGACGTGCGCCGGAGCAAAGCGGGCACCCCAGCAGCTGAATTCGTCCGGTCCCTCCACCCTAACCGACCCATCGCTTCTGCAATCCATCTATCGTTGGCGGACGTCATCCCCGGTTGGCGGCGTTCCGGTGTTCCTCGATTCCTGGAGGTTTTTCGCTTCAACCCTCCTCCTCCCAGTCTCGTCGAGAATTGTTGACTTTTTCGTCCTCTTGCTCCCCCCCTGCATCGCTATTGGGTGATAGCGGCACGACAGATGTTGACGGGAGCTCTCGGCGATTCCCAGACCGGCTGGCTCAATCAACCCTCGCCAGTAGGGGCCTGTTCCCCAAGCCCACAAAAGAGGTGCTCCATGGCATTGTCTTGGAGCATTGGAAAGAAAAAAAAGCCGCCTAGACAGCATAGGTACTCGTTGGTTGACCGCAGGCATATCGTCTACACGACCCAGGCTACGGTAGGGGGGTCCCCTTTTGGGCCTTTTGTTTCAGTGGCTAAGGGTCACTCGCGCGAGTAACCCCTTTGTTCCTATGCAATCTTACGTTTTCTTTATTTTTTACATTGACGAAATCAATCCGCAATGCAAAGGTGATCTAAGCTGCGGCAAACCAAGTTCCTAAACCATCTTCATCCGTAGGGTACAGAGCTACTCGTGCGAGTGGCCCAAACACACCAGTGAAAATGGGGGTACCCCCCCTACCGTAGCCTAGGTCACACCTATACGCATATATACACGCACGAACGCTCGCTTGATCGAAGCCACCGCTCGCTACCCAGCTCCGCGCGATTTCTTTAAAATACCCGATGTCGGTACAATATTTCCACCGACCCCACCGAGTGTTCCTTACGGTACTCATTTTCCGTTGTCCTCTCTAAGCATACCAGCCGTTCCGGTGGGATGGTGCTACTTCCCCCAACAGCAGCGTCATACACCCAGCACGCGCTCGTCTGCGACAGACTTCGGAGCGTAAGCGGCATTCCGTGCTTGAAAAATCTTTTTCGTCTTCTTTCCCGTCGGTGACGTATCGCTAAACAGCAGCGGTTGTTGTGGCAAATACCTTGTGTCAAATATCGCCATGCACGCTGGAACTCCAAAGAAAACACACTATACTATGCGCAAACACCTCCATTAACGCATTGGAACACACAATGAAAAAAAAAGCGTGGTATCGAATGGTGTCACACACAACCACTCCCAGGAACACATAAAAATACCCACATCAAGACCCCCATTCACACAGCCCAGGTCGCGGCTATGGAACGGCGGCGACGTTATCGATGGTGATCAGCCCCAACAATACGGGATGAACACTCACTTTGCCGCCACGTCACTTAGCTGCAGGCGCAAGGATACACCTGGTTGCCTCCCTCCGTCGCCCTTAATCGATGGGCGTGGCTCATGCTTGTTTGTCTGTACTGCTTGTGTACAACCAGGAGCGCACACTCCGCAGCGGCCAGTCCGGCACACGTACAGTCTGAGATTTTTTCACACAAGTTCAAGGCCTCGCATACACACACCAAACGCTCACAATCACACCTGGCACTCCCCTGACCGCCCCGGCTAGGCGTCCATAATAAACAGTGGCCTGTGCGGGACCCGCACAGGCTAGGGTGGCATAATCAAAACAACACAAACCCTCGCCCCCTCACAACACTCACACGTCGCAATCACTCACAAACACCCCACTCTCTTTGCCTTTGCTCCCACAATCCGCTTAGGCCAAGGCGTCAATCGTGTGATCTTGCGTGGGGTCGTACAAGCATATCCTCCCCCTAGGCTTACTTAAACACGGTCATAGGCGCCCACTCTGCTCAGGTAGGCACAGCACACAGCACACAAACCAATGACATCCATCCGAACCATCCCACACGAGCTACGGTGGCATCACCTGAATAACACGCGCCCCCTCACACCAATCACACGCCACAATCACAAACACCCCACTCTGCTTGCCTTTGCCCCGACGATCCGCATAAGACAAGGCTTCACACGTGCGTTCTTGCGTGGGGCCACACAAAACTATCCTCCCCCTACGCTCACTTAAACACAATCAATGGCACCAGGTAGTTACAGCACACAACACACAAGTCAATGACATCCACGCGAATCACTGGCACTCAAAACGCTCAGGTAGGCACAGCACACAACACAGAGACAACAAACACTCACATAAATACCCCCGTCTCTCCTCTCCACCGATTTCCCGACGCCGTCACTGTCCATGGCAGGGATGCGGTTTTACGCCGTGACCAGCTCGAGACCATCGTCGAGCTCCCGAAGTTTTTCCAGCAATTGAAACACCAGGGCGACACATCCAGAGCACGTAGGCTATCAACCGGGCTGCAGGCGGCGACGAGTTTGTCGTCAAGGTGGGCTGGGAAGGATTGGGGGAGGCGGGGAGCACCAGGGAGCCTGTGTCGCGTGTGTTCCTTTACGCACCGGCCGTGCTGCGAAAAGAGCTCAAGCCGCTGCGGCTGAAGGCGGAGCAGACGCGGGCGCTCGTACAATCGTATGGACTGTGCTTTTGATCACATTGTGGTTTGGGGGGTAGTCCCGGATTCTGAGCTGCCGAGTTTCGTTTTATCTGAATTTGAAGTTCTAGTTTTCTGACTTGGAGCTATGCGCATAGCGGTGATAGTGCCTGACGTAGCCACAGCTTGCGGTTTATCGCCGAGGCTGTGCGTGGACAGAGCATGTCCGGGGTTGACGCTGTCGATTCACGGGTGGCGGTTGTACTGAAATACACACTCTGCGTGTGGTCTGGGTTTCGGCAAGATGTGTGCAAAACTGGAGGCGTGACGTCTGGTGCATGATTTGTTTCGTAATGCATTGGTGATGACGCGGTTTGCTGCAAAATCAGTGTTCACGGTCAGCGAACATGGTAGATATTAGCTCGTGGTGAAACTGATAACAATTTGTTGAACTTGATCATTGCCTAATGTACGGAGCGCTATGCTTATCAAAGTTACTCGGTCTGAGCCATGTTGTGGTTGGTAGCCCGAGATGGGCCTTTGGAGGGTGCTGTGCTGCTGTGGTCGTGTAATTGGGCATTTTACCGTGCATAGAGTAGTTCCATTTCGCTGTTGGGGCTGCTTGTCGGCTTTTGAGAGATGGGAAGGAAAGTCCATGGCCGATGGTTTTGCATTTCCCCATGTGATAACGAATGGATTATTGCACTGTGGACAAACGTATTCCCAGCCTATGAGGGAAGGTCCTTGGAGCTGATACCACCGGGACCTCGGTCCGCAGTCGCGAGTCGGCAAACGAACCATTTGACTCTACTGCAGACGGGGGCGGGAGAAAATCATTAGCGCGTACTCCATTCGACTCTATTACAGGAGGGGGCGGGGGATTATCATTCGCGTGCACTCTACTCGACTTTGGTGTAGGCGGCGGGAAAAAACATGTATGCACCCTTCATTCGACTCTACTACAGGCGGGGGAGAGGGAGGGAGGGACGGAATACCAAGGGGGCTGCAGGCGGCGTTACTGGGTTTGAGGGGGCCGGGGTCATCTCACGCTATAGGGGTGCTGCAGACGTTTCTGAGCTCATAACAAAACGAGCTCAACAAGTCACCCGAAACATAATTTCGAAGGCATTCGTTATCGCAAGCCGGCCAACATTTCAATGCGCTAGTCCTACAACAATTATTATTATCGAAAAATATTTATACCCCCCCCATCATAGTCCATTCTCGAGGAGTCCAACCGGTCAGAATCGTATGGCCGAAAACGTGCAACCTTGGGATGACTCACAAACTTTGTACCAGGTACAAACGCGTCCGTGTCCCTACGGGGGAAAGTGATATTGCCTCCCTAACGGTAATGCCTGGTCGAATTTAGTGTGACGGCATGATTGGCCTGCACTGCGTGAATTGATAATAGGTACGGCAAGCCCGTCAACTACGCATACCCACGGCAACTGTGCGCGTACATCTGTAACGCCGCAGTGCATATTCAAGTTCAAAGTTCCTACGAAAATGACCTTCTTCGTCGTACCATCACCAATTGTGACTATTTTCTGGCCTACTGGTGGCAGCTGATGACTAAACATGTGCTCAGGGTCTCCTGTCGCATGGTTGATAGCTGCACTCTGCCACACATGCAAACCATTTCTATCAGGATTCAACTCTACACCAGCAGCAGTCTGTCTATCAGAGTTGCCTTCGGGCACATATTAAGCCGTTTGTAGACTTGGAGCCATTATGAGTCGGTACGCGTTGCCAGCCAAACGCTCCTCTACCATGGCCACCGAGACCGATCCCGCGCCACCCTGATTGCCACTGTTGTTGGCCACCACCAAGCTTCTCCATGTTGCTGCTGCTGTGGCTGTTACGAGTACTGCTAACGACGCTGCTGCTGCTGCTGCCACTGCGGGTATTGCTTCTAGTATTATCGGTTCTGGCCAGATCGTCCGTTCCCCCGTCCTCTCCTTGAGTATCGTCCGCTAGCAGCTTGCTGATACTTTGCATCCACGTCGCCTCCGCACTGTAGCCGGTCTAAGAGGTTCACCCTTCCTCCAATACCTTCGCCGAGAGCAGTCTCGCTCGTCCAACCCAGCTGCCGTGACTCCCAATCTCTCTTTCATGATTTCCGCCATCGTCTCGAGGCAGGGATCACTCTAACCCCTGGACCTAACTCGCAGAGTCACGACATATCCGCTAGCGCAATCAAAAGTCTGAAGAACGCAATGCCTGAGGCAGCTAGGCGAGATGAAGAGCACCTATGATCACAGTTGCAAGGACTCGAGTGTTGTAATATCAGCGAGAGAATAAGACGAGAGAATAAAGAGGTTCAGTCTTCGAGACGTCGGTTCGTCACGGCAGTGATGTGACGACGGCCTGGTGTGGTCATAACCATCTGAGTACTTGTCACGTACGGGATGTTTGAAGTATTCGCAAGCTGGAAGAAAAGGGGAGCAGTCGCAATAAAGTCATCAGTGACATGAGGTTGTCACAAGGGGAAAGACGATGCCGACAAGACGCAACGCATAGGCAAACGTCCGGCGAAACGAGCGAGTGATGACAACTCGATAAGCAAGGCACGAAGCACTGACAAAAGTCGAGGTGGTGCCCGGCCAGCCCCCCCCCCCCCCCGAAGGCATTTCTTGAACGAGGCCCTGAGAGAGAACATGGGTTTGCATAGGGACGTTCAAGGGCAATGATGACACCTCCCCCCGAGATAGTAAGGTCTCGCCACATGGGGAGACCATGTGGTGGGCCCCTTTCTCGCAACATTTCCACATGCCCAACCTAATTGAAGAAGGGCCTAATCTCAGTCTATATTGTACTACTCAAATTGGAGGTTGGGATGCAGGAGTGCTGGGAAGCGAGACTGCGTCGAGCGAAACATTCTAGCAGCGTTTCAGCTGTTAGTCAGATGACAGATGATCAAACTCCGTGAGCTGTACATTACCAGTAGAAAGACACGATGCGCGACCCCTATTTAGAGTTCACGATATAGTTGGGAGTTCATGTTGATCCACCAGGTGAGTACGTGGACGTCGAGGGAAGAGCATCACCCGCCTATCTATGCTGAAAAATACAAAGTTAACAACATCGTGTCCAATCCGTGAATCGAGATCGGGCTACGACCAAGTATACAAATCCCGTGGGAAAACGTAACTTCCACCTACTAAACGTATTCCACCGCACAAGACTATGCCACACCTTGCAGATCTACTCTGAGAATGCTCAACAAGCTATATACTGGAAGGATATAATGCTATAGTAGACACGTGCGTCCAAGCGATATTCTATTGGTGGCGTTCGTGACTTCATTGAATGGGCAACCATCGGGAGGTCGTGTTGATGTATATATTCCATAAACGCTGACACCATGTTCGGATTGTTTTGCCGTGCCGGCCAAGTAGAAGGCGAGACGAGATATATATGGAAAAAATGCAGGACGCTTACGGTAAGTCAATGATAATTCAGTCGTCAGGATATTTCGAAAACCTCGAGGTATCGCAGTACAACAACGAGTACAGACAGTCTCCGAATCAGAATCGAACCCAGAAGTACTTGGAGTACAGGCAGTATGCACAGTACGTAACCCCGACATCGATGGTCGCAATGGACCGGTTACCCACGCCAATATCCCTTAGCCCATCAAAGCTCCCGATGTACTGTAAGCATTCTACCTCCCAAAACAGTTTGCTCCAACTCCTACCTCACTTGTGGGACTATCTGGGACTGTTCTCCAAACCAATAGGGACGCACGTATCGAAGAGGTGCACCGGTGGTCAAAATACACGTTCATACTCCGACTGTATTGCGCATATTGAAAGCATTTCGGCGCTGCGAGTTATCGAACAATACAGCAGAACCACTATACGAATACTAGCAGTACTTGGATTACCCACAGTGCAGAACCTCAAAATGTTTGAAGTACTCACGTATCCATAACATCGAAGCATCAGCATTAGTGTTACGGTTCGAAACTTTCTCCAGGAGTTACGAAGACAGACTGGCGTTGTCGTCGCGTCATCCGCGGCCCCTCTCCGAATTCGAGTGGCCGCCGCTGCTCACTTATCCTTCTTCGGACCACAGCCCTATGGTCCTGAAGATAAGCATTAACTTGCCATCTATCTTTTCCTGTCTAACTTACTGAGATCTTACTGAGATACTGTTGAGGTCTGAGGTTGGTCTTTATATCATGTTCTCTCTCCTGATGATACCTCTTTGCTACTAAACTATACTACCTACTATGCAACTTACAACTTGAATCTCCATATTTGTTTGCCCCGTCGAAGACCCTAGATCTCATGACGGTGGCCTTCAGCCTCTTATTATTTATATCATTAGGTACGAACGTACATAATCCATAAGTACGTACAGCGATAGATAGGTCACTACAGTAGGTACGGCATGTACGTCATAACAGCTGATAGGTACACTATGTCGACTTGAACAAATCTTTTTTTTCCGCCCTGCTTGCATGCAGCAGCAGTAGTAGGTGCCTGCAGTATAATATTATAGTTCGACAATATGTGTAAGCAGGAACATACTAGCAGCAGTAGTGTAGGTGAATCAATAGGTGCCTTACGGCAGGTACGCACGTACATCAGTAGTATGCGCGCGTACGTCAACTGTACTTATAGTAGGTACGCGTGGCGTAGGTACAGCAGTAGCTGCAGTAGGTACGCGTGCCGTCCGCATAACAAGTAGGCGCCTTATGTGCGCATTTTCATCAATAGTCATAGCAGGTGCAGTAGGTACGCAAATACACACATCAGTAGTAGCTACAGGTGTGAGTAGGGTAGGTGCAACAGGTACGTACGTACAGCGCTTACATAGGTGCGGTTTACATTTCGTGCGTAAGCTGTAACGTATTTATGTGTAGGTGGGCACAGCGATTATTCCACTCTTATAATAGCTACCCTCTCCTATTCTTGTGCACGCATATTTTACGTTTTCATATCATAGGCCCTTGTTTTCGTAGGGAAAAGCAAGCACGTAATACAAGCACCATGAATCGTACTAGTTTAATGGCTGTACAGACACCACACCACACAATAATGCGGCCCTTTTGGACTGCGCCCACGTTTCGAGGGACATCTATCTGGAATAGGGCAGGATTATTGTCGCATTATCAAACGAAATCACGCGTCATCGAGCCTCTTGCCAATAAATTTCCGTGTGGTTTGCAATGGTGTAAACGAGCAGGATAATCTCACAACTGGCTGGCCAAACGCCGCCTACTACAGTACTTCTCTGTCAACTTGTACTAGGGTACCAGTATGCGAGGAATGAATGCCATTTTCGACCCGTTAGCATAATTCCTGGGGTTGTTCCTTGTGCGAAGCGGCCAGACAGCTGTTTACCGCAGCACAGATACTCACAGTAACTACAGCTACTACTGCACAGATAGATCGACGCGTAGTCTATATTTATAATCTGGTTGCTAAGGTTAATAAACAGCGGGTACACCGGAAGCGTCCGCACATCAGCTAGATGAACGCACAATTCAACATGAAATGATTATCATTACAGAACCCAAGAATGGCCAACCACATCAATAAACGCCTTCATTCGTTCGTTTAGTACGTTGTGTGGCATTACATGAGTGGCTGCAGCTCGGTCCGTTCGGGAACACGAGTTTGCTTAATGTAACATCATTGGAAAGAGGCGCATGGTTGAAGAGGAGCACTTCTGATAAATATTGTACAACTCATAATAGAGCGAAGGGAAGAGCACGCAGGAGAAGGTGCTATAATAGATAGACTTCGGTCGTAGCACGGTCGCGATCCCGGCAGCAGCGATCGAGAGGGATGGGGCGGATCCTGGATCGACAAAATTTGTACGCACTCTTGTACGTACGGTGGATAGGATTACCGTTACGTATTAGACGAGCTATTGACTTGCTGTGTCGACCTACAGTTAACTTCGTTGGTACTGCTCAAGTACTTCTCATACTATCGAGTGCTCCTAACAGCGACAGTATGCGAGGAGAGAAGACAACCAGAACGCGCAACTGTAGGCTGTAACAGTCTGCCAGAGGACAACGGAGAAGGGCGTGGCCCTGACTTGACCACCCTTGTACGCCGGACACATCCTTTTACGGTGGGAATGGTACCTATTAAGGTATCCGATGGGCTATTGACATCCTGTAGCGAGAAGACGATCAAGAGGGCACACATGGTACGGAGAAGGTGAACATAACTTTTTCTGGGGCTTCTCACTTTAGGAGCTCAATACCCCACGCAGAAATCAATTGATACAAATCAACGAGCAAGCCGATGAATAATCTTACGGCCTAGTCACCCCCAAAAAAAAATGCGTTGAGAAACGTGTTCTTCGTACTATGATCGCTGTTGAACGCTTGCACTACGTACAAACTGTTATACCAATGATCGTGGTAACCAATAATCGTGTAAGAGAGCAGCTATTATGTCAGCTGTAGAAAATATCGCACTACCGCCAAACACACAGGAGCCAGTACCTGATAGCCAAAGAAAGGCCCACATATGAACCACGCGGGGCGTATCGTTCCGTCACAGAACCTTGCACAAATATAGTGAACCGTGTGTTGTTGTCACAGACTCCCCTGGGCCATATATACTGGCAGTCAGTGTCATTCCATCAAAGCCCGGGTCGAAATCATTATTATCATGGATTGCCTCGCGTGAGGCAAGTCTTCCTCAAGAAGACTGAAGCTCATATCAACAGTGCATCCGCATATAGTATACTACAAAACCGAAAATCGGCAGACCAGTATATGAAACTGCAGTATGTAGTACCACGAACAGTCCCCCTACTCGGTGCAAGATACGATAGGTCTCAAACGACTCAGGACCGATGGCCAATAAATCAGCACATATCCAATTCTATCATCATGGAACAACTGCCAAGGTAGAGCGACAATCTGAATAACAATACTGTTACTGGGAAATCCTACCCTCAGGTCGTCTCCTACTTCAAGCTTTTGCAGTGAAACGCCTCCAGAACCGATGTCCTCCTTCAATGTCGAGCTTATAATTATCAACACAGTTGAATGCATGTTGATGCAGAAAGGTTAGCATTGCCGAGGTAAAACGGCAATCCCAATACCAAAATGTCTCAATATCAGGTTTAGTATAAATCTCCCATACAATATAAGGGAGTTACCACGGGAAGGGAAAAATTGTACAAACGGAAATCTGTTGGGAAAACCTTCAAAAAAAATCACTACAGTAACACCCTCTACACATGAAACCCCACCGCCCAGTATCATAATCGGCCGCCCTGCTTTGTAGTCTGTAGAAAAGAGCAAATGACAGCACGTTTCTGATGGAAAAACAACTCGATTCCCACTCTAGCAACCCCCCTGATGTACACTCCCCAAGAGCGAATCCAAACGCAAACGGCAAACGCCTCCGTGTGCGAAGGTTTTGTGAGAGAATCAGCATGTTGCTAATCTGATGCACGTGGAAAATCTCACACCCCCCTCTGGCTATGCTCCAATAAATCTCCTGATTGAACACCACTACTCTTATCCCTCTAAAATGCAATGCCGGTTTTGTATCAATGTATATCAAGGCAAAATATCGTAAAAACACCGATCGCCCAAACCACGCCTTTGTATAGACTACAACAGGCATTGGTACAGGTAGTATTCGCCGATCAATTATAAAGAACGTAGCACACATTTGATATCTGGTCGTAAATATCTCGCATGCCGTGTCGAAAAAAATGCCAGTTCGCGGTATGGTCAGTCACCCCAGACCTCGGGTTAAATCACAGATCAATTAGCGAGCGGGACGCTCGGCACGCTCCTGCCATTAGAGCAGGTCGTATCTTCCCTTGCAGCCTATCTATCACACACATAATATTGGTTGCCATGTACACCACGAACTCATTGGCTGCTGTGCACGTCAAGGATTAATGCAACCCCCTTCTCGGCAAGCTGCATCCCACTAGCCTGCGCGTATCTCTTACAACGCATCCGTAATTCACAACGCAAAATACAAAATTCCATAATCTGCATTATTAGAATACAACTAACTGTGCCCGAGCACAATCAATCTCCCGGCGCGCTCGGCGCAATTCAATGGTCGCCGCGAGAGAATGCAGTTACTCCCTAACCAGCTGCCAGAAAGGAAAAAAAATCAAAAGCTCACCGCAGTCAAATCTGCAACCACAAGCAGTGCTCACGTCTGCTGTAACGACAACAAACAAACGCGGAATATATTTTATATAGCTGTTCCCACTGAAAACGATCAAAGAAGCAGATGGCAATTCCGCTCACGGGGTTGACCCATATATGTTGATCAGATCTGAAAATCAAAGCGTGGTATATGGTATAAATTCGAATGAAAAATTAAATCAGGCACCCGACATACGACTATACAGCAGTACAAACGCCTAAAAAAAATATGTTTCATCGATACCTGGTTAAGGTGTCCCGAAATCCCGACAACAATTTTGGTAAAAAAGTGCCTTCAACAAGCCTAGCCCCATAAAAAATGTTGCTGATATCGAAAGAACGCACATATAGAGGTCAGAAGTTGCATCTGTAGACAAGTATCTTTTGAAACACGATCGAGAGGGGCTTGGTTCTCACGCGACTACCCCGGCCCGCGTTGGACACGTCCTGGTAGGTTCGACATGGTCCCCGTTGAGAATCCAGCGGGTTAGACTATAAAGCTGGTGCCTTACCCACAGCAACCATCCTGGATGTTTCCTATGCCCTTATTTTTGCGCTAGCCGCTGCTGTTGCTAAATATTAAACACGCCCCCTGAATGGATGCCCCTTTCTAAGAAGCCAAAAACCGAACCAACAAAAGTCTCAAGCACATACATGATAACTTGTCATCACAAATCAATACGCAAAAGGGCTCATCAAAGATCGCGATACGACAGCAAGCTCAACCGCTCCCTAAATCGACCTCCCAATGAATGATATTCGAAGAAGTCTCCCCTCCCTGCTCCAGCTAACCACCCCCGCGGCATAAGCTTCCCCCCGCGAGGTAGTTCGCGTTTTGTTGTCCGAAAACCCCCAGGTAAACCCCGTGCACCCCACTCCTGCCTATCAAAGTTGCGATATTCAATGGATTGGATGTCCGCTTCATCAAAACCAACGTCATTGTGTATATATATTGCCTAGTTGCATGGTCTGCCAGTATCGATGACGTCGAAACTCTCATATATATGTCCTACTCCAATTAGTTTGGGGTGAGACTTATAGCGATTATTACTTGTATTCTCTTCAACTGCTGCAACATCGAGGACGTCGCCTGTGGAAATCCCTACTCCTCCCGGACAAACATCTGCTTAAACTCAGTACCGAGAGGGTGCATCACCCTGTAGTCCTCGACATCGCCACGAAGCACACCGAGACCCGTCATAACGGGTTTACCCGTCTCTTTGTCGTGAACGAGACGGGCAGTCTCACCGAGCATTCCCTTGGCGGTCGCCATGCCCTCGGCATGCTCGACGCGCACGTCCATTTGCCAGAACGAGGCAGTGGGCACAACGCGGCCATCTTGCAGTGTCTGCTCCTGCTCGCTGTTAATGCCGACGTTCAGACGAAGAGAAAGATTAGGCGATTCAATCCGTAGCACAGCATGGGTAGACTCAACTCCGGCAAGAGCGGTCACGTCGCCGTCGAGCTCTTCGAGGTACTTCACGCACCACGGCGGGGCGATCATCACGGAGTCTTCCAGGAGCCAGTCGAACATGGATGTGGACGCTTTGAGATTGCGCCTACCGTGCATGAGCTTCTCCTCTTCCTCGAGGTCGCCCCACATGAGGTAGTCGCCGAACCGCTGGCACTCGAGGGGAAGATTGACGCCGGTAATATGGATTCCGCCGTCAAAGTGGTACTCACCAGCGACTGGCATCTCTTCGCGTCCGTCAACAGTTATACGGAGGGCGCCATTCACTAGGCAAGGTGCGGAGGTAGACCCGGCATTAGAGGTGTGCTGGCAAGCGGGTGCGAGATCGAGGGGGTCCACGATGTCCACTGTAATCGTATGGCCACCTTCGGTTACCGCTGCGACGCCGGTCACGAGTTGGCGCTCGGGGAACGCCTCGGGTAGGTGAGAGGTGACGCGAAGGTTCATCTGGAGGTCATGTTGAGTGGAAAGGAAGGCGTACCATCCACCGTCTTCACCCGACCAGTAGTAGCGCTGGCCGCGGAGTCCATTGACGTGTGGGTCGTCGAATATCGAAGGGTTGCAGAAGCCGGTGTTGAAAACGGATGAAACGACGGTCCCGAAACTGGTACCGCCGCCATCGGGGTCGAGGTCGATGGTGTTCGATGACGACACCGTCGGTGGTAGAACGAAATTGTCGCACACGCCTGCGTCTTGGCAGCGGACGTCACAGGATTCGGCATCAACGGTCACGTCCTCAGAGCTCGTGAATTCATCCAAAGCAAAAATACTGAGTACGCCGCTGCCGCCAACGTTATCGGGAGCGAACAAAATGACGTCGTCGTTTTCGAAGACAATGCAGTCGTCTTCGATGTAGCTGCAGGGTGAGGGATTCCAGTCGCCTTCTTCAACAATCGACTCGAACACGATTGTCATTGGGTCGCTCACGACGCCGTTGGTAGTTTCCGTGTACGTGAGGGTGATGCGGACGATAATCGTGACGGCCTGAATGCCAGAAGCAGCCAAAATCACCGGGTTGAGCTGGCCACCGTTGGAACTGCCGACCTCAATAAGAAGGAATAGTATGACCTGGAAGAAGGTTACCTGTACATCGAGATGCGAGCATGGAGATCGTCAGGAGGAGGATGTCACTGCTTTCCTCGTATCACCTGGGTATAGCAAATTGGCGTGCTACCCTACTCTCGCTCTGTGGTTAGGAGACGACATCAAACTCCCAAACGTTCTTGGAAAGAGGTAACCGCGGTCAGTTTCGTCCGAATGGGCCGTCGCTTCAGTTCATATGAATGGCCGTACTATCCTGTGAACTGCTATTGCATTGCGAACTCGTTGGAGGGAAGGGCGCATCGTTGGGTGCTGCTACCGTGCCGAAGGACAACCATACGGCAGTGAGTAGATCACGATGATAGGCATTGCAGTGTTTGCTGGGCGCATATTATGAAACTGTATGTAATTGCTCTGATATACTAACTGTTGCGGACTGTGTACTCTTGACTCATTATATCACTCGTAGATTGATTACATCCACTGCAAAAACAATCGGTTGATTGTTGATCAGCTGGTCATCACATGCGAACATTAGTTGGAGGGGTAGACAAGCTCTAACCTTGAATATCTCGCCCTCGCACGATACACTACCAAGAAGAGTACACCGGTTCGCCATATTGTTGTTCCATCTATACTTTTATAGCGCGTAGGAAACGGCCACCCGACATACCTGGGTGCACGTGCCGCAGCAATTACCCGAGAATCCCCCTCCCACTGGGTCCAACCGACGGTAGAACATGTCGACCTCGTTGGCATCGTTTACCGCAGCAAGGGCGCGGCTGAGCATCACAACAACGTGCACACAATACACGTGGGGATGGCGCCATGTAGCCAATAATGTCAATTGGCATCGTTGTCAAAAAAAAGGCAAAAAAGAGGGGTTCTTCCTCTTCTAAGAAAAAATAAGGACGAACACCTGTCGCCATACGCCCAAGAGCCGACGACGCGGTGAAGGCTTCCTACGGGTGGGCTTTGTGCGTTGGCCATCGATCACAGCATTCGTATTTACTATAGATACAACATATGGAACATTTCTGCTGCTGGTTGCGAAGTTGAAGATGGCGCTGCTGCTGCTGTTGGCATACGTGCGAGTCAACGCTGTTGCTCGCAGCGTAGCCGGAAGGCTGCAAACAAAATCGACGGCGGTGCCGGATGACAGGAAAGGCTTACAGTAGCTGTTTCCATGTTGTACGGTTACGCGTATGCTCTCCGGTGTCAGTGTTCAGTGGTGCGTGAGCTTCAAGAAATGATGAACTAAATTTGTAGCCCAGCGCCACGCGGAGTTTGGCAGGTGCAATGTATTCCCCAAGACGTGTTCTAGCGCAAATGCAATACATCATCAAAACACACAAAAGTGCATTACAAGTGCAAAGCGAGCATCACTGGCATGAACATATGCCTTTCAGCCTCACCTTCCATCACGGTGATGCGTGGTGACAACATGAGCCGCGGTGATGCCCAGAATCGAGGCGAGTAAAAGCAAGAACGGCGTGAGGCCTCTCATGGTGCCCTGCACGCGCATTGGGTACCGGAGGCACAGGCGGGTGCGGGGATTGGGGCGGAGGGAGGAAAGAAGCGGCGTTGCACATGTCAAGCCAAAACGTCAAACATTCGATGTTCTCAAGCCTATCCCATATTTTGAAACAGAAAACGGTTGTGTACGCTGTTTTTGTTATTCCCCTCACATTTCTACTTTCCAGCTTCTGGACAAGCCGTGGTCACAGATGTCGTCCTTTCTTCCCCCCCGTTCTTGCCTTCAATTTTTATCGCGCATAGGGTTAAGCAATCCCACTGCTTTGTCGGTTTTTCATCGAGTGTTGCTAACTCACGCTCTCGCGCTTTCCGCAAGTCAATTTTGTGCACAAGAAAAAGTCCCATCGAATGCACTCGGCGGGGCTCGAACTCACGAAACTCACCTATACCAGGCTAGAGGATAAATTGATACGCCACCGGGGCTGTTATAGCAGGCGAAGCCAAATTGTCGCAGCACTGGTTTAAAAAGTAGATGAAAAAATGTTCGATTGACAACGAAGTTACTAGGATAGGTTACAGCTTGTGCCTAGCGATTTTACGTTTGTTCGTCGTAGACCATCCAGTTCTACCCACCCCGAGAAGGTTGCTCACTAAATTTTCGGTGCGAAGATTTGGTTCTTCAGCTCTTACTATGGTTCATCTCTTGTGGGTGTACTACGATGTCGCGGAATGTAGTACATACGTCAGGCTATAATGAGGGCGTTTTTGGCATCGCAAGGCAACAACGTTTCTTTAGTGCATGGTTCGTACAGGCTTCCTTACTTAAAATGGAGTGCACGTTTGTCTGCCGCAAAGCTGTCTGTCGTCTGTCTGTCGTCTGTGTAGCCAAGAGCACTTCGACAGTGTTCACTGCGCCACGTGCGTAAGATTGACCTGGGTGTCGTATATCCTCTGATGTCCTGTGCTGTATGTAATATGTATGATTGCATGGAAGTGCAAATGGCCATTTTAGGCAATCGCCCTCCTCTTCTCCCATGATACTACATGGGCTAAACTAAACCACCAGGGTACCGTTGTTTCTACTTTTTCGGGAGGTCGATCACACCTATAATATAGCGGTCGTGTTGGATGTTTTTGCGGGGTGGGAAACGTTTATTCCACACAAGGGGAATTATTGTATGACGTAGTAGTGTCTATAGTAAGGCACCCACGAGGCAGTTACATAGTACTCCCATTGTCGTCTCTGGAACTGGCCGAACCGGAGATAAAGTAAACTCATGAAAGCTGC
The DNA here is from genome assembly GCA_012845835.1 of Undaria pinnatifida. Lineage (NCBI taxonomy): Eukaryota > Phaeophyceae > Laminariales > Alariaceae > Undaria > Undaria pinnatifida. The sequence goes on from JABAKD010000016.1 coordinate 21,265,834, forward strand.
CATCCATCCGCATGAAAGTCCGCCCTACAAGCGGTTTTTAGTTAGATGCATCTCACCCTTGTTGCGACTTGCCGAGCACCTCACGGTACTTCGCGCTTGGCGCACGCAATGTCTCCCTGGTTGGTGAAAACCCGACGTGCTCCGTCCCGGCATCGTAGCAATGCGAAGGTCTACACCATATGGTCTAAGGTCATACGACTACAACCATGCATAAATATCGAGTATCCCCCCTCCCCCCATGAAGATGAAATATAGTACTCTTCCCGGCCTCCACCGGGGGGAAGACAGGGCGAAAAGAGTTCGAGGCTTCAGATTTCAGGTTTTAGACTCCGGAACCAAAATTGCGAACACCTAGCAACAATAATTGCTTGGAAGTACGGTCGACACTAACACTATACTAATACAATTTTGGTTTATGGGAGATACGAGAAGCGTCCTGGTCGTAACCGACCGGCAAGAAAATTCAGACAATCATCGGGTTAGGCCTGAATGTAGGTATGGGATCAGGGTGCTTGGTGGTCTCTAGCGGTGTGGCTACTTATTGTATACTCGAGATTGAGCTGGAGGGCTGAGGTCCAGCTGATATCGGGCCTTCGGTGGGGGCAGCTTGCAATGTTGGAGCAAGAGGCATTCACATGTGTGGGACATATTCGCATGTGTGTATGGGTGTTCGTGTATTGATCAATGAAACATCTTATACACTCATAACGTTTCCGAAAGAAAAAACAAGAGCAACGGGAACGAAGACCAATCTATGCACGAAGCCGAACTCCCGTGTACGCCTACTTCCGTCTTCCCGTCTTCAGCTTCATCTACAGCAACACGTAGTAGCGCTCCACGTTGCCCTTTCTCCTTCTTGGCACACGGTCGCCGCGGTGGTCTAGGGGTTAGCCTCGAATACTGCTAAGGTCAGAACACGGTCAAATTTCACTACGGAAACCTTCATGTTCTAAAGACACAAACTGCCGAAGGCCTTTCATATATAGTGTGGGCGTAAGGACAGTCCGACGCGAGTCGACTAGGAGGGAAGAAAGCGCGGATTTGTGTTCGTGATAAAAGAAAGGCGCGTACTGCAGTGGGGACGGGGGACAGAGGCCTGCTGAGAGGCCCCGGATCTGAGTTACGTCTGGGGAGGAAAAATGGGAGATGAAAGTGCGAAGATAACAAATCGGACGAGCAAAAAACAAAGTAAGAAAACAAGGCACACAATACATACCACATATAGAAAGATTTGTTCCATGTGTACGTGGTCAGTAACCCCGACCCTTTCAACATTATTTTTAGGGGTCGTCGATGGGTCGTGCCTCTTGGCGTCTTATGGGGTCGCGGTTGATATGGTATGTCAGGTAGGTCGTGCCTCTTCGTTGTGGCGGTAGATCGCCTTCAAGTACAACCACAGGTCGTGCCTCATCCATCTAAAAATATTGAGAGTAGGTTTTATTTGATGGATATAGAGGATAGATAGGTTGTGCCTCTGGTAGATATATAGCGGTCGATCTTATGCGTTTATTATAAAAAATGACAATACACTCCAGCTGTGAGATCGAAGATTTCGTCGAAACTCGTCTTTATATACTATCAAAATATAAATACACTCAGCTGTGAGATCGAAGATTTTGTCGAAACTCACCTTTGCAAGCTGTGTGTGATACTCCGATCTCGTGTATTACCGTGTGTGGATATAGGTCGGCGACTTCCCTTGCAACTACAGTGCAGCTTGTACAGGGTCAACAAGGTGATGTTAGTCATTGTGTGCGCGGAAACTATAAAACCCGCTTTTTAGGGAGACAAAATCTGACAGCTGCAGAAGGAAATGCATCAGTTTATCCCGTGTATCCAGTACGTCATATAGCCGGTGAGGCGAGGGCGGAGTTTGTTTAGGGCGTGGGGACCTGGGTTTGAACAAGAGGGAGGTGGGGGGGGGAGCGGGAGAACCGGCGGGGCAACTCGTATCTGTGCGCGGAAACTCCAAGTCCTTTACGGGACCAAATGTGACGGTTGTGGAAGGAATGAATCATCCGTTCATCATGTATATCCTGTAAGTCGTACAACCAGTGAGGAGAAGGCGAAGTGTGAGGGGGGTTGGTTGGTGGATTTACAACACATTTAAGTCGCATAGATGTGGGGACTTGCTATATGCCTGGTGCTAGGTCTAGGCGATGATGCGGGTGGTGGGGAAGGAGGAGTCGTTGGAGAAGGGTGAGGGGGGGGCAGGGATGAATTGGAGCTACGGCCTGGATGACTATTAGTATAAACATAATTGGGTGATATCAACCGCCTGGTAGTGTTTATTTCTCTGGTAGATAATGATTATACGAGGTGTGTTTGAACAAGAGGGAGCGAGGGAAAGGGGGGTGGGGGGCGAAAATGAATTGGAGCTACATATATTACGAGTATACCAGTAGGCCATGCCAGTAGTGTGAAGGAAAGCCTTTACAGCCCACATAGATTTTTAGTCATTACCAGTATAGTCTATATCATCAGGTAACTTTCCTCGTAAAAATGATAAAACGGACGGCGTTCGAGCATCTATCATGTCCTACACACGCAAAGATCAGGCGATACCTCACCGTCTTCTTGATAATAACGAGACAGAGGCAGGGGGCAAACCACCTGTTGCAGAAATCAGAACTGGATTTTTCACGTCGTCAGATGTTGAGTATCTGGAGGAGCATGAGCAAGAAAGGGAGTGTGTATTGATGGTAGAAATATATTGGGTTTGGACAGGGGAGGGTCCGACGCTGTGAACATAGATAGATAGATAGGTGCCGATAGTACTATTTCGGTGAGGACGATGGAAAACGGTGACACAACCGCCCGATAGGATGCATTGAATTCCATTTTGGAATGTTCTTGGCCCACTTTTTAATTTTCTTGTTTGTGTTGATGTTTGTGGTGAGCTGTGATCGACGCTGAAAGCCCATGCGTCGCCTTGTCGGATAATAACCATGCAAAACTGCTAAACTGGTTCACAAAAAGAAGGCAAAGAGCACGTGGTGAGTAGGAGGGATAAATTACAGCAAACAATAGGAGTACTACAGAACAAGGCATAAGCGGACAGCAGGCAAAACAGTAGACGGGGGTTAGCCTTACGTGCATAGATAGGCTTCCTTGTTGGTTCCGTGGTTGTTTTCGTTAGGGAATGAATGATAAGGTTGATCGACATTGCAGCAATCTCATACTACTACTGCATATTGGCGAATGGCAAGCACATTTCATTATATCTGCAACAAGAGGCGGCGCTTTTTGTAACCGTCGTGGTAGCGCATTAGCGCGGTACCCATTAGCGCGGCGCCCCAGTTCAGTGCGACGAAAAGTGATTGTCACGATTTTCTCTTCATGGAGCACCGCATCAGCCCCGGTTAGAGCAGTGTCCTGCTTTCGTGTGGCAATCATCGAGCGAGAACGCCGCAAGGTCGTTGGAGCACCAGCCTGAACAGCGGAGGACGTATTTGTGCCCGCTGACATGGACGTCTGACCGTACGGAGCAAGAAGAGCGAGTTAATTCTTGGAGAGAAGAAAAGGAGGAGTAGCGAGCTTGTTTTTGGGAAGAGCTTGGGGACGACGAGCAATGGTGGAACAGTACGGTGGTAGCTGAGCCAGGGGTGGTGGAAAAGCAGCAGCAGGAATCACCGCCGCCGGCCTGGCTTGAAGACGATGGTACCGGTGGAGAAAAGCCGACATCGTCACCACCGAGGGAACGCTTATTAGGTAAGCAGGTGACGCTCTCGTGTCGGGCCGTCATTGACGGTAGGGCGGCGACGCGCAACGTGGGCGGATATTTGAGACGGTGAATGCGCAGGAGGGTGGAGAACATGAGAAACAAGAGAATGATTGGGAGAGTAGGAGGGTTGGTGGTGGATTGCGTTTCGGCTTCATCACAGGGCCTGGGTAGGAGCATGGACGGCGGAGAAGGCGCTGTCCGCTACGAGAGCGTCCACGAGAAAAAGATGTGATGATCGCCTGCGGCTAAAGCACGTGTTGAAAAAGGCACGTATTTGCTTTCAATATTTGTTTTGTCTTGCAGATTCGGGAATTGGGTCGGTTGTTGGTTGGGTATTATTGAAGTCGGTTTTATGGAGCAACACGCGCTTTTAGGCTAGAGGTGTGAATGGGAAGGTAGTTCACGGCCAGCCGTAGTTCCATGTCTTCTCCTTTTCCCACTGACGGTACCTGCCTCCACTGCTCGTCGATCTTTCATCGAGTGTTGCTAACTCATCCTCTCGCGATTTCTGCAAGTAAATTTGTGCACAAGAAAATATCCCCACGAATTTATACAAGTATGCTCTCGGGGGGATTCGAAGTCACGAAACTGACCTATACCACCAGGCTCGAGGATAACCTGATACGCCACCGGGGCGACCGGTCACATCTGCCACCAGGTCACAGATGCACGCAAACTATTTTTGTTTGCACGTATTGCAAAAACGAGAGGTGATAGGTAGGATATTTGCGTTTTTAACACACAACTGAATTTTCAACCCTGCCTGGTGATATCGCTTCATTGATATCTGTAGATCGGGGGGGAAGGGTAGATTGATATACAGCTTATACCATCCGCAGGTGATCACACGTAGTGTACGAGCGAACGCACAAACAGGAGGTCGAGTAGTATACGAGCATTTTTTGATAGCTCAGAAAAAAACAAGAATTTAGCGATGTTCCGGAAAGTTAAAGATGACATTCCGGGTGGCTATCTCCACCGAACCTGACCCTCAGGGGACAGGTCGGGTCGACAGACACACGCATCCGTATACAACGGCAGCTTACGCTGCCGGGGTTGTAACGAGGACCACTGATAAGGGCAGTTCACGCTATACCTACAACGGGACCCGAAGGGTGCGCCAGCTAGCGTTGGGCTGCGAAAGCAACTGAGGAAAATCGACACACGACGCGTATGAAAATACGTAGAAATGTGGTGAGATTAAGCTCTATTATTCCCCATCCGCCGGAGAATGAAAAAAGAATAAGTTTCGCCATAAATTTCCCTATTGAATTTTGCCTAATAAAATGAAATTTGAGAGAACTCTCTGGATACAAAATATTGGCTGTTTTTGGGAGCGTCTGACAGTGAAATTTGCAAAGGACATGCATACCTGGTATTTGCTTCGAACAGGTAGAGTAGGTAGGTATGTATAATGAATGCTGGCTTCCGTAGTTGAAGAGGCACATGTCCTAATCATGGAGTCATGTAATACCAACGCGTGTTGAGAGCTTGATATGGACAAAACGAGAGCGAAACCGGTTTGAAAAAATGTGGATTGACTCCGGAGTGGAGAGGAGTTCTATCTTGGCGTTTTTTTTTGTTCAGGTCATGAAATAATAGTTGATGGCGATGCCCTTATTATGCTTACACTTTGTTTGAATTCGAGGATTCTACTTTTGAATTTGCATTAATCTAGGATGGAATGAGCACTATCATGGCAGTTGTCTCAAGCAGGAGGGATGTAGGATTCACCGTATAATGTAGGATTCTCCATGTGCTCGTATCAATGTCCCGAAAATCGAACTCGGGTCTGCGTTGATACTAATAGTTATACCGTCTTTAATTTTGCCTGGGGCTTGTTGAAAACGGGTGCATCTAATATTACCACCAGAATTTTGCTTGATCGAAGGTTTGGACGCATATTAACCTGTTGTTTTTAATCTCGATATCAGCATTGAATTTCGCTTGATCGAAGGCTTGGGGGTGTGATAATTTGAGGTAAAATATTGGTGGTTTCGGTGTTATTTTAGGCTCGGATTTAATGAACCACAATCCAGAGTTTTTTCTTTCCGGTCGTACACGGAAAAATCCTACTGCTGTTTTGATCACCCATATTCTTACCAGCGATTTCCGTTACGACTACTGCCGTTCCATTCCGCTAGCTACGGCGTTGGGTATCAATATTCGGGTTTTCGGAGCAGAGGCAGTGAATGTTTTGAGATTGGCATTTGATATTTGAGGCATGTACCTTGTTTGAATAGGCAAGGTTCGGATGGTGCGCTTTGGATGAACGTTATCATGACGTGCACACAGGCAGGGGAATGTTGGTTTATGTGTCGCTTTATGCCTGTTCTTAACCCTTATATGTATGAGTGATGTGTACGACTGCATAGAATCTACGGGCATGGTGTTATAGTATTTCTATTAATAATGTGATTGGGGGTCCCAATCTTCGATTTGTTCGAGTTGATCGTTGTCATGACGTGCACACAGGCAGGGGGAGTGTTGGTTTATGCCTGTGCACAAATCTTATTTACTATGTGGTATTTTGGTGTAGTGGTAGGGTATTAGTGGGGGCTATTAGTCCGTTCGACCACGTGCAAAAGGTTTAACCAATAGCTAACCCAAACAAAGCCGTATAACACTCTCCCCCCCTGAAACGGCGGAATAGCAAGGTCGGCCGGGTATTCGGGCGGACCGGTCAATATCCAAGCGGTTTCAAGAGTATTTTTCGAGTTCGACATGGGGAAAACCTGAAAAATATTTACTATGGTGGATGTGGGACCCGAGCCCAAGACCCAAAAAAACCATGGTCTGTCGACGACGCCATTTGATGAAGAAATACGTGGGGTATTAGTCCGTTTGACCACTTACTTGCAAAAGGTTAACCAATAGCTCACCCAATCTAAGCCTCACAATAGTAGCATTTTCGAAAATGCGGGGGAACCTATGGTTACCCGAACGGATATAAAAAAAAGTGGTTCTTAATCCCATGATTAGGGTCAACACGTGAGGGAGTAGGAAAAGCCCCTGAGTAGGACTGCACTTTCCTTCCTTCTTTTGAGCACTTTTAAAATATATTCATGTTCTACTTCTCCTTCCCAGACCGATGGCGATCAGGATTTCGTGACTCCCGTCTCTCTAGAGCCAGCCTGTCCCATAAAAACCTGGGTTCATCCATCAGAGGGTTCCAAGCTGATCACTGTTATAATAATCGTCCATGAATCTTGCTCGGCGCCAGGTGTGAAACAAATATACACTGACTGTACAAAGGCGTACATACTTGTAGCAAAATAAAGTCAGTTTTTGAGTAAGGCATACAGGTCGCCATGCGATATGCAAGGAGCCCGACAAAAATCCGAGCCTCGCACCACCACTGCTGTAATGCGTTGTAAGGGGACCGGTGCATTAGGGGAGCGGACCTGAGATTTGTGCCTCACTCAGGGGACCGGTGCATTCATCGTACCGGAAACAAACAAAACAGCGGCATTAGTACGAAATCGTATGACCTTTGGTACGAAATTTTACCGGAAACAGTCAATCAAACAGCAACCATTGGTGCGAAAAAAAAAGCAGACACCTTAGTACGTTTTCGTACCAGAAACAGTCAACAACAGCGACCTTTGGTAGACAATCGTACCTAAAACACGCAAAACAGTAGTGATCTTGCTACGAAATCGTACAAGAAACAGTCTAAAACAACAGGGTAATAAACCGGTGCCCCAGCAAAAGTACTCGATTCGGCCCCCTCATGTACCGGTCGGTCCCCTACAGCATTACACCCCTACACTCTGTAACAAGCGTGTAGCGCGGTAGGGCACGACTGCGATATCGAGAGCAGCGCCAAACCGGATGCTTGCATAAGACTCAGTACGTGTGGTTAACAGGTGGTGAGGAGAGGCGGGGTGTAGAGGCGCGTCAGAGTTTTGATCATAGGGATAGAGTTTTGATCATAGGGATGTCAACCAGAGGTTGAGGATATAGAAGACTCGGGAATATTGGTAATTCGATGCGAATGAGAGGCTGGGCTGACTACAAGCAGGAGACTCGGGATATACCATGGATACCCGATAGACGCGCATGCGATGTCGATATCACCTTGTTTTTCTGAGGCCCGGCGCTTCGGTGGGGGCAAATCTCATGCCCAAAACGAATCAACAAGTAAACATGTAGAATGCCGCTTCAAGCCCCCCGGTTCTGTACACCATTTACTGTAGAGTTTTCCATTTTATGTTACTTTGCAAAATTGAGATTCCGCGGCACTATTGATGCTGTGGTGCATACACAAGTCTTAAGTGCTGTTTGCAATCTGTAGGCGCTGTCCTCGGCGTTTGTTACTCGCGACACCGCCACTTCCAACTCGTCGGTGGGTATGTGGGTAAGAGACCACTTCAACTACATTATTGGACGGTGTTCTCCGCTGTTATAGCTGTACGCTCGACAATTGTACTGAAAGTCGAGGAGAGAGGCAAAATCACAAAAAAACACAACCACATCGACTACAGCAGTAGTACCATATCGTTTAGCAGACATGCTCATCAAATGATAACTATATTGCAGCTGATACACGGACGTAGGAGTTCCAAACATATGCTCGCACGCACTCTACGATGGCCTGGCGATGAGAGAGCGGTCACCTGATGTTTCGACGCTTGATCCAGCGACGAATGCTTCTTGCGCTCAAAGGGTAGGCGATGCTGGTGGGCTGGGTGCAGGTAGGTGTTGCGAACTGGTGTGTGTGACGGCGTGAATGGAAGTTGTGAGCGTATGCGCATGAAATATGTATGCTCGAGAGACGGGGAGGGTGGGGGGCAACATAACGTATCACGAAAGCCAGCGCAAAAAAAAATGACTCTTTACGTTATCTCATTTTCGTGCAATGTGTCATCACGTATTATTCGTCCATGTCGTACGTGCAGAACACTCGAGACGCGAAGGAAAATGCGAAATTAAGGAGAAAATATGTCGGGCTAAGAATCGCTTTGAATGACGAGACCTTCTCCAACTTCAATGAACGCCACAAGGCGGGAGTCCTACATTAATTGAAAATTCACACACGACGCGTATGAAGATATGTGAAAGACCCAGGCTACGGTTGGGGGGTCCATTTTGAAGCCTTGAATTTCAGTGGCTAGGGGTCACTCGCGCCAGTAACCCCTTTGTTATTTTACGATCCTACGTTTTCTACATGTTTTATATTGACGGAATCAATCCGCAATGCAAAGGTAGTCTAAGCTGCTCCAAAACAAGTGCCTAAACCACTTTCACCCGTGAGGTACAGAGTCACTCGCGCGAGTGGCTCAAACACACCAGTGAAAACGGGGGTACCCCCCCTACCGTAGCCTTAGTCGAAAGTGCGGTGAGCTAAAGTTTTATTTTTCACAATCCGCCGGAGGTAAGGGCGCGAATTAACGAGGAACTTGCCAAAGCGAATTTCGATTTTTTTTTTTTAAATTTCATTAAAAGTACACGAAAAAATCAACTTTGGTTCTTATCAAGGAACGGCGCAGTGCGTTCTAGGAAATAAAAAAATTCAAAAAACGCAAAAGGGTCAACGAACACCCGTGGGCAACGACCGAGGCGAGCGATAGCTCGCGTCCTCCCCGGAGCGCCGCGGCTAGCCGCAGAATCTTTTGGCCGGCAGCGGCTTGGAGGCTATGGCTCTAGGTGTCTCTTGGATGGGCTGGCGCCACCCCGCCGCCCGACACGGGCAGCAGCGACGGGGATATAGCGGTCGAACGTCTGAGCAAAGTCACCATGTGGTAGTTGGTCGTGTAACTTTCGAGGTGCAGGGCGACGAAAAACTGGGTTTGCGGCGGTCTCGGTTGTTTTCGAAGCGTCACAGGCGGTCTACGCTGTGCTAAGGACCTTCGGAGGCCGCGCTGCGGCTGCTCCGGTGGTCCTACCTCCCGCAATGGTGGCTTCTCGCCTCTCAATCAGCCGACGACATGACACCAATTCGCGTGGCCGGCTTCGGTTACACAGAACAAGCCATGTCTAGGTGGACAAACTCCCTAAATTCAATTTCGATTTTCGACTAAATTCGACCGAGAAAGTATTTTTTTACTTCTTTGTTGAATTTGATTTTTCGTAACACTTCGGAGAATGCCTGCTTGGTGATTCATTTCTTCACCAATCAGACGCAAATTAAATTCAATTCTATGAAAAAAATCGAAATTCGATTTTGCAAGTTCCTCGTTAATCTGGGCCCGAAAAAAATACATGAATAAAAAAATAAATGAATAAAATACACTCCAGCTGTGAGTTCGAATATTTGGTCGAAACTCATCTTTGTGAGCTGTGTGTGATACTCCCATCGCGCGTATTACGGGTTTGTTATTGTTGTATTTTCAGATCAGTACCGCAAGTTGCGTGGAGCATTGTGTTTTTTCGGGAAGGGCGAGAAGAAGAGGAAACGATTGGAATTGAGTGTCAACGAGAGCAAGTGCAAAGGAGCGGGCCGAGTGAGCTAAGACGATGAGGCGGCCAAGGAGAACCACAACAGGCGGATTGCACACGGAGACCAACGATCCACATGCACACCACCATCACGAGAGCAGCGATCGTCTTTTTTCCAGGGTTTTTTTTACGAGGCAGTAGCACAACATGTTACTTACGTCACCGATTCCTGTAGAGCTTGTAGAAGAGTGGTATACCCTTCATTGGGAACGACCCCCCGAAATTTTCAATTTTCAGGTGCGGGCGTCGTAGCCGCGCTGCAACCTGTCAAATAACTCGGGAAGGCGTGGCGATCATTGATGTTTGTATTGTGGTTTCTGGTTTGATTGCTCTTGTTTCACTGCATGCATGGTCGTCACTCAGACAGCACTCCAGACAGCAGGCGCCTTCGTCTGTGCTCACGATTACCGTGCGGTTCGTACGGTGCAGGCAGCTCACCCCGCTGTCGTTTGTAGCCGCGAGTTTGTTAGTTGTTGTGGGAACGGGGGTACTATATGTATAAAGCCGGTCGCCCCGGTGGCGTATCAGGTTATCCTCGAGCCTGGTATAGGTCAGTTTCGTGATTTCGAGCCCCGCCGAGTGCATACTCGTGTAAAATCGTTGGGACTCTTTCTTGTGCACAAATTGACTTGCGGAAAACGCAAGAACGCGAGTTAGCAACACTCAATGTAAAAAATGACGTGCAGGGAGATTGCTGAACCCTATGCTCATTAAAAGTTGAAGGCAAGAACCGGGGGGAAGAAGGGACGACACCTGTGACCACGGCCTATCCAGAAGCTGGAAAGTGCACGTGTATGCAAAAAAAAAAAATAGTTGAGTGGATACCTGCGGCCATGTGAGTTCAGTTTACACATTGGACCTTTTCACTTGTTCGTGCGCATTCCTTGTATCGTGCGTTTTAGGCGGGAAAACGTAGTATTTCCTGGCCAAAGTATATTTCATTCAGGCAGTATATTTCATTTAGGCTTTCGGACCTTCCTAGGGCTCCAGCACCTTTGTGTGACCACGGACTCTAATGTTTTTACAAGAGTTAATGTGAGACAACAACAACAACAACAACAACAGCAACAACAACGAGCCCAATTCAATGCCGTCTTTAGTCAGTTCCTAGGGTCTGCTGTGACCACAGACTTGATTATGCGAGTTAATGTGAAAACAACGAGTATGACATTTTTTTTGCTCTTTTTCTTTCCTTCCCTCGCTTCCGCTGCTTGTCTTTTCTTTTCTTTCCGTTTTCGTTTTTTTTGCTGCCTTTTCTTTTTCTTCCTTTCCTTTATTATTTTTATTTTCGTTGTTTCTCTTTTCCAATTGACTTGCGTCTGGCGTACGTATGCGTAGTGATAGGCACTACGTGCAATATATACGTGGTAGTCTTTCTTGGGTGGCAAGCGGTACATACAGCAGTCGGTTTTTCCAGGAGAGAGTAGTGAGACGTATGCACCAGTATAGACCTGGCACATCGTAGGCTGACTTGCGATTTCACGTTTATATCTTTCTGGTGTAGCCATGAATTGCGTCACCTGTGATATATGCGTGTACCAACCTTTGGCTTGTTTATGTTTTTTTCCCTGGTGTATTCCTCGGCTCCAGAGTGATTGGAGCCTGTGCTGTAACCACCGACTTGAGGACGCGACTTAAAGTGAGAACAACAACAATCTCGCAATATGTCGGATAACTGGACATAAAACCAACGTATTTTTCTACGATTGTTCGTTGGGCCAAGGTACTTCGAATGTGTTTCATATGTACGATCGTTCAGTCCCCAATTTCAGTTTCGCGCCCCTCCGTGGAACTGCGTTCTCCTGCCCGTATAGCGTATTTGCGTATTTCGTATTCTGCGTTAGTACGGATCAAATAATTATTAACCCTACTATTAATACTACAGCTGCTGTGATGAGCATGGTAGGACGTATACATTATAGATCCTAGAACTCAGATTGCGCGTGTATATAGATGGATCCCACGTCAGACCGAAAAGAGTCTGCCCGCTATCGGTGTTACGTCAGAGACCGACAGGGGACCAATCCTAAATCTGGTATCCTGACGGGATCTTCCGTCGTGCACCGACCGCATGTCAGGACAAAGGACCAAGACCGGGAGGCAAGCCACGTAAGGGCGAGATGGCCTCCGTGACCCTCGGAGCTCTGGCACCTTTTCTTGCTAAACGAACTAAAGAAAACGCTCGGCTACACCAGCCGTAACCTGGTGACAAGGGACCAAGGCTTCCGGGATATTTCACTCGACATCTTCGCGACATCGGTCGTTCCAGGATAGAGGACCTTTTCACATTGGTGACCACCGTCGGATTCAAACCCACGGGTACAAACACATGACGATCTAAACGCCAACCTTTCTGCTTTTTCACACTACATTATTATTACTTCTACTACTACTACTACTACTACTACTAGTACTACCACCACCACTGCTACTACTACTACCACTACCGATACTAATAACAAATACTACCACTACTACCACTTCAACTACTACCACCATCAATACCGGACGTGAAACCACCGTATTTTTCTACGATTGTTCGTTGCGCCAAGGTACATCAAATATATTTCATATGTTGTTGTTGTTCTCACATATGTACGATCGTTCAGTCCCCAATTTCAGTTTCGCGCCCCTCCGTCGACATGCGTACCCTTGTCCTTATGGCGTATTTGCGTATTTCGTATTCTGCGTTAGTACGTAGCAAATTATTAACACTACTATTGCTGTAATTGTATAGTGGGACATAAAACGTAGAGATCGTGAAATTCACATTGCGCGTGGATACGGGTAAATCCAACGTCAGGCCTAAAACAGTCTCCCCGTTTCCGGTATTATTTCAGAGACCGACAGGGAGCCAATCCTGAATCTGGTATCCTGACAGGATCTTCCGTCGTGCACTGATCGCATATCAGGGCACGGACCAAGACCGGGAGGCGAGCCATGTGGGGACGAGATAGCCTCCATGACCCACTGAGCTCTAGCACTTTTCCTTGCTAAACGAACTAAAGAAAGCGCTCGGCTACACCAGCCGTAAGCTGGCGACAAGTGATCAAGGTTTCAGGGATCTTCCGCTCGATATCTTCGCGACATCGCCCGTTCCGGGATAGAGGACATTTTCACATTGGTGACCACCGCCGGATTCAAACCCACGAGTACAAACACAAGACGACCTAAACGCCAACCTTTCTGCTTTTTCACACTACATTATTACTACTATTTCTGCTTTTTCACACTACATTATTACTACTACTACCACTACTACTGCTACAACAACCACTACCGATACTAATAACAAATACTACCACTACTACCACTACAACAACTACCACCATCACTACCGGACGTGAAACCACCGTATTTTTCTACGATTGTTCGTTGCGCCAAGGTACATCGAATATATTTCATATGTACGATCGTTCAGTCCTCATTGTCAGTTCGCGGCCCTCCGTGGGACTGCGTACTCTTGTCGGTATAACGTATTTGCGTATTTCGTATTCTGCGTTAGTACGTAGCAATTTTTTTTTTTTTTTTTTTTTCAGCCTCCGGCGGATGGGAAAAAACAAAGCTTTAGCTCACCACACTTCCGCGTATTTTCATACGCGTCGTGTGTCGATTTAACTCAGTTGCTTTCGCAGCCCAACGCTAGCTGGCGCACCCTTCGAGTACGTAGCAAATTATTATCAACACTACTATTGCTATAATGAGGATAGTGGGACATATAACGTAGAGATCGTAAAATTCACATTGCGCGTGGATACGGATGAATCTACGTCAGGTCTAAAATTGGGTGCCCGTTTCCGGTATTATTTCAGAGACCGACAGGGAGCCAATCCTGAATCTGGTGTCCTGACAGGATCTTCCGTCGTGCACCCGACTGCATATCAGGACACGGACCAAGACCGGGAGGCGAGCCATGTGGGGACGAGATAGCCTCCATGACCCACTGAGCTCTAGCACTTTTCCTTGCTAAACGAACTAAAGAAAGCGCTCGGCTACACCAGCCGTAAGCTGGCGACAAGTGATCAAGGTTTCAGGGATCTTCCGCTCGATATCTTCGCGACATCGCCCGTTCCGGGATAGAGGACATTTTCACATTGGTGACCACCGCCGGATTCAAACCCACGAGTACAAACACAAGACGACCTAAACGCCAACCTTTCTGCTTTTTCACACTACATTATTACTACTATTTCTGCTTTTTCACACTACATTATTACTACTACTACCACTACTACTGCTACAACAACCACTACCGATACTAATAACAAATACTACCACTACTACCACTACAACAACTACCACCATCACTACCGGACGTGAAACCACCGTATTTTTCTACGATTGTTCGTTGCGCCAAGGTACATCGAATATATTTCATATGTACGATCGTTCAGTCCTTATTGTCAGTTCGCGGCCCTCCGTGGGACTGCGTACTCTTGTCGGTATAACGTATTTGCGTATTTCGTATTCTGCGTTAGTACGTAGCAATTTTTTTTTTTTTTTTTTTTTCAGCCTCCGGCGGATGGGAAAAAACAAAGCTTTAGCTCACCACACTTCCGCGTATTTTCATACGCGTCGTGTGTCGATTTAACTCAGTTGCTTTCGCAGCCCAACGCTAGCTGGCGCACCCTTCGAGTACGTAGCAAATTATAATCAACACTACTATTGCTATAATGAGGATAGTGGGACATATAACGTAGAGATCGTAAAATTCACATTGCGCGTGGATACGGATGAATCTACGTCAGGTCTAAAATTGGGTGCCCGTTTCCGGTATTATTTCAGAGACCGACAGGGAGCCAATCCTGAATCTGGTGTCCTGACAGGATCTTCCGTCGTGCACCCGACTGCATATCAGGACACGGACCAAGACCGGGAGGCGAGCCATGTAAGGACGAGATAGCCTCCATGACCCGCTGAGCTCCAGCACTTTTCCTCGCTAAACGAACTAAAGAAAACGCTCGGCTACACCAGCCGTAAGCTGGCGACAAGGGATCAAGCTTTCAGGGGTCTTCCGCTCAATATCTTCGCGACAGCCCGTTCCGGGATAGAGGACCTTTTCACATTGGTGACCACCGTCGGATTCAAAACCACGAGTTGTTATTATTGCTGTTGTTGTCGTTGTTGTTGTCGTTGTTGTTGTTGTCGTTGTTGTTGTTGTTGTTGCTGTTGTTGTTGTTGCTGTTGCTGTTGTTCTCACATCAACTCGCATAATAACCAAGTCCGTGGTCACAGGACAGGCTCCGGTCACTCTCGAGCTGAGGAATACCCCAGGGAAAAGCACAAACAACCCAAGGTGGTACACCCATATATCACGGCTGACGCAATTCATGCCTCCACCAGAATGATGTAAAAGTTACATCGGGAGTCAGTCTACAATGTGCCAGGTCCATACCGGTGCATACGTCTCATTACTCACGCCTGGAGAAACCGACTATAACGTTCGCCACCCAAGAAAGACTACCACATAGTCGATATATTTTATAAAGAATTTTTCAAAACATCAGCCGTGAGTTCGACGAATTATATTACACGTAGTATCTGTCACTACGCAATACGCACGACAGACACAAGTCAATTGGAGAAAATAATCAAAGAAAGAAAGGAAGATAAAGGAAAGGAAAGAAAAGAGAAGAGAGCGAAACAAAAGAAAAACGAAAAAAGGAAAGGAAAAAAAGAAACCCACGAGTACAAATACATGACATGAACCGAGGGCGCACAAGGACAGTTATCCCGCACACCTACCCCCTCCCCCCCCCCGAGACCCCAATTTTTTTTTCTTCATTTTGTTTTTTTCTTTCTTTGTTTTCTTGCTTGGTGGTTTGTTTCTTGGCTGTGCCCCTGTGGATGGTTTACTGCACACTCTCGCGTTAACAAAGAGGCTTGGCAAGCAAGCCAACATTGCAGAGCAAGGGATGTCAAGCTGTACTTTAGGTTGTTTAGGTATGTAAATCCTTGCGTCGGCCAATGTAGTCAGAAACAATGGTGGGCAAGCGCCGCGCTTGGGCACGAAACCCTGTAAGCCTTCGTGCCCTTGATGTCCAAACACGGCGCGCACGTGCCTCCTGGTTGTTCCACCATCCCCGCACAGCTTGGGGTCAAGATGCCGCGGGAGGCAGTTGGCACCGCGTGAAGAGACACGCGATTCAGGTTTATCCAAGTCTCCCACGACACCCCCTGGTTGCCAATACCATGGAGAGTTGATGGGTAGTGTTGGAGAACAGGCTCTCGGACAGCGGGACGTAATCCCGCGCAGTAGATGGGAGCGTGGACAAGCGTCCTGTAGGGGGGACCACTTCCGTCTGCAGCGTCGGAGAAAACAACATCAAATATAAATGCCCGCGCCCTCACAACCCTCAACCCCGTTCACAACTCCCGTCGCAACCACGTCAGCGAAACTGCTCGCGCCCGCACCGCCCTCATCCTCGCTCACAACTCCTGTCACAACCACGTCGGTGCCACTGCGCTCGCCCGCACCACCGTCACCCATGCTCACAACTCCCGTCGCCACCACGTCAGCATCACCGCTTGCGCCCTCGGCGCTACTACTCTCTATCAACACCGGCGACTCCTTCGCGCTGTCCGTGGCGCTCTTCGGTTTGAAAAAACCCAGTAATGTGCGCCCGCTCCCCACCGCCGCCGCGGCACCAGCACCCCTGTCGACACACGTTGGTCGACATGCAACTTGCGACATTAGCAATAGCAATTAATTGATCAGCCGTGGAAAGAAAATACGAACTTGCTCCTGCTTTCGCATACACACATCGACAAGGCCTGCAGCCTCATACACTTCGCGACTAAAATACGTCCAGCGTGGCAGTTCCCAAACTAATGAACACGCGCGAACGACTTCCCGTAAAAATCGTGAAGCAGTGTATTCTAACCAGGTATATTTCACAAGCACTATACCATAAATGCAACATAGATCTAATGTACCACGGAGCTTGCAAAGTTGAGTTCCAAACACTATACCTTAAATGAAACAAAGATCTAATGTACCACGGAGCTTGCAAAGTTGAGTTTTAATCATTCAATCGGTCGTACTCACAGCTGACGTTTTTCTACTTTTTTGTCGAAACTGCTAATGCTAACGAATGCAACAACTGCTACGAGTATCCTTACAAGTCATCACTTGTGTTGAGGCGACTGTTCGTGAGTCTCAACGTGGGTCAGGCTCAGTTGCTCTATATTGCGTCCGAAATGGCGCTCGCACTTCTTTCACACCAGGTCGCCGCTGCTGGTCTTCGCGCCGATTTTTCCGATAGGCAAAAGTGCTCTGCTCGCATGCGAAAAGCGTGCTGGGACCAACAGGGACGCCGAGTAACTTAGTTGGTCCGCATTTCGTGCGAGTTTTTTTAGTCGATTTTGATCATGCGGCTACGGCTTCTGGTATTGCTGCTTATGCTGCTGCTGCTGCTGCCAAGGCTAGGCTTCTGCTACTGCTGATGTTGTCAGTTATTGGGAAGGAGGCAGCACGACACACACACTGCTCGATGGTTAGCATATTTACATATGATAAACCAGAGTTCTGTCTTTCCAGTGCTTGCCGCTGCTGCTGCTGCTGCTGCGAGGTACACGATACGCTCCACTATCACACTACACCCTCCACTCACTCTGTGTGCTGTGCCGAACACTCATGCTCAATGTCCTGGCCCTCGTCCATTCCTGAACCGTCACCGAAGTTGGCCCCGCAGCAGCAGATGACGTCCTTGCCGTCGGCTGGCTTTCTTCAGACGCTTTGTAGCCAAGCGGGCTTGTCGAAGGAGGGTTGTAGCAGGGGTCCCTTCATCGTAGAGACTATCTCATTGTGACCACTCTTTCTTGCTCTCTTCCTTTCTCTCTGTTGCTCTGCGCTGTGCGTAGCTGGTACGCAGGCTGCTGCTGCGCGACCAGGCGGTTGCGTGTCTGCGACTCAGTACCCATTATTACAAGGGGCTACGCCGGCGGCCTGGACGGCCGCCGGTCGCAGCGCAGGATTGTAAATATTAAGAGGGTAAGAAGTAATGCCAAGAGTTCGACGAAGTTTGTTAATTCATATATGGGAGTTTATCCCCTCGAAAGGATTTATAGCTTACATGCACAAATTGCCCCCTCCCCCCCCCCCCCCCCCCCCTCCAAACCCGCTCGCTTTTGATCAAAACCAGGCCCCCACGTCCTTCAAAACTCCGCCCCACCCCCCTCACCGGTTATTCGACTTACAAGATTCACTTGATAAAAGGATACATTTCCCTTCACAGCTGTCGGATTTTGTCCCCCTCAGAAACGGGTTTTATAGTTTCCGCGCACAGACTGACTAAAATCATCCTGTTGACCCTGATAGCTACACTGTAGTTGTAATGGGAGTCGCCGACCTATATCCTTAATGAGGACACACAACTCGTAATGCGCGCGATCGGAGTATCACACACAGCTTGCAAAGATGAGTTTCGACGAAATCTTCGATCTCACAGCTGGAGTGTATTTTCATTTTTTACAATATATGGGAGATACTGGAAAGGGAAAATGCCGACAAATTTTTCCCGATTTCCCGTGTGCGGCGGAACAATGCGAGAAGGCAGCCTGGAAATTATGGGATAGCATGGCGGTTCACCCCAGCTGGGTGACGCTCTGCGTTTCTACGCAGAAAGGCGCGGCCACAGCTGCTGCTGTGCATATACCATTTGTAGCTTCGTGATGCTGCTGTGCATATACCATTTGTAGCTTCGTGATACTGCTGTGCATATACCATTTGTAGCTTCGTCATGCTGCAGGCTCATCATAGCTTCAGCTACTGCTGTACATCATGTACATGTACGTGCTGCTGTAGAATACCGGGGGTTCAAAAATATTGAGAGTTCGCAGTCCTCCACGACGCCTAGCTGCTGCTGTGCATATACCATTTGTAGCTTCGTGATTCTGCTGTGCATATACCATTTGTAGCTTCGTGATGCTGCTGTGCATATACCATTTGTAGCTTCGTGATGCTGCAGGCTCATCATAGCTTCAGCTACTGCTGTACATCATGTACATGTATACGTGCTGCTGTAGACTACCGGGGGTTCAAAAATATTGAGAGTTCGCAGTTCTCCACTACGCCTGGGTGGCATGTGTTCTCGGGGATTACGAACTTTTCTTCCCCAGATCCTACCACAAACCTCGCTTAGTGGCACTAACAATGGCGACGCCGGCCAGGTAATCGACCCCCCCCCGTGTGTCGGAGGTCAGAGAACACGTACCGAAGAAATAACGCGAAGACATTAGCCCTGTGTGCAGACCACGCACCAAACGTCTCACAGGGCACGATTTTCGGATATTTCCTCGTAGATCTCGACGTCGAGGCCTCGCGCGCGCGCTACGGCGCCGAGCGGGCGGATCAGCTGAGCCGGTGGTTGCAGGCGAGGCGGGGGCACGCCTCAGCGAAGAAACCGCGCGGAAAGGCGATCAGAGGCGGGAGATATCCGCAGACGTAAGGATGTGCATATGTGATAAGCGAACTAAGATATATAGATTTATATAGGATTTAGAAAGGGGGTTGTTTGCATAGGAATCTCTGTGGCGTAATGGGGGGGGGTGGGGTCTTCGTACCCCCCCCCCCCTTCTGGAGGGACGAAAACAAAGTTTCGGTACGTAGGTGTCGACGAAATGTTTTTTTGTGCGCCCTTGCCTGAACGCCACCTTTTCTGCCTTTTCACACTACTACTACTACCACTAGTAGTACTATCGCTATCACTACTACTATTGCTGCTGCCACAACTACATACAGAACACTGTGTTAGGAATGTGGTGGTCCCTGACCGACGACTGTCTTCATAGGCTAACACAGAGTCATGGCGAGACGAGCTTGACCCTGACTGATGATGGTTTAGACGATGGTGGATCACTTTAAATGGGCTCTCGCTGTGCCAACAAAAACTTATGTCACTATGAACAGTCCAAGTTCAGATGCAGATGAGAAGACTGGACTCGACGGGCAAGCACTCGTGTCCCTTCCTTTTTACTGAAACAAATTATCTCGTATGGTGGTACCCGCTACATACGACACCCAGGTCAATCTTACTCAAGTCACGTAGTAAACACTTTAATATTACGCTCTTGACCTAGCCAACGCTTTCATCTTATGCACGTGACCCGTCAACGCGTTATTACTTGGTGGAACGCAGTACCATATAAACTATGTGTCCTCCTCCATATGTTAAGATGCGGCCTCGAAAGGCCTGTAATTATCCGAATTTGAGATCATTGGATGGGTTTCGTATGATAAGGTTGGCGTTTTATATTCGGGAAAGTTAGGAAATAGATCGGAGGCACGTGCCTCCGATCTCAAAAGCTATCCGGGGATCTGGTGGAATCTAATAAATCTGCGTCTCTACGAAGGCAAAGAAAGTGAGTACTCTCCGAGGATATGCTCAATTGGCAAACCTGCAGGGGGCACTCTGTGCCCCCACCTATAACTTTACATGTGGCGTCAACAGCAGGACCATAGGTTTTTGGATCGTGGGTTTGAGTCCCACATCCACCATAATAAACTTTTCAGTCTTTCTCCTTGTCGACCTCGAAAAATATTCTTTCCGGTATACCCAGGTAATAAAACGGCTTGGATATTGACAGGTTCACCTGTATATCCGGCCGACCTGCTCTCCCGCCGTTTCAGGGGGGAAGAGTGTTATAAGGCTTAGTTTGGGTAAACTGTTCGTTAGCCTGTTGCAAGTAAGTGGTCAAACGGACTGATACCCCACTAATACCTTAATGCGTCGTGGACAGACCATGGGTTTTTGGGTCGTGGGTTCGATCCCCACCATCCACAATAAAAAACTTTTCAGATTTTCCCCATGTCGAACTTGAAAAACACTCTCCCTGGTATCCCCAGGAAATGAAACGGCTTGGATTTTGAAAGGTCCGCCCGTATATCCGGGCGACCTGCTATCCCGCCGTTTCAGGGGGGGAGAGTATTATAAGGCTTAGTTTGGGTAAGCTATTGGTTAACCTTTTGCAAGTAAGTGGTCAAACGGACTAATGCCCCACTAATTCCTTAACAAATGGCAGTGTTGTAAGGCTTAGTTTGGGTAAGCTGTTGGTTAACCTTTTGCAAGTAAGTGGTCAAACGGACTAAATACCCCACTAATAACTTTACATGTGGCGTCGACGAGCTTGACATGCTATTGTAGCAGCGTTCCTCCAATCTCTCCGTTTTTTTTTTGTACGAGCGGTTTTGCTTTTGCTTTCCATCGCGCCCAAAACCCCTCTTACTTCTCGGGTGGCTTCTCAATGGAGGGATCGCCCTTCCTCCGACAACGGCGACCACAACCGCAGTGAGATGGCAGGGGACCCCTCCTGCTGGTCGCCGAGCACGTACCACACGGATGACACCTTCCAACTACGTGTGGACGACACTGCTTATCGAAGCACACTCCTCGTGTTGGCTTTTGGTCTCTCCTGTTGGTCGCCGGACACCCACCATACAGACAACACCTTCCGAGTACGTGCGGACGACACTGCTTTTCGGAGCACACTCCTCGTCTCGGATTTTGGTCGCATCAAGTTACCGCCAGCTGGTCATAGACCGCTCCGCAGTGGAAATGCCCGAGCCCCACCCGTCAGACGTTTTTGCTCCGCGCTCTGCCAACATGTTGCACAGCACATCTCCGCGAGTTGCCAGCACAAGCCCCAAGATCGGCCATCGACTTGTACTCTTTTTGCGCTTCTGGGCTCCGAGGCATATATGCACGACGCGCCACGGACAAACAAACTAGAATCAACCCTTCGAATGACGTTCGACAGCGACTTCGCTCGCTGAGTGAGCCCATCGACCAGCATACACCTTGGCTGTCGGAGCCCGACCAGGCTTCGCGGGACCCCCTTGGACTACGGGCACCGTGCTCCAGGAGCTCATGTCGGGGCTCTTTCCTTGTGATCCTACCTGGGATGGAACAGGCGGTGCTCGTGGAATATTTGGGTATTTTCTTCCGGCCAATTTTTCCAGTACACGCGTTATCGTATGGGGTTTAGTACATAGGTCGATCCGTCTTGCGCGTCGGACAAATTGCTGCTCCCTTTCTGCCGAAAACAGTACAGCTTCAAATTTGACGAACCTCGGACCCCTCTCCGATCTTTCTCGATCAACAGCGTTCCACTACTGTGCGTCACGTAGCTTCAACCACCATTTTTTTTCAAGAGGTACTAACTACAGCGCAGCATAATGGGTTCCCTGTCAATGCATGCCATACACCGCCGGATTCTCTGCTGTAGAAGTCTCTGTACAGCATCCAAGCCGCCTATTTTGCTCCTGCCCATCCACCACATAGCTCGACCCTTCACTTCCCCAGCGTCCACAGTTACAGCACCGCCGCTCTGGCACCCTCCGCTGCTGTGCGAGTGCTCCTTGCAAGTTCGAATCGAGAGCTTTTTGTTCTTTCTGGCCCCCCAGTGACTAGACTTTGATTTTAATGAACACTGAAACTCTGTGCTGGCTTTTTTTTGGGCAAGGCTGTCGGCGTGTGCGATGCCCTATATTCCACCATTCATGGGTACGCGGGGACTATTATACCACTTTCTGTGTGGGCACAGCTGCGACAGTGCGGCTCTCTGCTTTGCTGTCAACGTAACTGTCCCTTTATCGGTCGGAGTGGGTAAGGATTTTTTTCTCAGATGTCCGGGCGTTAGGCCGTTTTCCTCCTGCCGATACATGTGCTGCCCCTCCACAATGCTGCTAAGATGAATGCTGCAAATACTTTTACGGGGTTCCACAAAGCGTCTAGGATAAATGCTGCAAACATTTTTACGGGGTTCCACAATGCTGCTACAAGTAGGATAAATGCTGCAAACACTTTTACGGGGTTCCACAAAGCGTCTAGGATGAATGCTGCAAACATTTTTACGGGGTTCCAAGATGCTGCTAGGATAAATGCTGCAAACATTTTTGCGGGGTTTCCACAAAGCTGCTAGGATAAATGCGGCAATTTGTTTTTTTTTTGCAGCTGCCACGACGGGTACTGTTCATTGAAATGCGGTTTACAGTTGGCGGAGACGCTGAGCACTATACTGTAGGAGCAAGCGCTGCCGTTCTACTGCTGTTGATAATTGTGCTGCCCTTCACGACACTGCTAGGGTCTACGCTCGCATTTTTTTTTTTTTTCCCTGCACATGTTCGGACAGCTACTGCCCGTTACAGAGCGCTTACTACCGTTCGCGGAGATACTGCGCTCCTCGCAGCTTTTAACAGTGCAGTGGAGATCAGCCCGTTTGATGTGGTACCTTTGGGGGCAAACAGCCTCTCTACTCAACTGTGGGCGTACACATCTTTTCTACAGCTGGCGTTGGTACTACACTACCCATCTGGTGCGGTTGAAATTGCCGTTACCTGTTAACACAGCAGTTATACTGCAGCAATCAGCAATACTGTAGGCGCGACCGTCCCCATTGAGTGCGGTCGGGGGGGTCTACCTTGTTCAGGGGGTTGTACTTCCCGTTTTTAAACGGTTGGTGCGCAAACCTATACTGTCTTACCCCCCCCTACACTACTGTACGGGCAGACGCTGCCAGTTTTTATACGGTTGGCTGTGCGATCCTTCACTGTCCTACGCCCTCCTACACTACGGTTGGGGCAGATGCTGCCAGTTTTTATACGGTTGGCTGTGCGATCCTTCACCGTGCTACCCCCCCCCCCATACACTACTGTTGGGGCGGATGCTGCCCGTTTTATATACGGTTGGTGCGCGATCCTCTACTGTCCTACCCCCTCGTACAGTACTGTTGGGACAGATAGATGCTACCGTTTTGGTGCAATGAGCGTCGACGTGTCAGACGACCTTTTACTGTGCTACCCCCCTACACTGTGCATGGGTTAAACGCTGGCTGTTTTGGTGCGATGAGTGTCAGCGTGCTGGGCGACTCGTAGCTGAGCTTCCCCCCTACACTACATCTAGGGTAAATGCTGCCTGTTTTGGTGCGATGAGTGTCGGCGTGTTGGGTGACCTTTCACTGTGCTACCCCCCTACACTTCACCTAGGTGAATGATGCCTGTTTTGGTGAGGTGAGTGTCGGCGTGTTGGGCGACCCGTAGCTGCGGCGTGTTGGGCGACCCGTAGCTGTGGTTTCACCCCTACACTACACCTAGGTTAAATGATGCCTGTTTTGGTGCGATGAGCGTCGGCGTGTTGGGCGACCATTAGCTGTGCTTCCACCCCTACACTACACCTGGGGTAAATGCTGCCTGTTTTGTTGCGATGAGTGTCGGTGTGTTGTGTGACTATTTACTGTGCCACCCCCTACACTACACCTAGATTAAATGATGCCTGTTTTGGTGCGATGAGTGCCAGCGTGTTGGGCGACACTTCGCCTTGATACCCCCTACGCTACACCTAGATTAAATGCTGCCTGTTTCGGTGCAATGAGTGCCGGCGTGTTGGGTCACCTGTTGGGCGACCCTTCACTGTACTACCCCCTACGCTACACCTAGGTAAATGTTGCCTTTTTTGGTGCGATAAGTGTCGGCGTGTTGGGCGACCTTTTATTGTGATAACCTCATACTGCACCAAGGGTAAATGCTGTCTGTTTTGGTACGATGAGCGTGAGCGGTTTTGTCGACGCTTTCCTGTGCTACCCCCCCCGCCTAGGTAAAATGATGCCTATTTAAGTGCGAAGGGTGCAGACATACCTTTACCGTGTTACACCCCCTGCATTGCGGTTGGGGTCAGTGCTGTCCATTTATTTGCTATTTTTACTGCGGTTCGTGCGGCGTTACCCATATACCTTACGGTCAGACTGGGCGCTGCCCTCGTGCCGCGGTTCTGGTGGATGGTATACTTCTTACCGCTGTCCTCCTTTTATACGGCTATTTCGCGTGGCTTCTACCATCCCTGATGCTGGTCGGAGTCGAGGCCAATATGTTGCTGTTTGCTGGAACACAGATAGACCGCTACTTACAGCAGGGATACCACAACAATATATCTGTCTCCACAGCTTCTTTACGCGTCGCCACTCCCCCCCCCCCCACCAGCACCATGTCTACCAGTGACGATGCGGTCTACTCGGGCAGACTACCGTCCCCCACGCGCCCCATCCAGGAGGCCCAGGGAGAAGGACGGGAACGCTCGAGGTCCGGCGAATTGAGACGGGGAGGACGCGACGAGAACCTTGGCGACGATAGTGACTCCAACACGAGTCGACAGCAAGCCACACCGACTGACCGTCTCGACTCGCCGGTCGACGAGGCGGAAAAACTCCTATCGGGCGCGAAGGCATCACGACGACAAATGTCCCAAGTCTCGAGGGAGCATCACCAGCTGTCCTCAGAGCACCACCGCCGACATCTGACCTCTCCGCGCTCGACAGAGCGCCTTCTCCAGAGCTACGAAGACCAGCGCTCCCATGGCGGCCCTTCAGACTCAGAGTCTGACCTTTCGCGGGCCCGAAGGGTTCTCGACGAGGCCAACGCGACCCTGCTTCGGCGAGAAGAACGCAGACGGCACGATGACGAACGTCGACGCCGCGAGGATCAAGCCCTCGACCAGGCGAGGGCCGCTGCTCGCGAGGCGTCCCGTGCGGTAGAGAGGGCACATCATGCCATTGCCCTCCCAGCCACATCGACTCCGGCGAGAGCTACCCCTTCCCCGGCCCGCCGCTGGGTGTTTCCTCTCGAGAGACACGACAAAGGGACGACGCTTTCATGTCTGGCAGCATTAAGTACATGGCTACCACGCCGAGGGTCGAGTTCTTGGCGCATTTGGCGGAGGTGGTCGTAGTAGCGGCCACGGCCTTCCTAACGTCAGAGCGACGGTCCTCGTTCAATGCGGAAGACCTTTCGGTCGGAGCAGTCTGGGCCCGCCGCGACAACTCGTCCGCCTTCAAGCAGATGAGAAGAGCACCTACCCTCGCCTTGGTCAAAGACTTAAGATTGGCCCACCACGACGCCCCTGACCCAGTCCTGTCGCCGACTCCAAAGGAAGCGCTGGAAAGAAGGCGCTCCACCAAAGAGCGGCGCGGTGGCAGCCGCGATCGGGGGGACCGCAACCGTGGAAGGGGTAACTCCGGGGGGGTTGGCGGCCTGAGTGGGGGAAACGGGGAAAATGGTGGGGGTAGTGGCCACCACAACCACCGCGGGGGTGGCAACGGTGGTGGAAACGTGGGAGGAGCGTCGGGTACTGGTGGTGGCCCACAGCGCCGCCAAGGGAGCAACCAGGCCCGAACAAACCGGAGCGGCTGTCGCAGCTCGGGAGGAGGAACCGGAGGACGGCGAAACAGCGCACGAGGGCCTTTTAGCGTGGGACGGCTCGTCAACCTCCTCACGCTCGTCTTCAAGCTTGAACACGGACCACGGCGAGGTGACGGTGGTAGCCGGCAAGAGGCAAGTATATCCTTCTCTGGTGGATATTGCCTCCTCCGCTGAACGGCTGAGCAAACTGACTGTGTCGGGTGACCGCACCAAGCCTGATAGTTCGGATATGGCTCGCGAGCGTACCGCCGAACTTGCTACCGCCGCGGCTCTAGCCAAATCCACGCCTGATGACCCGGTTGGGCGTGCCTATGTTAAGCTCCCCTATAAGGACGTATTACGCATTTCTGTGCTACCGTTCCCCGCCTCTTTGAACAAGTCTGACGGCACACAGCAACTCACGCGTTCGGTTCGGTCTGCAATGCCAGACATACTCATGCGCTGTGACGACCGTTGCCAAGAGGGCGCACGGGCGCCCACGTGGGTACCCGGTTGGATCCCCCCCCTCCGCATGGCATTCAACCGTGCCATAACACCTGACAGGCCCACGACCGCTCGCATGACCACTTTGATCGACGAATTCTATGAGCAGGTGTCAAGAGCGTTAGACGGAGGAGCATCTGGGCCCGAGGCTTTCACCCTCTTTCTACGCCTGCTCGTGAAGCACTTCGACCGGGTCGACACCGGCGAAGGCTACACTAAGTTGCATACTTCTGGAGTGTGTAACGGCACGCCTTTTTCTGATTCTAGTCTGGAGTTCCGTGTGCTGGTATCGGCAGTCACGAGGAGTGAGCGTGTTCTGTCTCCGGGGACGGATGTGGGGTTGGGGTGTTTAGGATGGCGGTCAACGAGTAGTTTCCGACGCTCATGCCTACGTTGTACCCTGGCTCGAAGGCTACGGACCCACGGCCATATGCCTCGTTAGATGCCATGTGGCAAGCGTTTAGTGACTTGGCGCACAGTAAGACACCTGCCGTTAGCGACGAAAGACATTTTTCTTTACCTGTTTCTTCGACGGGATCGCGATCATCCACCCCGTCGGGGCACCGGCCCGCCGTACATGGGCGCAGCCAGGGCCGAGTGCCGTCCCAGTCGCCTTCTTGGCATATGGGTTCGAGCCATAATCCGATTGTCATACCGATTGCTGATTCCACCGACCCCTGGCTAGAAAAAATATCCAACTGCTGGCCCCTAGAAGAATAATACCATGCAGAAGTTTTCGCTGTTAGTGCCTCGTTTAAGACCGACGACCCTCCCCTCTGAAGCGGCCTCCTCACGCCTTCCGCCCGTGCCGCGGCTCTCCGAGAAAACAGGGGTCATTGCCTCAACTGTCACGAAGACACTCACTCCTTACGCAACTGTAGGCATCTCTTTATCAACGCCAGCGGCTGTCTAAACCCCGAACACGGTCAACTCGGCGATGATAACGTTTTCCGACGGTCGCAAGCACGTATGGTTAGCTACCGCCGCGACGGAAGGTCTTCTCGCTCGCAAACGTACAGAAAAAATCGCCGAAATAGTTCAAACCAATCACGAGGGTACCCACGGGACCAGGGACAGACAACCGGCCACAGCGGTAACTATAACAGCACATACACGCGTGGCCAACATGGTGCTGTCCCACCCTCGCCAGCCTCCTCGGCTTCCGTGCCTGCTCCGGGGAAGCGTTTCGGGGCAACCCACAATCCGAGCGCAAACCCCAACGCGCCCCAACCAGGTACCTTTAATACTGGCAACTGACAGGGCGACGGCGGTATGGCACACCCGACCCGTACGCCGACGGCACTGTCGAGGACACTTCCTTTGCTTTCGCAAGATGCTCGAGTGCCTGTCGTTCGCCTTACACGTGGCGCGGCACAACTTATTTCTGGCAAGAGCCCACCGCTCCTTCGTCGCCTGGTGACGACGTTCACGGCGTAGTACCGGCGGTGGGGACCAGCGCTCCCAGCATGCCCCCCCCCAGCTAGGTTACACTTTTTACAAAGGGGGTGCGCGCTCCCAGCGACGCCCCCCTCGATCATGGTCCCGAGTTCGGGAATGGGGACCAGCGCTTCCAACGCCGTTACCTCCTGCCGTGGCTCAAACTCGACAATGGAGGCACGCGCCCCTAACGCTGCCCCCCTCAACCATGACACAGGAGCCTGCACCTTACACGCTCCCCCTAGGCATTCGTCGCGCAGCAAGAAGACTGCGGCGACGACGCGTCGCCGTCATACGCGAGCGGGTTAATCTCCACTTCTTCCTGACCGTAAAGCGGCGGTTGGTTTGAGCTGTGGGAAAGCCAACCTATATACACCGAGATCTTTCACAATATTTGACCCGGTGTCTCCTCGCGATAGTAGCGGGCGCTATATCCTTTTCGCCATCAAGGAGGAGGCGACCATCTTAGCTACCTCGTCTTTCTTCTCCAAGCAGGCTAACGGGAAGGACCCCCGTCGGGCGAGGAATTTATTTCCACTTGCCCGAGCCCCGCTCTCGAAGACACTCACAGGGTTTACGGGCCATGCTCCGGCTTGTAGCACGGTAACCCACGTGCACCCGGTTACGTCTGCCCCAGTGGCACAGGATAGAGATCCGACACTGCGCAACCAGCAAGTGGTGACGCCACGGCCTTCAGTCTGATCAGCTGGACGCTATTTCCGTGAAGATACGGAGTAATTGCGCCTCTCGTCAAGCAGTAACAGCTCCGAACCCACTGTCCCCTCGGGTGCAGTGAGAGCAGTTCCTTGCGATTTTACCACAAAGAGCGGCAAGGCCACGACGCAATCCCCCTTAGGTTTGGGCTCGCGCCGTGCTCCCGAGGCCGGGCGTTCCCAGGCGGGGACGCTGCAGGCCCAAAGTGCCGGAGACTGGTGGCCCCAGATGGGGACATTACAGGCTCATATGCCTAACACGACCGCCGACGGGTTGGCAACGTCGACGTTCGACCCTTCCCTCGAATACTCTACAGAAAAAGTAGTGTTGTTCTGGCAACCGCCGTCCTTTCTCTGGCATTGGTCCCCTTCGTCGTTTGTCGTCAACGACGTATATTATTCTTGCGCAGAGCAGTTTATGATCGCCTAAAAGGCTCGGCTTTTGAAGACCATCGCGCAGTGGAGCTCATCATGCCATCGTCTGACCCCAGCACACACAAACGCGTCGGTCGAGGCGTGCGCAAATTTGACACCGTCGCTTGGGCAGGGAGAAGCAAAATGCCGTGTTATCTGGCAACTATGACAAACTTACGCAAAACCCAGCCATGACAAATCACCTTTTGAGCACTGGCAACAAAGGTTTGGCAGAGGCCAGTCCTCTAGACACAGTGTGGAGTATAGGTCTCCGGGCGGACAACCCCCACGCCAAGGATCTACACAAGTGGAGAGGAAAACAATTAATTGGTTTGGCACTCTCTGCCGTTCGCGAAGCTATTCGCGACAGCGAGGCCGGATTGCCACACCCGCCCTCCCCTTGTCGATTCCGCAGCCCCACCGGAAATGCTGGAATCCACGACATTTTGTCCGCTCAGCAGTCGCGCTTGGGGGCCGCGGTCGACGCTGACCAAGGCCCTCCTTCGGCCTATTTTTCGAGTACATCCGCCGATCAAAGCCCGGAGGTTTTGGCGATAGCTTCTCGCCGCGCCTCAGACCGCGCACTGCCAGAATATGGCCCCTGCCTCGTTAGGGGTACCGTGACGCTGGACGACGTTTCGTTCACTACCAATATTGCAAAGCATAGCGGAGAGGACGTCATTGCGCCCGACAGATGTAGGGCGCTGCTTCACACTGGCTCCCCCCAAGCCTTCATCGGACGTAACGAGTTGGATCGTATGCTATCGGTAGGCGCCGTCTCATCGGCTTGCGAGCGGCCCAGCAGCTTTCGTTCCTGGGGTCGTTTTGGTGAATCCACCCCTTGGCGGACCGCGACCCACATCCGTCTGAGCTTTCAATTCTTCCACGAAAAGGATCGACATGCTTTCTCGCGGTGTGAGCATGCGTGGTTCCTCCATCAGCCAAGCAGCACGCTGTCTTGCTGGGCCGTGACAGTTGGATGCGCTTCAACACCGGTTCGTACCGCGCCCTGCTCCCTCGTCCTCTAGATGACCGGGTTTTGGGCGAGCTGACGTGTTCCCACCACGCCACAGCAGGCGTAGCGGCTCTTGTCGTCGACCCCGCACCATCGAACGGTGCTTTCCACCTTCGCTTTGATGGCACCACAGGTGTCACTTTTTCGGACGAGCCCCAACTGCTCGTGGTCAACTTGTTGCGCAGTAACGGCTCTCCTACGCTCACATGACACTATTTTGTCGACATACTGCCGCAGCCGGACATTCTTTCGGGGCAGAAATACTTTGTTGCTTCAGGACGACGGGTGCTTTCTTTAATAGGTGTCGCGGACCTCGAGTCAGGCGACCTTGTTGGGGTCGCCGACTCCCCACTTTTGCCCATCCCGCGCGGTGCCTTGCAACACTCCATCAAGGCTGCGGGTCCCCATCCTGGTCGGACTCGGACAGCCAGGTCTCTGCGGTCGCGAGCTCGACGGACGCGGAGGGGATAGCTTCCGCCGTACCGCCGCCCTCGCCGACGCTAATGGAACGTTTGAACCTAGCCCAACGTTCTGCATTTTTACGCGTCTGAGCCCGACTCCCACCCCATCTGCGGGAGGTCGCGTTCGACTTACACGACCCTGGTTGGGACCCCCCGACCATGTAGCAACTGGGGGATGTGCTCTGCGACTTTTCTGACGTGTTCTCTACCTCGAAGACGGATTTTGGTCATGCTCCCTAATGCCCATTAAAATCTCGGTTCCGGAAGGTAGCGCTCCGGTCACTTCACGGCCCCATCGCATAAACCCTATACTGGCCAAAGAAGTGGACGCGACCCTTAACCAGTACCTCGCGGCGGAGCTGATTCAGCACTCGGCCTCACCGCACTCGAGCCCGCTGGTGGTCATCCCAGATAAATCTGGCATTGGGTGGATCACGGCGAACTACAAGAAGCTCAACGAAATCAGCAAGCTCAGCCAACTGCCGATTTCTCGAGTAGGCCAGGTCCTGGACTCCTTAGGCCCAGGTTGAGCGTTTTCCCTTTTCGACTTGGTTTCCTCGTTTCACCAGAAAACGGCACACAAGGACACAGTCCCCCTTACAGCGTTCTGCACAACCACTGGCCTTCATGAGTGGCTCGTTATGCCTCAGGGCAGCAGAGCCTTGCCTGGGTGGTTCGTATAGGTTATCAATGAGGTGATCAAGGGCTTGACACAGGTGGCAGCTTACCTCGACGATGTCATCGTGTTCGACTCCGACCCGGTAGCGCATGTTCGGACGATTCGCTGCCTCTTCGAACGTCTTCGAAAGGACACTCTCAAGCTTTCCCCCTCGAAAGCGCGTTTGGGCGCCACCGATCCGAACTTTCTAGGCCACTCCATTTCTCCAGCAGGCCTACGCCCAAATTCGGAAAACAGTGTCGGCATTGACCAATGTGCCGATGCCCATTGACATTAAGGAGGTGCGCGTACTCATGGGTGGTATCAACTATTACCCCAATTGTTTGCCCGACGTATCGAAGAGACTTCGTCCGATTAACGGGCTCCTTCGGAAGGGGGTAACGTTTGCCTTCACGCCTGCTATGGAGAAGTTGGTGAGAGAAATCTTGGCGGAGCTCACGACCCCGCCGGTTCTCGTTTTCCCTGATTGGGACGCCGTCGCCGACGCCACACGCCCGTTTCTCGTGTATTGCGATGCCTGCATCGACGTGTTCGGAGCCGCTCTCGAACAGAAGCAGACGACCGGCTCCATAAACCCCATCGCGCACATCAGCCGAGCTACGCTCGACTCGAAAATGCATTGGGCTCCTCTCGATTTGGAGGCTGGCAGCATTGTCTGGGCTCTCAAGCGCCTCCGCGGATACCTTTGGAGCACTAAGTTCCGACTATTCTCAGACCACAAGGCTCTGGAAAGCATAGGCAAAGTGGGGAACCAACAGGCCCGAGTCCAGAGATGGCTCGAGTTCTTCACCGCATTCGATTACTCCCTCGAATACCGAAAGAGGAAGCGAAAACGTCAACGCTGACATCCTGTCTCGGTTGCTGGAGCCTGCCGCGGAACGCGACCGCAATGGCTCGTCGAGTCTCACCCCTGTTGAAGATGGTGGCATTCACCTCATAAGGGCGTGCGGGCTGTACACTCCTTCCTCTCCGATTCCGGGTGTCGGCTTGGGTGGGCTAATGCCCCGCACCGAAATTAATGCCTTGGGAAGGCTTCCTCTCACCCTTGCCGACCTTTGCGATATTCGCACACACGGGCCACGTATGAGGCTTGACGGCCTTCCTACTCCTTCCAGTAGATTCGTCGCTCGTGTTTTTGCATCCAGCGTCACGTCGATAGCTCGCCCGGCCGAGACGGGGGCTAGGGTACAGCCGACTACGATTTCGCTTCGGTTTTTGCTGTACCCACCGTGGCCAACGAGTACCCCGCCGAAGCCCCGGCTGCCACGACAGCAGTGGCTCAACCGACTCCTTCCCGGAGCTCAGTACAAGGGACTGACCCAGTCGAGCCCACGGGCACGACCGCGCCCGTCCCAACCTCGCCTGGATCTCCAGCGTCCCAGACGATGACGCCTTTTTAGACCGCATCTCCACTCGGACGCGCCGGCGTTCAGCAACAGCAGCTGGTAAGGCAACCCCTGCTGTCGACTATGGCTTCGGGCCTGGCGGGGTCCCCCAGCCATCGTCCAGACGATTTACAACTCCGCCGCGAGCCCGACGACCGCCGCCCCTACCCTTGTCGACCCGCCGGCCCGCACGGTAACACTTCCGTCCGACCACGACCACGCAGAACCTATGGGAACTCCGCTCCTACGGCTTACGCCTTCTCCTGGTGACACGCCGGCTACACGTACAACGTCGGATGCCTTCGACGACGCTGTTGGGTCACGGTTCGCGGATTCCGTCGCACGTTATTCGCACACCGATTGGAAGCGCGAACAGCACGCAGAGCCGACGTGCCACGCCACGATACGTTACATCTCCATCAGCCGGCCGTCGGTCCTGCCACCCGAGATCTTGGCAATGCCACCCCTTGCCCAAGCGTCCCTCCCTGTCAGACATCCAGGAGCTGGCGGGTAAGGGTCGATTACATACAACCGACGACGGCATGGTCCTACTTGTCCGTAACCCGACACTCCCGCCAACAAGCTCTGACGAACCCAACTCTGTGGGGCGAGCTGCTTGCTTGCTAAACGATGAGCCAGTTCGCATCTACGTTCCCCTGCTCATGCGCCCTTGGATCATACAAGCTTGTCACTCGACGGCCTCTTGTCACCTGGCACCACGCGCACGTTACCCATGCTGGAGCGTTTTTATTGGTGTATTGGCATGAGTGTGTGCACCCGGTGGTGGCGTTGCTACTGCTTGAAGTGCCAAGCGCGGAAAACCCCACGGCTGACTGTCCGCTGGCCCATCATTACAATTCCTCTGCCGGAAGGTCCAGGTATCGCCGTCATTGTTGATTACTTCGGCCTCCTTCCGGTCACACCACTAGGCAACACCCACATCCTGCTGTTCACTGATCGCTTCAGGCGTCGGGCCGACATGTTCCCCGTCACTGCCGCTGAGTTCACCACGGTGGGTACAGCCAGTATCCTCGTGAACTAATACATCCCCTTGTTGGGGTGCCCGCGCACCATACTCTCGGACAACGGACTGAAGTTCTGCTCCAAGCTTTCACAAGCTGTATATCAGCTGTTCGGTGTGCACAAGCTTGTTACAAGCTCCTATCATCCCAACTGTAACAGGGGCGTTGAGCGGGTAAATCACACCATGGCACAAATGCTGGCTATAGTCGTCAACGAGCGACAAGATGATTGGGACTTGCATCTGTTCCACGTAGAATTGGCTTACAACAAATCCGTCAGCGCGGCGACGGGTCTGGCGCCCAACGAGGTCCACATGGCCAGACTCCCACGGCTCTCCCTGACGGGTTTTGACCGCACTGGTGCCGTGGGACACCAGAGTCTGGCCCGTGACCACCTGGTCTATTGCGACTTGGCCACCGACCGGCAGAAGCGCGCGAACGACATTGTCCGCGCACACCACGCCCTGACCGTTTCCCGTGTTGACCGCAGAAACTCCGCCCTCGCCGACGCGCTGCGCCCAGCACCTAACTTCACTGTGGGTGGTTGGGCATGGGTATACAATTCTGCCTCTACCATCCACCAGGGTGTGAAGGCGAACACCGACGACAAGGTCCCCAAGGCCAAACTCGCGCTTAAGTGGACGGCCCTGTGCAAGATCCTGGCCGTCGGTCCCTGCTCCGCCGCCGAGACCCCGGACGACTCCCCGCTCGGGAGCAACTTCCTTAATTTTGATCGCCCTTCCGACCTGCCTGGTTCGGACGCTCGGCGGCGTGTTGCTGTCGAGCGCTGCAAACCCTGTGCCAATCCCCACGACAGCGGGGACATGCACAAATACCTACCAGCGGGGATGACACAGTACGTGCTCAACAAATTTTCCAAGAAGTCCCCGCTGTACCACGTCACTTAAGACGACGTTTCGACTCCCCTCCAACGGCTGGAGGTGGAGCAGATCACCGGTCATCAGTCTGTACGGGGGCAAGGTGGCTTCATCGCGGTGCTAAACACGACGCATTGGGCGGGACTCTCCGAAACTTCCTGGGAGCGGGAAATGGACCTACACCTCTCCCGCTCCCACAGTTTGCGTTATTGGGCCGGAACCCCGGATCAGCACCGCTAAACCAACCGCCTCTACCACCACATGCGGATGGGGGCGGCACAGCGGGAGCTCTCCCGCAACAACGGGGAACGTTTCCTAGCGCCGGCCTACGCCTGTGTTCCCCGCGCCGATTGGCTCCGTCGCTACCACCACACAGTACTCCCTATGAGAGCCCACGTTTGGTACAAAGGAGACGATGGGTTATGGTGGCTTGAAAAAATCAGCCCGAGCACTACCGATGAAAAGGTATACCTGGTCCGGGGTGTGGACGACCCGGGACCGATTGAACTTCCTCTTCCCCCGGCGCGCTACACGACTTCAACAGGAGCCGTACGAGGCTCTTGGTGCTTGCAAATTCACATCGCCAGTGCGTTTCCTCGGGGAATCCAACGTAACGTAGACGAATCTCGAGGCGCGGCCGTGGCTAGTTGACTTTCAAGCCGCCACTGCTCCTCGATAGTTCTTCAATTTTTGGGGTTATGAGTTTTGAGTATTTTCCTTTGGGTTGTTCGTACTGTCCAGAGGGTCTTCGTCGGGTTTTGGGGCGGTTCTTCCTTCAATTTTTTTTTCTGTCCTGCCGAACCCACTGCTCAATGCCGGGTCAGGATTCGGGTAAAAAGCCGCTATCTGAGACGCAGGGTTGCCGCCTTTTCGTCATTATTCAATTTGGCCCTGCCGACGCCCTCCTCAGCCCAGAGCCAGGGGGGCGACCAGGGTACCCTGTTCGCGCGTAACGTGGTACAGGGCTATGTACGGGTCTGTGTGTCATCTTATATCTTTTGTGCGTTGTGTTTGTTCTACTTTGTTTTTCCGTCTAAACGCTTTCCCCCATTAGCGGGGCTGTACGTGTTGCCACCTTCTATTCCTGGTATTTGTCGTTTCCTTGTCTAACCCCCCGCCTTGCCGATGGCCGCGAGAGGTTTTTCGTATTATTTCTCCCTTGTGTTAGCGCCTGTGGTCCCCTCCTTATCGACGAGGGATCGCCTCGCCATAGTACCTTATCTGTGGTTGATTCGCCGCAGAGTCTTTCCTGACCCCTCCCGCCTCACCGGTGACATGCGGCAGGTTCTAGAGCCTTTTAGCCCCCCCCCCGCCACACCGGCGGCACGAGGCAGGTTTTTGGTGGGTGGCTTTTGCCTTGTTGTAGGGTCTGCATTTCTTTCAACTGCTTTTCTTCGCGTGTTCCTGGCTCCATAGCCAGCCGGTTAGAGGTGTGGGAGTGGGTTTGGAGGAGCCGCATCTTCGACTCATGGTCTAGTTTGAAGAACCGGAGTTTCCCCGAATCTCCCACATTCTTGCATATGCGACTCATCAGGGTGGGCTACTGTTAAGATACGGCCTCGAAAGGCCTGTAATTATCCGAATTTGAGACCATTTGGATGCGTTTCGTAGGCTTTTTATATTTGGGAAAGTTAGGAAATAGACCGGAGGCACGTGCATCCGATCTCAGAAGCTTTCCGGGGCTCTGGTGGAATCTAATAAAGCTACGTCTCTACGAAGGCAAAGAAAGTGAGTACTCTCCGAAAGGACCTGCTCAACTGGCAAACCTGTAGGGGGCACTCTGTGTCCCCACCTATAACTTTACACATACTCAAAATAAACGTTTTCTACCACATGGTTCGACAGCTTACCAAGTACTCTGCAAACACTCATTTGACTATGTAATTACCACCTACGTTTAACCGATGGATTCCTTGTGAATCTTTCTATTTAACTCTCCTCCGTAGATGAAATTACCAAGTTCGTGTTCTGTAGGGTACGCACAAACCATACCCGGGGTATTTACCCCAGGTATTCCCCTACAAAGAACTTCTGTGAGTTATGTAGGACACTCATACGTACCCGTACTTGGAACTTCTGGAAGTTCGGCATGACATTGATACCCGTACCCGGAACTTCTGGAAGTTCTGTAAGCCAGTGCCACAAATACCCGGGGTGCAGGTATATCATCTTCATAACGTTTGTGAGTTCTGTACGCCCGTGCCACAATACCCGGAATTTCTGTGAGTACTGTAACACGTCATTACCGTACCCGGAAGTTCTGCAAGTTATGTAAAATCCCCGTACATACCCTAACCCGGAACTGCTGTGATTTTCGCAAGACTGTCACACAAACAATACCCGAAGTACGGGTATACCTTTGGTACAGTACCCGGGGAGTCCACATGCAATAATTCAGGTTTAATAACCCAAAGAGTGTACTATGCACTGTATTTTGATGTCACATCTTGTCGTCATAAAAACCAACCGAACACCGAATGTACAGCAGTAGTAGCAGCACGTATTATATATGATAGTAGCACCCACTGCTGTAGGTCCTGTCCATGTTTCTTCTGTTTATAATCCGTGGGCACGTATTGGTATAACGAAGGACACTTTTGAATGAACTCATTTTTTGTGAATTCGATTCGATTCGATTTAGTGGAAACATACCCGGTAGAAATTTAGCGTTTATCGGGAAACCACGTACCATTATCTTCTCCGATCGTAATAATAGTCGCCGACCAATATCCTTAATGAGGACACACAACCCGTAAAACACGCGCGATCGGAGTATCACACAGAGCTTGCAAAGACGAGGTTTGACAAAATCTTCGATCTCACAGCTGGACGAAGGCGCATAAGGAAGGTTATCCCGCACATCTAACCCCCCCCCCCCCCCGACCCCGCCAAAAAACTTTTTCATCAAGATTTTTATTTTTTTTTACTTTGTTTCCTTGCTTGGTGGTTCGTTTCCTGGCTGTGCCCCTGTGGATGGTTTACTGCACACTCTTGCGTTAACAAAGAGGCTTGGCAAGCAAGCCAACATTGCAAGAGCGGGGGATGTCAAAATGTACATTAAGTTGTTTAGGTATGTAAATCCTTGTGTCAATGCAAGGTGGTCAACCTAGTCAGAAATATTCAATAGTTGGCAACCGCCGCGCTTGGGCACGAAACCCTGTAAGCCTCCGTGCCCTTGATGTCCAAACACGGCGCGCACGTGCCTCCTAGTTTTTCCACCGTTCCCGCACAGCCTGGGCTCGAGATGCCGCGGGAGGCAGTTGGCACCGCGTGGAGATACACGCGATTC
The DNA here is from genome assembly GCA_012845835.1 of Undaria pinnatifida. Taxonomy (NCBI): domain Eukaryota; class Phaeophyceae; order Laminariales; family Alariaceae; genus Undaria; species Undaria pinnatifida. The sequence goes on from JABAKD010000016.1 coordinate 21,303,964, forward strand.
AGGTTTATCCGAGCCTCCCACGACACCCCCTGGTTGCCAATACCATCGAGAGTTGATGGGTAGTGTTGGAGAACAGGCTCCCGGACAGCCGGACGTAATCCCGCGCAGTAGATGGGAGCGTGGACAAGCGTCCTATCGGCGGGACCACTCCCATCTGCCGCGTCGGAGAAAACACCATCCAATAAAAATGCCCGCGCCCTCACAATCCTCAAGCGGGACCATAACTCCCTTCGCAACCACGTCAGCGAAACTGCCCGCACCCGCACCGCCCTCATCCTTGCTCACAACTCCCGTCACAACCACGTCGGCGTCACTGCCCGCGCCCGCACCATGCTCACAACTTCCATCGCCACCACGTCAGCGTCACCGCTTGCGCCCCCGGTGCTGCTACTCTCCATCAACACCGGCGACTCCTTCGCGCCGTCCGTGGCGCTCTTCGGTTTGAAAATATCCAGCAATGTGCGCCCGCTCCCCACCGATACCGCGGCACCAGCACCCCTGTCGACATACGTTGGTCGACATGAAACTTGCGACATGAGCAATAGCAATTGATCAGCCGTGGAAAGGAAATACGAGTTTGCTCTTGCTTTTCACATACACACATCGACAAAACCTGCAGACTCATACACCGCGCGACTAAAATACGTCCAGCGTGGCAGTTCCCAAACCGCTGAACACGCGCGAACGGCCTCCCGTAAAAATCGTGAAGCAGTGTATTAACAACCAGGTATATTTCACAAACACCATATCATAAATGAAACATTGATCTAATGTACCACGCAGATTGCAAAGTTGAGTTTCAACCATTCCATCGTTCGTAGTCACAGATGACGTTTTACAATTTTTTATCGAAACTGCTAGTGCTAGCGAATGCAACAACTGCTGTCCTCACAAGTCCTCACTTTTGTTGAAGCGACTGTTCGTGAGTCTCCACGTGGGTCCGGCTTAGTTGCTCTATACTGCGTCCGAAATCGCGCTCGCACTTTTTTCACACCCAGCTGCCGCTGCTGGTTTTGCATCGATTTTTCCGATAGGCAAAGTGCTCTGCTCGCATGTGAAAGGCGTGCAGGGACCAACAGGGACGCGGAGTAACTTAGCTGGTCCGCATTTCGTGCGCGTTTTTTTTGCGATTTTGATCATGCGGCTACGGCGTCTGATATTGCTGCTCTGCTGCTGCTGATGCTGATGCTGCCAAGGCTAGGCTTCTGCTTCTGCCGATGTTGTCAGTTATTGGGCAGGAGGTAGCACGACACACACACTGCTCGATGGTTAGCACTTTTACATATGATAAACCAGAATTCTGTCTTTCCAGTGCTTCACGCGGCTGCTGCTGCTGCTGCGAGGTGCACGATACCCTCCAATATCACACTACATCCCTCATGCCTCTCCACTCACTCTCTGTGCTGTGCCGAACACTCATGCTCAATGGCCCGGCCCTCTTCCATTCCCGAACCGTCACCGAAGTTGGCCCCGCAGCAGCAGATGGAGTCCTCGCCATCGGCTGGCTTTCCGCAGACGCTTTGTAGCCAAGCGGTCTTGTCGAAGGAGGGTGTAGCAGGCGTCCCGTCACCTTGGAGGCTGTGCTTATTGTGACCACTCTCTCTTGCTCTCTCCCTTTTTCTCCGTTGCTCTGCGCTGTGCGTCGCTGGTACGCAGGCTGCTGCTGCGCGACCAGGAAGCTGCATGTCTGCTCTATAGTACCCCTCCTGCCCCTTTATTATATAGGGTTTAGAATGGGGGTTGTTTGCATAGGAAATTATGTGGCGTAATAGGGGGGGGGTGCGGTCTTCGTACCCTCCCCCCCCCTCTGGAAGGGCAAAAAACGTTTTGGTACGTAGGTGTCGAAAAAATGTTTTTTTGTGCGCCCTCGAGCTGGAGTGTATTTCTTTTTGTATAATAGATCTGCCGTGACGGCGATGCAGCAACCATCGACGTGTAGAAATATCTTCTGTGTTTCCGGTATTTGCGCTTCTTCTTTGTCACGGCACTTGGCTTATCAAGCTGTGGTGGCATATATGGGCTTGCGACAGCTATTATTTCCGCTATGTATGGTATAATCATAGCGCAGTACAGCCGTGAGCACGGCTGCTAACCCGGTCGCCACTCATTGAGGCTTACGATATATGTCGCCTCTCTGTGGTAGTTTTGTCGATGATTCATAATTCCCTTAAAGCTACGACAGATTGCCTCGGCGACATTGGCCCAGTGAGAACATGTTATCCATGCAAGATGGATTAGATCCTCCAATTCAAAAATCGAACTTCCTCCCGAGGGGGTGTGCATTTACCCGGGTATTACCCGTACCCGGAACTTCTCTAAGTTTTGTAGGGCATTCATACCCGTACCCGGAACTTTTCTAAGTTTTGTAGGGCATTCATACCCGTACCCGGAACTTCTGTAAGTTCTGTAGGGCATTCATACCCGTACCCGGAACTTCTGTGAGTTCTGTAGGGCATTCATACCCGTACCCGGAACTTCTGTAAGTTCTGTAGGGCATTCATATCCGTACCCGGAACTTCTGTAAGTTCTGTACGCCCGAGCCGCATTACCCGGAACTTCTGGAAGCTCTGCAAGACTTTCACACCCGTACCCTAACTTCTGTTGATTCTGTAGGACATTAATACCCGTATCGGGAACTTCTGTGGGTTCTGTACACCCCGTGCCACAATACTCGGGGTACGGGTACAGCACCTTTCGTACCTGCCCAGAACTTCTGTGAGTTCTGTAAGCCCGTGCCACAATACCCGGAAATTCTGCAAGTTATGTAACACTTTCATACCCGCACCCGAAGCCTCTGGAAGTTCTGTAAGACTTCCATACCCTTATCCGGAATCCACAAACCTTACAGAACATGACCTTGAGAATTATCAAATATGATGGGCCACAACCACCGTTAAAATATGCTGGTTTGAACCGTGGTTTGCAAACTACCGTGTCAGAGTGTGTCATCTTTCTCTGCTCAGCTTTACTCTACTTTCCTTGTGCAAGGCGTCGTTTGCAGGAACAAGATCGTGTCAGAGTGTATTGTCCTATTTCTGCTCAGCCTGCGTATGCTATGTGTTAGATCTTCCGAAGATCATTTCACCGCCTCCCCTCGTTGGCCGGTAGGTTTTCTCTAACGATGTAGGGCAACTCAGGTCTCCCATTGCACGTCACGGTGGACGTTATAGAGCCAATGGTGTCTTCGGCTAGATGGGCAATCGCCTCCGGCGCTTTTGACGAGGTCTGCCTTATTTCTGCTCTAACATCATCCATTACTGCTGTCAGTTTGTGTGCAAACTCCCCTAGATATGATTCGTTCTCCCTTTCGAGTCTTGCCTTCGTACGACTAAGTCTACGCCCGCATTCGTTTTCCCGCTTTTTTAGCTTCTCTAGATGATACCCCTCCCACGCCCCCCGTTCGCCGTCAACCCCCTTGACCTGCACGTTGCTGTCGATAAGTTTTCGAGGTGAGACAATCTGATCTAAACTTGGGGTGGCAGCTTTGGCCCATGCGCTGGTGAAGAACTCATACAAGCGCTGGGGTTCCATCAAGTCCTCATATTTCCCTTTTTCGATTACATTCCACACAAACGTTGCAAATGACTTATCGAAGTAGTCTTCGACGCCGTGCTTGATGGTCCAGTTGGCGATCTCCGCCGCTGCCTCTTCTCTGTAGTTCTCTTCCAAGCAAAAAAAAAACTGTCGTACAAGCGTGTTCGCCGTTCTTGTCCGGTACCTATACTGTCGTTGGATATCTCCCCGGTGTGAGCCTCCCCGCGTTCGTGATTGTCGGGCATGGTGTAGATGTTGATATAGTAATGTGTGATTATGACATGTGGCTTCGTTCAAATATCTCCTGCTGATCTCGATCCATCGCGCTGTCGAATTCCCGTATTGTTAAAAAATACGCATGTTGTCGTCATAATAACTTGGTCTCTGTCCAAGTCGATCTTGGAATACTTCCTTCTCTCTTTGTCATTTTTTGACGTGTACTCATTGTCGTCGTCGTTGTGGAATATCTTCCTTGAGGTCGATCTTGGGTTGCTCGTTCCTCGTTAGATCTCGTTTCTTGTGGTTTATGCTCGATAAGGTTCAGTAGGTGCCGATGCTCGTTCTTCGTGAGGAACTTAGTCCCGACGTCTTCCAGTTGCTGCTGTGTTGCCCAGTGGTGGCGGTGATTTTTTTTTTTTTTTTCACACACATGTACTTTTCCAGCTTCTGGACAAGCCGTCGTCACAGGTGTCGTCCCTTCTCCCCCCCGGTCCTTGCCTTCAATATTATCGCACATAGGGTTCAGCAATTCCCACTGCTCGTCGATTTTTCATCAAGTGTTGCTAACTCACGCTCTCGCGTTTTCCGCAAGTCAATTTGTGAACAAGAAAAAGTCGCCACGAATTTATACGAGTATGCACTCGGGGGCATTCGAACTCACGAAACTGACCTATACCAAGCTCGAAGATAACCTGATAGGCCACCAGGGCTACCGGCATATCCGCCCTTGACGAGCTCTACAACATAAAAGAAGCGCAGAGCGATGTGTTTCGTGTGAGAGCTGTAGGGGCTGTTTCCTGCTATGTGTAAGGCTGCGGTGTTGTCGCCAAAGAGCAGTACACTTTCAAACAGCCTTCCAAATCCCAGCTTGGCCTTCATGTTAGATAGATACACCGCCTCCTTGCTTGCGTGTGCCATAGAGAAGTGTTCCGCATTCAAAGCCAACTACGCCGTCATGTTCTGGCGCGCAGTCTTGACGCTCAGTGGCCCTCCAGCCAACATGAACAAGTAGCCGGAGGTTGACTTGTGGTGGTCAGGGTGGTTGCCCCAGCTCGCATCGCAATACCCATCATTTCGAAACACCCTGTCTTGTACGTGATTAACAGGCCCATACCTCGATTTAGGTAGCGGAGAAGATGATTTGCTGCTGTCATGTGTAGTTTGAATGGTTTTTCGTGACTCGATCCAGTTGGTTGACGGTGTAGGTGATATCGTAGCGCGTGCATTGGCTCAGGAACATCAGAGAACCCGTGATGGCCTGGTAAAGTTGGATGCCCGTAGAGTCAAGCAGCATCGTGTCCGGTTTGCTTGAGGGATAACTCCGCTCCTGCCCCCGTCGTGTGCACTGGGTTGCATTCTGCCATGCCAAATCGCGCCAGGACTGACTTGACGTAATGCTCTTGGCTAATGGTCAGAGTCTTAGCCTCCCTGTCTCTGGCGATTTGCATGCCTAGCACCATCCAGACGTCTTCCATGTCAATCATGGCGAATCGGTCCATCAGCTGAATTTTATCGTTCTTCAATAGCTCCGTGTCTCCTCCAAGAAGAAGGAGGTCGTCTACGTACATGATCAGAACGCTAAGGTTGTAGCCTGAGCCGAAGATGTAGACACATGGATCAGACGCAGTCGCTGTGACCCTATGTCTCTCAATGAATCGTCGATAATGTCGAACCAGTTGCGAGGGCTTTGACGAAGTCCGTAGGGGATCTCCTTAAGTTCCATCACGTTGGGACGTCCAGTTGTAGCGTCAAGCGATTTGTAGCCCGGAGGAGTCGTCACATACACCTCCTCGTGTACCTCGGCGTTTAGAAACGCCGTCTGTACATCAAGCTGGAATACTTCCCAGACTTCGCTCGCAGCTGTGGCGAGTGCCATGCGGATGCTCTGGATACGGCATACTGGTGCATATGTGCAGCCACAGTCGATTCCCGGTACTTGCCCGCAGCCCCGAACCACAACCCTACCTTTTAGCGTGTGATCGGCTTTGACCTTGAAGACCCACTTGGTCCGGATCAATTTGTGCTCCGGTAGTACAGAGTCTGGAGATACCAGGTCGAAGACTGCGTGTTTCTGGAGGCTGTCCATCTCCTTGTTTGTGGCTTATTTCCAATTCGTCGCTTTTGGCGATTCTATCGCCTTCTAGAATGTGTTCGGGATAGTAATGACCTCCCCATCCGAACTGTGTTCAGAGACGTGTTTCCAGTAGCTAGATCGTAGTCAAGGTATACTCCATCCTGTGTTATTGTACTCCATCTGCCCTGCGTTCGGTCTCAGCTACCAGCGCGTATTATATCGCGTTTTTTTCTCGTGCGATACCTCTGCGTTACTTGCCACTGGGCTAGTGAACAATCCCAGTTATCGCAGTTCTCGCTGTTGGTGAGGGTCTAATCCTTCTTGTGAGAGCGGAGTTACGCCACCACTTGCGCGTGTGTGTCGATGCTGGGGTCTCGATAACGATGACATTTCGGCTCTATGTTACGCGCCCAGTCTTGTTGCTGTATATCCGGTACGATTCGCTGTTCATGCTGTACCCACAGAGTCTACCTTCCCAGGCCTTGTCCTCGAGCTTTGTCATATGTCTTTGGACGTGCACGAAGGCCCTACCTCCGATCGTGCGGAGGTGATCCAGCTTGGCAGGTACGCCGAACAGTACCGTGAAGAGGGCTTGTGATTGGAGCGTGAAGTGTGGCATACGGTTGGCCGAATACGTTGCCGTGAAACACGTTTCTCCCCAAAGAGAGTTTGGGAATCTCGCACCTTTCATTAGACAACGTGTGATGTTGGCAATTGTTCGCATGTTTCGTTCTCATACCCCGTTTTGTTGAGGAGTGTTGGTGGCGGCAACCTCGTGACGAATCTCCGTGTCAAGGCAGTATTTTTCGAGGTATTCTGCCGTACTCCTTCCCCCCCCGTCCGTACGAAGGAGTTCGATCCGCAGGCCCCGCATAATTACCACGGTCTGCACGAACTTTGGAGTGAGCTCACCGCATCACTCTTCTCTTTAATGATGAATTCCTGCTTCCATTTTCTGTGCTGGTCCGTGGATTTGCTAACGTAGCGAAATCCTCCAAGTGCAGGTAGGGATACGACTCGGGTAAGATCGGTGTACACCAGTTAGAAAGGCCGATCGGTAGTGTGTACATACAGTTGGCGCTGTTGTTTGCGCTTGTCCAACGCCCACACGTCGGATAGCGGCATGTTGTCACTGTAGTTGATGCCATTGTCTCCGGCGTCGCGCAAAATCGTCAAATTTTGGAAACGTATGTGTCCCATTCGTATGTGCCAAATGTCAGCCGGTACCCGTATCGCTGAGAGGGCCACCTCATCTCAAATAGCTTCCGCAATCTCGAGGTCAAAGGAGAGCAGCTCCAAGTTTATGTTCAGCTGGTGTAGTGGTAGTACGTGGTGGTTTCGGTCCAGACGGGGACGAGAGTCAATGATGGTGGTTATTCCGACCTTAGCTGTTTGTGATGTGGAAAAAAGGTGATGCCCCAGCCTAATCAAGCCTTCAACGTTCACCTGGTGCTTGTTGCCTTCCGTGTCCGTGACTTTCCCGGAAACCGTACCAGTTGCCGTTCCTAGTAAAACGTGTCGTGCTGCGGTCACTATCTTGTGGAGTCTCTCGAGTGGCTTGTAGTTTTGCAGCTTGTCCTTCAGACCCGGGTGAAGTTCATCATCAAAGTAGTGTCCGGATGCTCCACTATCCACCAGCATGGTGAAGGTTTTCGGACAACGTCTGGACGTGTGAGCACTAGTCGCCCTTGTCTTGTTGGTTGTCTTGTTGGTTGCGCAGTTCCCTGAACTTCTGCTTATGGGGTCCACCCAAACTTCACGAAGGCATACCCGACGTCGTCTCCTTCTTCCGTCGCCGTCGACTCAGTCGCTGTGTGAGCACTTTGTACTTCTCCCTGTGTGGTTGGTTCTCCGGATTGTGCTTCCCACTCTGAGCGTTGCACTCGGCATCGCTGTTTGTCGTAGAGTTGTGTAGCGAGCAATATTTGGGCGTAGCAGATTGCTCCTTCGTGCTGTTTGTGCTGTCTCGCTCGATTTGTCCGAATTCTTGGCAGTTGTGGCATCGTACCTTCGTGATCCTTCGGTGGTTGTCATTGCCTCTCCTCTGCCCGCTAGCTTGTTTACATGTCCTGGTCTCGAGAGTCAGTCAATGTACAAGCTTCTCATCCTCATTGAATCTCGTTAATGAAACAGTTTGGGCTGTGAAAACTCGTCTTCTTTACGAACTCGTAGTCGTCGGTCAGGCCTAGCAGTAAGATGCCTTCACACCTCTCGTCCGAGATGTTCTCTCCCTTTCCATGCAGCCGCACTCGAATCTCCATTAGCTTGATGGTATAGTCGTCAGGATCTTGCCCTTCCCCCATCCGGAAGTTCACAAGCTTCTTGAAGCAGACCCGCCGTGCTTCCTTGCTGTTGCTGTTGTACTTGGTGTACAAAGCGTTCCACGCTTTCTGTCCGTGTCCCAGACTCCCCGCCGGAGTCCTGTCTTCGTATTGTCGAACTATTAATAGTGTAGCTGCAGGGTCGCTAGTGTCAAGGTAAAGTATGGAGACGAGGGTCTCAAAACGCTCGCTTTCCGCGTTGAATTCCCACCAGATTCGTCGGAGTGTCCGGGGTATCGCTGTCTGTGATTGCTAGTACCGGTCCAACCGATCCGTTTAGAACATCAAACACGTCTTTGTCTGACATAGACAAGAATACGCGGGTCGTTTGAGCTTCAATCGCGATAGTTCTCCGGTTTGGTTCCATCAAATCTGGGAACATTTCTTATGGTTGATGTCAATACGTTACCTGGCTCCCCCATGACTTCTCTGGATGCGTTGCATGTGCTCGCCTGTGCCGTCGTGTTTATTCTCGCACTCAGCTCGATCCTGTCCGTGGGACGCCTGAGGCGTGCCTACCCGCTCGATGGGCATTTCTTTTTCTTCTTTCAGCTCGATCTTGTACGCAGATCGCCTGTAGCGTGCCGGTCTGTCCACCGGGCATCCTTTTCTCGTTCAGCTCGTTCTTGTATGCAGATCGCCTAAAGCCTGCCGGTCTGCCCGCCGGGCTTCCTTTTACTTCGTGCACGTTGTTCAATTGCCGTTCGATTCGACTGACGTTTGGTTCTCAGTTTCTTGCGTAGTGTTTCAGCAAAATCACCAGTCTTGTGCTCCACCGCAAGGAAATATCATTCGCTGCGTGTTCCACGCTATCGAGGCTCATAACCTGTCAGAAATGTGGTGGTGCCTGACCGATGACGGTCTTCAGAGGCTAACACAGAGTCGTGGCGAGACGAGCTCAAGCCTGACTGATGATGGTTTAGACGATGGTGGATCACGTTGAATGAGCTCTCGTTGGGCCCACAAAAACTTATGTCACTATGAACTGTCCAAGTTCAGATGCAGATGTGAACAATGAACTCGATATGCAAGAACTCGTGTCTCATCCAATTTACTCTAACAAATTATCTCGTATATAGTATCCACTACATACTACACCCAGGGGTCAATCTTACACACGTGATGTAGTAAACACTTCGATCTTACGCACGTGACCTAGTCAACGCTTTGATCTTACGCACGTGACCCGTCAACGCGTTAATACTTGGTGGAACAGAGTGCAATATGTGTGTCCTCTTCCATAATCAAGAAATCGACTTCTATCACTTGGTTGACAGCTTACACGGTACCCTGCATACACTTGTTTGACTATGTACTGAACATCTACCTTTCACCGATGGATTCCTTTTGAATCCTACAATTTATCACACTGCGGCTAGTTGCCAAAATTCGGTCTGTGATTCGTCAAATTCAACCACAGACTATATCAATCTTGCCTATATCTCTTTTTGCAGTCTGCAGTACCTCGCCGCGGGCTGGCATGATTCCAGCTCGAGTTCTCGTATCTACAGGTCGAAACTAAACTCTGTTACAAAACACAACTTTACCAGATATATCGACTCCCTACATACGTGCACCCTGACGTTTTCGGCAGGTCGAGGGGTCGACGCAGAGGTTGGCCTTTTCTCCCCCTCACGCTCTCCCAAACCAATTCAAACGAAAATTGCTACCTAAGTTGTAGCATGCATCCGGTGTCGATAACCATTCTCTCCTCGGTGCTGTGTGGTGTGGTATAGTCGGTAGGGGCCACTACGCGCTCCAGGGCGGCGCAACTTCAATATAATCGAACCGTAACTTACTTCACGTGCGTCACGGTGGCACAACCTCTACACTGGTATCATGAACCGTAACTTCGTTCACCTACCCCAGGGCGGCAAAACAACTTTTATATCATCGAACCGCAACGATGAAAGCATGGTGTGGGGGTCGTCGACCACTGTGTATCAGAGCGATTCGTCTTCATGGCTCCGTACTATTTTGGGGGGTCATTATAGAAGGAAGTTGATGTATTTTCACCAACTGGACGACCGCTTTTTTTATGGAAAGTTCTTACATGATATTTAGTGTTTTTTGTTCACGTCAGTCGCAGATTTGCGGAAATAAGTCCTGTTAGTGTTTCGCTTATTCATTGTTCACACAACAGTCAAGACACAGCTCTGCGATCGTGGAATGTCTTGCGATGTATGATGGCAAGTCTTGTCATGTATGCTAGCACGATAATCGATCGTTATAATGTAGAGGTAATTATTTCGCCCATTGATAGTTCACCCCAACAGAAACACCATCAATCAGTACAATAAAGTAAAAGGTTGGCACGGTTCTCATCTAGAACAAGTGGAACGTCACTAATAATCGTGCTCAGATTTTTCACCCAACGAGTAACTTAGTGACCCAGTCATTAATGGCACACACATAAACCTAGTGTCCCAATATAAAACCAGACTCTCAATGACAAGCTACATTCTCAATATGACGAAACGTGTGTGTTTACCGTCGATAACGGACCAATAGGCCCGCGAGGCATGCGAGTACACAGCAATGAAATAAATGAGATGATCGGAACAACGCGGGGCGGAAGTAGCGGTCCCGATCCCACCGCGGATGAGAGAACAATGAGCCCGCGAGTCATGCGAGCACACAGCGATGAGATATTCGGATCAACACGGGGGCGGGAGTATACCGTCCCCGCTACACCGTAGGCGGTGCTTGTCGAAAATGTCGAAGCGATGCTGTGTATCCAGGCGGATCGTCACGAAACCTACTGACGATTGCACAGACACCGGCCACGTAACTCCGGGCGTGTCTACCAGTATGTGTTAATGCAGAGCTGCAAGTGTGGATGGCGAGTTTCATTCGTGTCTAAGCGAAATCTACCTTTAGCTAAAAGCTGTGTATACAGCAGCGACGATAGTACCTAATTGTAAATGAGGTCGCGTCCCCCCGTCCACGCCATGTACCTGTTCAGTCGGAGCTCCTGCCGTTCATTTTGGCGACGGTTACTCTGACAGGGCTTTTTAGGCGAAAATGTCTGAAGAAACACTACGATATACATTCTCGGGAGTGAGATCCGTTTTTGAAGGAAACGAGCTTTTCCGGCAGGCCCGGCAGTCGCCGCCTCTCACCAAGCGACGGAGATGTTGAGCGAGACACTAAATTTTCATATTGAGTCCACAAACTAGCGTTCCATGCTGCACGTGTAGCAGTCTCCAGAGGCAATTACATCGTCAAAAAATGGACTCCCATGACAAAACCCCCGACGGCCTCAAGCGCCCGAATCCTGTGCAAGTAATGACGAATTTCGAAAACCAAACAATATAATATGAAGTCCGCGATAATGAACGCATTGACAGGTCCATTTTAAGCAAGGCCGCGGCTTACATTCGTTACCTATTATACGCGAAGCCGACTATTATTACCTTATTACCGCAGGAAGCTAATTTTACCGGGGAGCCCCCCCCCACCCATGCCCGGGTACACTCTAGACTACGTGAGCTGCGCCGGAAGTCCAGGCCTTCCAGCCTTGCCCCGCCGCCATGACTCGTGCGCAATGTCCTACCGTTTCGCAGGGGAAAACGCGGAGAACAACCAGAAAATGGGTACATGAAACACTGAATCCTAAAGACTGTTGTCGTCAGGGGAACAGATCCCTTTAGACCAAGCAAAATTGAGGTCGCCCCAACCTGATACATGTGTGGCGACCCTGTTCGTGAAAATTAAAGACTGAACCATCCCGCCCTTCCCAGTTATTGAGCACCCCAGCCCCGCCATGGCGAAACTCTCTGAACGTAACGGCAGCCCACTACTCCTTGCCGTAGGCAAACCCGGGGGAAAAGGAATCAGACAAGCGCAATCAGCCCCTGATCAGTACGGGCAAGCCGACGCGCGGTGGTCCATGTGCAACGCGAGAAAGTAGAACAGGCGCAGGCCTGGTGGTCATGGCTGGGGTTCTTCCCCGTAGCGGTGCACTTGTCGCACGTGGCCCCGCCCGCAACCGGCTGAAACTGCTGTTGCTCGTCCCGCATGACGGCGTTGAATTTGACAAATGCTGCCGGAGCGCGGATGGACTGCGGCTGATGAGGGACGCTACCGGCTGCCGCCGCCGCTGCCGCCGCCGCTGCCGCCGCCGCTGCCGCTGCCGCATGCCCTTTTGCTACTCTTGTCACCCCTGCTCTCCGTGGCGCTCCCCGCTAATGAAGGCGACGGGAGCACCACCGGCCTCGTGGTTGCCTCACCGCGCTAAGCCACGGCCTCTAGCGGGGCGAAATCAGCGGGCGGCGCCCGCGGCGAGAGAAGCTCCCAATGCGCCGTGGCCGCGGAAGGCGGAACCACCGTAGGCTCCTCGCCCTCGGACACCGCCCTTGCGGGGCGCCGTCCCCCGCGCTGAAGCCTGGCCCCGGGCTTGCTGAATCGCTCGACCGTATTTTAGGTCCGGAACAACTTGATCCCGGCCGAGACCGCGGGTGTTGGGAAGTTTGTCTTTAAAGATCACCTATAAAGACCACCAAGGTCACCTTCGGACAACGGCAATGCCGAAGAATGAACTCTCTCCGGGTGACGGTGAGCTCCAAGATCATCTTGTCGTTCGAAAACTCCAAGTATCCGGCAAGATCGGCGGCTTCGTGAAGCGCGTACTCAAAATCGTTCCAGTTGTACACTCCCGCGGAGGTCCGCCAGATCTGGGTCAAATCAGCGGTGAGCTGTTGAAACTGTTGCCGAGCAACAAACGTAGCAACGGGTCAAGGAATAGGAAAACCGCTAGCGGACGTGCCTAATATCCGAACAGCGTACGTGGGGGCCGAAATGGAATGCGTGCCAAAAACCTGCAGAAAAAAGTTGAACAAAATGAAACAAAAATAAAAGGGGGAGGGGTGATGGTTTGTTTGTTTGTTTATTTGAAATATAATATAAAATTAAATTCAAAAGATAGGGAGGGGGCCATTTGTATTTTATTTCAAAGTTAGTAAAGAACAAAGTGAGCGCGGGCCCAGCTGTCCCAGATACCGCGGCATCATACACGCAAAGGAAAGAACTTAAAGAACAAGTGAACACGGCTGTGCCAGACACCGCCGTATAGCGAGAGATAACCTAGCTCGCGCACACCGCGTGTGGCAGCAGAAAGGAAAGAGCATCGCTCGCACACAACTGCGTGTGGCATCAGGGTAGAAAAAAAAGAGCAAGTGGGCACGGCTGTGCCAGACACCGCGACATCATACACTCACCCGAGAGGGGGGCATACTCCAACGGGGGACCCAGCTCGTGCACGACAGCGTGTGGCGAAAGAAAGGAAATAAGTGAGTGGGCACGGCTACGCCAGACACCGCGGCATCGTATCCTCACCAGAGACGGTGGGGTGCCCTCCAACGAGAGATCTAGCTCGTGCCCAACAGCGTGTGGCGAGAGAGAACCTAGCTCGCACACAACCGCGTGTGGCGGCAGGAATAAAAGAAGAACTAGCTCGCACACAACTGCGTGTGGCGGCAGAACGAGGCAGAAAGAAACGAACAATGTGGGCACGGCTGTGCCAGACGTCGCGGCATCACACACACAGGAAAAGACAGACACCGTGGCATCATGCACTCACCCCACAAAGGGGTAAGCTCCACCGAGCTAAAACCTAACCCGCGATCAACAGCGTGAGGTGGCATGAGGGAAAGCTCCCGCACAACTGCGTGTGGTGGCAGAAAGTAACAAGGAAAGTAGGCACGGCTGAGCCGGACACCGTGGCATCATACACTCACGCGACGGGGGGTACCCTCCGCGAGAGAAAACTAGTTCGCGCCCAACAGCATGTAGCGGCAGAAAGAACAAGAAGGTGGCACGACTGAGCCAGACTCCGTACGGCCGATTGAGTGGTCAAGTAAGCACACACTCGACAGATGAAGGCCCGCTGCATTGAAGGAAGTAGGGGGGGATATCATCTACGGTAAGAACGAAACGAGCGTTCTTCACAAAACCGGAGACGCGTACAAGTACTGTGGATCAGTATACATACCTGCATATAAGTCCGAGCCCCATGGGCGACGTATCACCTACGCCCGTGACAGGCCTGGTACCACCTCGGGCTGCATTGACAAGAAGGAGGGAGGGATCCTAACCCCCCGTGTCGGCAGAGGAGTACATTGTACTGAATATTGTTTGGATACTGAGAAATAACCCTAGAATACCGAGCAATAGACCAACTAAAAAAATATTTTCGTTTTCCCGGCGCAACAAACCAACGAAAAAATGTTTTCGTTATTATCCGACCAGCAAACCAGAAACCCTGAAAACCCGAAGCACAGAACCGCAGCCCCCGCGACTTCCTCACTCTTACGTATGTGTGGTGTCAACAACAGCAGGATTTCCACAACAGCAGCAGCAGCAACTAACTCGAGCAGGGGCGTCAGCACTAGGCTAAAAATCAGACATGCTGTCGAGGATGGCTTGAGCCCTCTACCTCTGCCGCAATTGCGGCCATCTCTTGCCTGCCCTTTGCGCTCTGTGCTCTTCTAATTTCAAAATTTGAATAATACTTTTGTCGAAGTTTGCGAGACGTTTTTTCCTCGTGGTGAATGGGGAGATACATCATCCCAATTTGTAGTTATGCCGCACCTGCCTTAACATATTCAGAGCCCCACTGCTGTGATCTCTGCAAATAGAAGGACTTGTGAGTTCGACAGAAAGAATTATCCCGCCGAAATGTTTAGAAACGTTAGCAGCTGCATCCAACTTACGCGACAAAGGATGTACACGCCAGGTCAACATCAAGGCGATAGTTGTACCAAATTTGAAAGACCGCGTACAATTACGCACGCAAGGCAATTACGCGCGCCAGGTACCAACCTCGTACGAGTAACTAGCAACGAAGCTACGAGACCCCGCTGTTTGCGCCCAGAGGCGACCTGCCTGCTTTAGCGACGACCAATGCGCTCTGTATACCTATCTTGCGAATCTAGACGAGACTACCTGCGTATAGGTGCAACATGCGCCCGCCGATGATTGTACCGAGGGAGTGAGGAAGATGAATTACCAAGGCGAAACAACTTGAACGAAATGCGAGACTAGTACCAAACGAGAGAAAAGAGCAAATTAACTACCCACGACCACTCGGAGCCCAACAAACCACTACCCTCGTACCTCAGGAGGGCAAGTCTTCGTGGTAAGGCCGAGCAACTCGCGGTTACCCTGGTTCACTACCTTGACTCCCGCCGCTGTAGACAGTGCTGGCTGCTGCTTCGCTCCTGCAGCCGATATCCCGCCAACCATGCTCGGGCTTCCCCCCACCAATGGAGCCCCACTCGAGCTGAATGATGAGTTGTCTGCGATGGCTGGGCTTGTCGCACTGCCGTCCATTTCGGCCACCTCTACCCCTTTCCCTCGCTGACCGCCCCCACCCTCGGATGCCCCCCTCTCGGATGCTTCATGTAGCATGTTGCAGTGCTCCGACTGCAGGAGGAGGTGGTGGGGGAGAAGCAAGTTTAAGACGTGGTACACCAGAATTCTGGTCGATTCCACCTCCCGGTGCGCCCAAGATGCGCCCGCCCGCACCCTGGTCGCCTTCCTTTCCGCGGCCTCCAAGCCCACAGGCCATGACTCCGCACCCGGGCGAGGGGGCAACTTTGAGGCCACCCAGCCCAGTGCGCACGCGATCTCGTGCCCGAAGCCGGCAGCACACCAACTGCCGAACTCGACAAACGCGCGCGAGAGGTCGAGGACCGCACCCGCACCCAAGGGACCAGGTATGAAACAAGGCAAAAATTCCAGAGGATTCTGTGGCTCCACGTAAACCGCCAGCGCCCGGCTCGGGTTCGGGTCGGGCGTGGCCAAGGGCGACACCGAGACCGGGGCCGTCTCCCCCCTTGGGGCCGTCCCGGCGGGTCGGGTCGGTGTCGGCGTCGGTCGGGCAACCCTAGGCATACTCTCAATAATTTCAACCCTGCTCACGAGGTTTCGGGAGGGACGGACAGGAGTGATCAACCTACGATACCGCATCTGAGCAATTCCGATACAAGATGTGGTTCCATGATTTGTAAGGTACCAAATGAGGATACTCCAGTTTGATCGTCATTTTACCTCTGTAGATGTGCTTCATCGATCTCGAGAAAGAATCATATGACTCCGTCGACTGAGAGCTTCTGTGGGTGGTGGTCGCACGCTTCAGCGTACCAGAGTCGATGTCAAACACCATCGGCCAGTTCCACGAAGGCATGCGAGCTCGTGTACCTACGGACGACGGTAGCTCATGTGCGTACGGACGACGGCGAGCACTGTGAATGGTTTGACGTCACTCAGGGACTGCAGCAAGGGTGTGTACAGTCTCCGCTCATTTTCAATGTATGTCTCGCTTCTGCGATTCATGCCGTTCTGGTGCGCTTCAGGGCACCCAGACATTTTCGGGGACTTGATGCACCTTGAGGAGGACCTCAGGGAGGACGGTCAATACGTATAATGCTGTACGCCGACGATACAGACATTGTGTCAAAGTCGACAGAAAGCCTTTCCGAAGATAATGATCGTCATTGTGACCATTTTCAAATCAACAGGTCTCAGCGTGCCCCAAAGGAAAACGGAGACTATAGCGAGCATCGTAAAATGAAAAAGAAAAATATGAAATGGTCAGGGGTAGCGTTGGTCAGGGTATGTCGAAGTTTAGCCACATAAAAGACGTTGACGGCTAAAACAACTCGTGGGCAACCGGCTTACTCAGGGGGAGGGCTTCAAAATAGCTCCCAACCCTGAGCAACAAACTGCAACTGGTTATGGTCAGGGAACAGAGCACACACAGTATTGGATTGCTTCTACCACTACAGGAGCGAACGCTGAACCGCCGTCAATGCGTAGCATGGCAGGGCCCGCCATTTCCTCGAAGCAGGAGTGATTTTGTGACGCTGTGGGGACGATATTAGTAGCAGTGTTCTACTCTCAGCAAGCAGATATTATTTAGGACACGTACGAGTAGGGGAGAAACAGGTATGATAAGCAGCCTCTCGAGCTGGGTCACGGCGAGGAATGTTGCCGGGGCGGACGCCCACTCGCTGCCAAAACGTAGAGTATCAGAGGCTGTCAACTCCTCCAACCTGCCGTCGCTTGGTGATGCTGCTGTGGCGGCGAAAGCATCACAGCAGGTTCAATCCAGGCAGGCTACATGATGAGAGGAGGGGAAGTGGGTGTTGTTGTTGTGTTCCCTACACAACGCAATGCGAATAGCTAAGCAAGCAACACAACCTTGAGCTGGGTGACGGCAAGGACGACGGCGACAACACCTGGCCATTATGACATTGGGTTAGAGAGGAGGAGGGAGCAGGTCGCGGCGAAAGGTGGTGGGGCGCCGGGTGTGGTAGATCGGCAGCAAGCTCGAAGCTCGTTGCATATCACGCGCAGGTCTTACGTTTTGAGCGCTCTGTAGACTGTAGAGCACGGCGAAGAGCCCCTGAGCACTTTTTTTCACTTTTTCAAATAAAAAACCCGGGAAGCACGACCCGACCATGAGCAACCGCCTCTGAAGACCATGATGACTATTTTCAACTTTGTTTTCATTTTTTCCCTCGAAACTCTGTAATGCTGCTGCGCACACACAAGCAGGTACCCCCGACCTCGCCGCTCGCCATCGAAGCAGCGAACCAGAGGTGTATGGAAACGATGCAATTTCTGTGCCAGGGCGGTCTTATCAACGCACGCGCAAACATTATGCTAGAACTTAAACGACGGATCCGGCTCTCGTGGGCGTATGCTACGGTCGTTTCAAGCGGGAGCTGTACGTTATGGAGGATGCCTCGTTCACACCAAAGGTGCCCCTGCGTGATAGAGAACCTGCTGTACGGGTGTGTGGCATGGACTCTTGACCAGGAGCACTTCGCCGTCTACCGAACGGACCACCACAACCTTCTCCTAAGAAATATTGGCTTCCAGCGTCGAGAACGCACCAGCCACCTCATATCGTACGCCAAGGCCCTCAACACAATGTGAGAGCGTTGAGAGAACCACCTGCAAACGACGCCTCTTCTTACCAGGAGCCGTACAACGGACGACCAATGAGCGACTGATCCATCGCGTGATATTTGGGACGACGGTTGGTGGGCAAAAACCGGGACCAGGCCGACAAGAAACGAACTAGGCCCACTGCCTAGCAGACGACATCGGGGTCTTCAAAGCCACCGAGAGGTCCACGGGGAGCTTTCCTTTGCTGTTCAGGGTAGAGACTGTTCTATGACCGACAGCGGCTAGTAAGAGTGGAAACTGGTAAAGGGAGGCTGCCGGCCGGCGGGCCGTTTCCTGGCGAAATGGGACAGGGGCGAGGCGAAGACGAGCTGGCTACGCCACGCAGCAGTGGCCACCAAGAGCAGGAACAAGGGGAAACAGGGGGGATGGGGGGGCTACCATACTGATGTACTGCTGTCGACAAAAGTAGACACGAAATGGCACATCGTGTGGCAAGTTACCGGCTCGATTAATAATGTGGAACGCGTGCTACTATAGCCCCAAACTCTACAGTGAGTGGTAATGCCGTAGTGTTTTGCATTGATTGTTTTCGTTGAGCTCAATGGGGGTAGCGCGAACGCGGCAGTAATGGCACTTGATATCTTGCTCGCTTTGCTCTATTTTTTTTTTTTTGCCTTGTTTCTCTCTTCGTTCCCTTGGTTTTCCTCGCCACCGGCTATGATGCCGATATATTTTCTCATTTTCTCCCTGCTGTTTCGTCCGTGCAACAGAGTTCTGTTCCTCTTCAGCACGTACATTGTTTTTCTTGAAGCCGTTCCGACCCTGTTGCATCACACATTCTTCAGAGCCCCTGTTGTTTTTTTTTACTTTTTCTATTTAATTTTTTTTTGTAGTGTCTGGCTTGTTTTGTTGTGTTCTCGTACCCGGTACGCTAGCCTATATATATCTTTAATTTGAATAATTATTGCGATTATTTGGTTTACTCTGTTTCAATCTGTGACCACATAACTTGTATCTCTAGGATGAAGAATAGGCACGGACACTGGGTGTACTGATGTCGTCGGGTGGGAAGAAGGGGTGAAGGCAACACACATATAACAACCGATCTTCTGATCATCATGGTACCGGCTGTGCTGCAGCTTTTTCATGGTTATAGGAAGGTTAGCAGTATAGCTAGAGGTGTAGTATAGCTAGAGGTGTTGTTGCAGTACGGAAAGTCGCACAGCATCAAACATGACGTTCGGGCATCAGTACATGGCAGGGAACACAGCGAGTGGTTCCCACCCTCAACACTGGGCACGGACGGCGTGGACGACTGCTGTCCTGCTGCTGTGAGATGACCGTGGCGCGATTTTCTGTATCTCCCGTGTGTTGATGCGCTTTGCTGCTGGGGAAAAAGCAAAACTGTTTGAAGGCTCTGTTGATAATGATGTTTGATGTTTCCGGATGATTTGGTTGGGTTGGGTTTATCGCCAGAGCAGGAAGAGACGGGATACAGAAAAAGCAACAAAAAACGATTTAAAGTGCACACCTCGGACGGGTTATCGTTTTCCCTGTCATGATCTAGATTTGACCAAGGCTACGGTAGGGGGGGTACCCCCATTTTCACTGGTGTGTTTGAGCCACTCGCACGAGTAGCTCTGTATCCTACGGATGAAGATGGTTTAGGTACTTCGTTTGGCGCAGCTTAGATCACCTTTGCATTGCGGATTGCTTTCGTCAATGTGAAACATAAAGAAAACGTATAATTGCATAGGAACAAAGGGGTTACTCGCGCGAGTGACCCCTAGCCACTGAAATAAAAGGCCCAAAAGGGGAACCCCCTACCGTAGCCTGGGTCATTTAAAGACAAGATATACTCCCGATCGATCTTGTCGATCTTACCGATCTTGTGCAACATCAAATAATTGTGAAACCCTCGGGTCTTTCCGTGAGCACTTCTGGTCATCCGGGCAAAGACTGGCGAGTCAAACACTTCTGTCCGGATCACGTGCGGGAGACGAAGGGTAACATCTTTGTCGCTGTCCTCTTTGCAAGCCCGGAAGTCGCAGATACGTCGGTAGTGTAACATGGCAAACGGTGGGGCAAGAAGGAGGACAGAACGAGTTAAATCCTTTTACGTTTCGGTTTGATAGGGTTACTCGAGGCTTAAAAGGTGGAGGCCGTCTTCTGCAAAAGTGGAGACTGGCTGCCTAGGGGTGGAGATGGGCTGCCTCCGGGTGAACCAAGACGCACCGTGTCTCTTGTCTGCCTTGCTTGGTGTCTTCTTGTCTTCCGAGCTCCGAGCTTTTGAAATCCTAACTATTCGCGTGTTTCCATGTACGAATGTGGCTTCTTATTCTCGAGCAGACGGCTCAAAAGTTCACAACCGCCACAAGGCCACACTAGCCTATTGCTGCAAGTATTCTGCGAACAGCCGTTGCCGCAAGCCAGGAGTAGGACCGGGAGAGTCTTCCGCACCTGTTGCGTTGGCGTTGGTGGAGCTCTTGTGGCACGCTGCGTTTGAGTGTGGGCAACAGCTCGTCGGTCTTCAAAGAACGTCAGAAGAGCCTTCTGATTTAGGAAAATTGTTTGCTGTCTGATACGTGTTCGTAGCAAAGAGATATATTTGCGCTGCTTCGGGCACTCTTGATGACTCGGCAGCATGTCTGCCGTGGACCATCCCGCAGAACGTCCTTTGGGAACCTAGCAGCCTCTTCCGGAGAGTGCTTGAGTGTTGCGGATGCTGTCTGTTGGTGTCCTAGCTGCGTTTCCTCAAGGTTTGATGTGGGAACATACCATTTTATCCTTTTCGAGAGTATGTTATTGTTATTCTCACATTTGCTCGCATAATCAAGTCCGTGGTCAAAGGACAGGTTCCAGTCACTCTGGACCCGAGGAATACCCCCGAGAAAAAATGCATACAAACCAAGGTGGTACACGCATATTATTAAAACAAAAATGCACTCCAGCTGTGAGATCGAAGATTTTGTCGAAACTTACCTTGGCAAGCTGTGTGTGATACTCCGATCGCACGTATTACTGGATTTGTGTCCTTATTAAGGATTTAAGTCGCCGACACCCCTTGGAACTACAGTGTAGCTTGTACCAGGGTACACAGGGTGATGTTAGTCAGTCTGTGCGCGGAAACAAAAAAAATAACGTTTTTGAGAGGAACAAAGTCTGACAGCTGTGGAAGGAAATGCATCACTTTATCGAATTATTGCTGTAAGTCGCACATATATCACAGCTGACTCAATTCATGCCTCCGCCAGAAAAATATACAAGTGAAGTCGGGAGTCAGCCTACGATGTGTCAGGTCTATGCTGGTGCATACGTCTCACTACTCGCGCCTGAAAAACCGCCTATACCGCTTGCCACCCAGGAAACCTATCACGTATATATTGCACGTAGCACCAATAACTACGCATACGCACGTCAGACTCAAGTCAATTGGACAAAAATTACCGAAGGAAAGTGCAGAGCATGTATGTGTATATGTGCAAATTACGCACGGCCGACGTACCCCTTGAAAAAAAGCTGGGGTTCAATCCTGCAATCGACGGAACTCACAGCTGACATATTCAAACTTTTTTTTACGACGGCTCCCACAGACCATTCGCCCATTTTCAGTTTTGTTTTGGTTCTTCAAAGTCTCCCCCATTATGCCCTTCCCCCCGCCGCCGTCGATCGCATCACGTAAAGTGTGTTTATGGTAAGGCACCAAAGAGGCAGTTACAGAATATAACACATTGCTGTGTCTGGAGTGGCCACACAAGGAAACAAAGCAACTCATTGGCGCTGTCATCCATAAGCAAGAAAGTAGGCACAAGCAAGGTGCCGAAGTCCGTCTTACGAGCGGTCCTTGGAAGGATGCTGTTCACCCTTCATTCGACTCGCCGAACATCTCACGGCGCTTCGCGCTTGGTGCAAGCAATGTCTGCCTGGTTGTTGAAAACCCGACGCGCTCCATCCCGGCATAGTAGTAGGGATGCCAGGGACGACTAAGGCATGCACAAACTGAGTACCTCCTTCCCCCCCCCCCGCCCCTCGGTCCGTTGCCACAAGAGGAGGGGGTCGTCCACTTTGCGGTAATGGAAGAGACGTCCCCCTCTTTGGAGCAAGGGGGCCTTGTGGTAAAGGGGGAGGTTTTCCTCCTTGTAGGAACGGCGAGGGATTTTCCTCATTGTGGTGAGGGGGCAGGGTCCCCCACCTGGAGGCGAGGGGGGTGGGATTCTCCGCCCTTCGTGGGAAGGGGGATTGGTCCTTCCCCCCTTGTGGCAGGCGGGGGAGTTCATTTCGTTCCTTATACATACACGCGTCACACCAAATATGGCCAGAACGAAAACTAACCGGAGCGCTGTGATCGCAAAACGATTCAGAAGAAAGATATATATTTTTATTCTTTTTTTCGTTTTTAGATCACTTGGTTTAAGAGACCCTGCCCCCCCCTCCGGTGCTGCCGCTGTTCGCAAACCACGTTTTTTTTTTCATTTTTTCTGTTTCGAGATATTTTCATTTTCAGATAACTTGGTTTTATAGACACCCCCGGGCCGCCGCTGATCGCAGGGCGATTTCAAGAAGAAAAAAACCGGGGGGTCTCTAAAACCAAGTGGTCGAAAAATGAAAAGAATTAACCAAAAATGTTTTCTTCCAAACCCGGGGGAGTCTCTAAAACCAAGTGATCTAAGAATTGACAAAAATGAAAAATTATTTATGTTCTAAATCGTCCTGCGATCACAACAGCTAACAAAGCTCCAGTTAGTTTTCCATTCTTGCTATTTTTGATTTTGAGGTGCCAAAAAAAGACGGCAAGGGCGTCCTCGATTCAAACCTTATATGGATGCCATTTTAACCCTACAAACCCCCAATAAAAGGCTCTCGTTCACCACTACTACTGCTGCTGTGCCCCGTGTCCAGTGACACACATTAATTTGTTTTGACGTTTCTAAGCATATTATCCCACCCAGCGATGTCATACCCCCTCTGCCCCCCTGGGAGGCCTTCATGCGGCATTTTGTCTTCTTGTTATAGTTCGTCATCACTCAATACATCGTACCTTTGATGCTGGTAGGATGCCGTCTGCTGCCTGTGTGTGTTGCTACTTGCTGGATGTTCGTTGTGTTCCTTGTGTTTTTTTTCGTCGTGCCGTCCTGTATCCCTCTTTATTTCCGATTGGTTTTCGTTGTTCGTTTTTCGTTTTTCTTCTTTCTTTCTAGTATTATTTTATGTTTTACAGCAAAAAGTCTGGTGTGTTGTGATGCACACTTTTGTTATTAGCCCGCGTGCTCATTGCGATTGGCATTGCATAGCCAACTCATCTTGCTTGCTGTATTTGCAACGTGTATATCTGTTTTGTAATTAGTTACAGCAAAAGTTGTCTCTATGAGTCATCAATGCAGACACTGGCTGTGCTGGATGTAGATGGATGAACATATGAGTTTGATGTGGAGAAAAAAAACGAAAATGTTGCTAAAAAAACTTGATTGATGCTACGAGTACTATTCAACCTCTATCGTACCAGGTCGTATGAAGGCGTTCTTGTTTAGTGTTTTTTTGTGTGTTTGCCATCATCCTACAGCGTGCAGCAGCATGAACGTCAACGTTGATTACTCATACTGAGTGACCTGAGAAATTTGGGTAGTTGAAAGAAACTTTCGCAAGCAGGCTTGTCTGAACACGTCGGCTCTCAGTAAGTTTCGACCCACTCGGGCCCTTCTTGAACTTTGTTTGGGTCCCTTACGGATATACTATCAAGACGTATGAAGAGTGGTTTTATATATTATACAAAATGAAATGCTACAAAGGCTGGCATAGTCATTAAATTGTGAGACTTGTCGGAACAAGTAGATAAAAACGATAAAGGCCCGCAACCCAAGGGGCGAGCGGAAACCCGTTTCCGACCCCCGCTTCCCCCCCCCTTTCGCCCACCCCCCCCCCCTTCTGTCCCCGTCCCCCCCTCCCCCCCCCCCCCCTTCACCGTTTAAACAGGAATATGCCACATGCCTGCACACAAATAAGAACTCCCTCTTGGTCAAAACCAGGCCCCCACGTCCTGTAAAAAAACTCCGCCCTTCCCTCACCGGTTATACGACTTACATGATTCACTTGATAATCTGATGCATTTTCTTCCACAAGTTTTATAGTTTCCGCGCACAGACTGACTAACATCACCGTGTTGACCCTGATAGCCACACTGTAGTTGCAAGGGGAGTCGCCGACCTATATCCTTAAAGAGGACACACAACCCGTAATACGCGCGATCGGAGTATCACACGCAGCTTGCAAAGATGAGCTTCGACAAAATCTTCGATCTCACAGCTGCTAACAGAGTTTTCTAGCTGGAGTGTATTTTTATAGTATCTGTCGCGTTAAACCTCCCACAGCTCATCACATGTCACCCGCAAACATGTCGGGATCCAGTGATCGTAGTGATGAAGCATCTACTACTTCGTCCACATCAATGTATTCAATAAGCAGACTAATACATTTATAAAACCTTCTTGTAAACTTTAATTGTAAGGCTTCACCCCTAGCCTCGCTCAGTATTTATGTTCAACCCCTACCGTGTAGCAAATAATGAATTCACACATAGTCAAACTAGGAACAGTTACGGTTTTATAAGTGTATTATGATACCGCTACAGCCCATATTTGTTTATCTTCAGGAATAAATATGCATTTTACCATACTTGACAAACGCCGCGAGGGGGAACGTTGACTTTCCCAAACGTCTCTCGCAACCTCATTTGCAGCCCCCCGAAGCAGTTTTCTCGGCGTTCATAAATAAGTTTTGCAGATATGCGCAACAGCCCCCCCTCCAACTACTGTAAACCAATATGTATTCGAAAACACAAATTTGAAACAACACGATAACGACGTCTAGAACATCAACCAAAACATATACGTGTAGCAACAACCACGCGGACACAAATTCTCAAATCATGAGAATATCCACACTCTAAAACCACATATACGTCCACATACGACACCCAGTCAAAAGATGGAACCATATATCCTGGGTTCCAATTTTAAGTCCCTACGAGTCAGAAACATCACATAGTCTACATATAGTCTTTACACAAACCAAAAACGAGTCAAAACTGCTCGTTGCCAAATAACAGGTTCACCAAGAACGCACGAACAAACAGAACGAGAGAAGGGGCTATCACAGCAGCGCAAAACGTGTTAGCATTTGCCCACCACATCACCTCCTTTGCAATTGGTTTTTGGGCATCAGTGAACTGGGTCCAACGCATTCCCGTGTTGTCTTAGGTGGAGTGAGGAGCGGTAGTCAAAATCAAGTGCACTGCTCGATAACCTGTTCCATACGGTCGGTATACTGAACAATCTTCGGGCCGTGTCTCCTCCGTATGAGGTGTGTGAGGAACGTTTTTTTTTTTTAAGCAAGCGGTTGCGTTGACATATACTACCTGGCTTGATGAAAAGGAAAAGAACACCACTCAGCGATCATCTACTACACGCTAGGGCATGTTGTCATGAGCACCACTAACAAGAGCACAAGACATGGACGCGACATCTACAGGACAACAACATCTTCGACGACAGTGGGGAGAAAACAGGGCGTATAATCGTACTCTAGATAATAATGACGTGAAAAAGAAGTACAGACAGATATGTCAACACTGCGGTAGAACACACTACCAACCTATTACGCAGGGTATTTCGTGCCTCCGGCCGTTTGCATGATCGCCTGACAACCTCTATCAAACGCAGTAGCATATGCCTAACGAAGTAAAGTCACCCTCGCGTTCAATAGTGGGGACATCGCATGCCCACGTCACCTTGCTTGCTGTATTTGTAAGATGTACCTCTGTCTTAGAATTGACGACCTCAGAGCCCCACATCGGCACGGTAAAAAAAATGGGCGTAAAATCGTACATTTTGAGACAATGCTAATGTGAAAAGGAAGTACAGGCAGATATGTTAGAAATGCGGTAAACCATACCACCAACCTATTACGTAGGGTATTTCGTACTTACCGTCTGCATCATCGCCTCCCAACAACCTATGCCAAGCGAGGTACGACTAACGACGTACGTAGCTCTAACTCATTTCCTCCCTCCTTTCCCCCCCCCCGCCCCCCCCGCTCCGTTTTTTTCCACGCCCAGTTTTTTCAAAGCCCCACACACAATCGAAATAGGCGAGAGTAATAATCACTTCTGCGCAATTGATAAAACATCATTATCTTTCTAGCCATCCATGACGTAGCTTTCATTCATGCCCCCCTCCCCCCCCGCTCCAACGTCCCTCCTTCCCCACCATTCGCACGATCGCATAGAACTAGGCGAGCACTACGCGTATAGCAAGCCCCCTACATATATGATCAATACGCGCGATCGGAGTATCACACACAACCTTGCAAAGATGTGTTTCGACCAAATCTTTTATCTCACAGCTGGAGTGTATTTTAATATTATATGTGACCCGAACCTCTTGAAAACCCCCCCCCCCCCTCTCCCCCCCTTTTTCCGCTCTCTCTTGCTCAAACGCCCCACCAAATATCAAAATCCGCCAGAGTAATAAACTTTTGTACGCACAGGATATAACTCATTATCGTTCTGGAGTCATGCATGCCGCTGATGCAATTCCCCCCCCCCCGCCCCCCGCCCCCATCGCCCCCTCCTTCCCCAGTACCCGCACCATCGCCTAGATCTAGCATTACGCGTATAGCAAACACCTACATCTATGCCACCTAAAGCTCTTTCGACCTTCCCCCCCCCCCTTACCTCCCCCCGCCTCCCCCACCCCCCACCTCCTCTCCCCCCCACCCCCTCGAACACTCCGCCCTCTACTCACTGGTTGTACGACTTACAGAATATACATGATAAAAAGGTGCACTTTTCCAAAACAGTTACATTTGTCCCCTTAGGGCCGTTCTTATCGGAGAAGTGGTTTTCTAAATTTCCTCTTTGTTTCCAGGATTTGCATGAAAAAACGTCTGCATTATTATCGAGCGCGGGGTTGTTTGTCATTTCTTTCCTGATATTTGAAAGCCACCACCCACGCCAGCAGTCACCCGCGTAGTCACACAGCAAGCATGAACAAACATCATGAAAGACCGCAGAGAGGTATTGCCCGAGGCCAAGCAGGTTCTTGCAATCCGGCGACGGCAGAGACGGATGGACGAAGGGCCCAGTGCGAACGAAGTTGCCTGGCTTTTCAGGGGGAAGCACTTGTGCAGATGTGGCGTCAGTCACCGAGGCCACAGAGCGCATCAGCCCCACGAACACTTCAATGGGACACCAAACACAGGGGAAGGAGGCAGTTGCTGGAGGCCAGGGTATGTGTGTAAGCGCCGGTGCTGGGAGGGTGGTGCTCCGGCACAGGAGCAGCAGCAGCAACAACAGCTCCCAAGTTGCAAGAGACGGGTTGGATATACAGGCGATTCTTCGGACGAATCCGATCCTGATCTGAAATCGAGTGATTGCAAGCACCTGCCGCCAGCAGCGGTGGATGATGCTTGGCTTAGCACTGACGACACGAGTACGACGCGCAACCAGATGCCGTCCGGCCGTGGCACCCCGACGGACGGTGCAGGAGGGGCGGTCGGGGTGCTGGCGTCGCCGGCTAGCTCCTCTCTTCCCGAGCCCTCTGCTCGCGACTCCGCTGCTGACTTTTCGGCGCGCAAAAAATCGCTCCTCCGCTGCGTTGGAAAGCCCTACGCCCGGTGGCAGATCGGGAATTTGCGGTTCGCCTGTCCTACGAGGGGCATCGCACGCATGACGAGGGAGAAGGATGCACATAAGATGACTGAGTTGCTGCAAGCTGGGGACGTGGAGGATATGAGGATTACGAGCCCGAACATGGATGACGTCTGCGGTGATAATGATGAAGGTGAGGAGCAAGTCCATTCAAGTTCGTACACTTTAAAGTGTTGCACGTAGCTTGTACGAGCTTGTACATTTTTGAATTTTGCACATACTCTGCATGAGTAGACTATACGAAATCGTATATTTTTTATTCTTGCACACACAGCAAGATATAATGAGCTGTGCTCTGTGAGTGGGCACACAAACTACATCTGTATTTGCCTAGACATCATCGTAGGGTACGCGAGAGCAGGTAAGAAACTCCTATTGGGGCTCAGGCTTGCGGCTTATTGTGATCTCAACGCTGAGCGTAGGATCTTAAAGGCTACGAGGCATTATACACCAGGTAGTATTTTAGGGTGGCGTTTCTGCCTGAGCACAAACGCTTAGCCGTAATTTCTTATTAAACAAAACCCTTTATCAAATTGTGAACTCCCAACTTCTTGTCGTAAGTCGCGTACAGTATTCTGGGTACCAGTATACAGCAGTACTGTATACTAGGTGTACATGGGTATACGTAGGACGTTAACGGCACATTATGTATACACTTTAAAAATTTAATTTTTATAATATACACTGACTATTTATATAGGGTTAGGGTACTGTACTCATCGGTTAGCGCTCCTTCCGCTTAACATTGCCGTACGCAAGCGCAGTACACACTGCCAGTACAATAGTTCTGGTGGTATATTGCTTGGTATATTGTACTGGCACAATCTGTGAGTATACGCATCCAGTCCCGATGCAATCCAGTATACTGCTCCATAGCACGGTTAGTTTTATCTCTACTGCTTCAGGCTACTCGTTCGAGTGCGCAGCCCATTTTTACGCCACGCGTTCATGACGTTAAGTTTGATATTTTTCCCTGGTGCTCGCTACGTGTCGAACACAGGTGAAGTCAAAGCGAGCACACCTGTGCAGTCAGAAACTATCCCGGAGGGGGTCGTTCTCACGCTTCGCGCAGCCATGAAGGGGAAATCGTACTCTATCGACGAACACAGCACGTTGAGCTACGGAAGAAAACAGTACAAGGCCTCTGATGTGCTCGCCATCATCAGGAAGGAAGATGGCGCGGGGGGCGAGTCCTCCATCAACACCCGGAGGTCGAAGCACTGTTTTATGCAGATACTGGGGTTGATTGTTTCCGACAAGCACCGGGGATCATTTTTTCAATCCCGCCTGTCGTGCTCAACACGAGAACTGGACAACAAGGAGACGGGGAAGAACCGCCGGGTGTGGGTCGGCATTGCGGAAGATTACCGCAACGAGGAGTTGGAGGTGACTGCAATTAGTAGTACAAGTGGCGTACCCGAATTACGAGTTCGTCGGAACAGGCCAGTTTCCTCGCTCGTATTTCCGCGCCGCTTTTATCTCAGCTTGTGTATCATATCATGGTACCTGGTATAGGTTACGGTCCAGGCGTCACAGCTCGTGACAAGCCCATTTTGTTACCACTCTTTATCCAAGAATCAGCATTTTCTCGAGGTGGACGCTCTTCGATCGGGTGTCCCACTGTAGTCTAGTTTGTATACTGAGCCTTTGCCGCTTAGCACTTGTAAGTTAAAGCGTGTTAGTCGATGTATGGTATTGTGGCAAAGGTGCGATCTTTGGACTTGTTGGATAATCTGCAAATCATACGTGGTCACGTACATCCGCTACGAGTAAAGAACTTGCCAATCCTGAACCTATCGAGAGAGTAGTGCATCGCTGACACCATATATTTACCACCATGCCAATCGCAGGTGGCCAGGATGTCGGACGACAGCTGCGTGAGCGACCTCGACCCGAACAAGGTCATGATGCCCAACGCCACACCGCAGAAGCTGTGAAATTTCTTCAACGAGGTGAAGGCGGCATCGAACCCTAAGCACGCGAACTTCAAGCAGTCTGGGAGCCACGAAACTTGCAGAAGTTTCAGTGGTGGTGAGCGATGGTAACTGTAAGAGACGAAGTTGGGATTCCTGTATAGCATAGGAACAACGCCAGAGTTTATAGTAGTACAAATTGATTCCGCGGCGTACTATGGCTCGTTGCTTTTGTCGGAGCCTACGATGCTCCACCCAGGACAGGCAGAGCTGGGGATGCGGGCTGACGTGTGTAATCCGACGACACACGCCCACATGACCACCCGGGAGAACAGCAGTACGTACACGCCTGCTACAGTCGTCGTCTGACTACAACACCATTGCGCACCGCCTCTGTTATTCGGGCTTCGCTGCCCACATTTGTTTCGTGTCCACTTCCCGTGTGGCAGATGCTACACCACTGCAGCAGCAGCAGAACACACTTGCTGCTCACAAGCAGCAGCAGCAGCAGCTTTTCCGCACCCAGCCGAGAAGGCAGCAGCAGTACGTTCCTGTTGTCGTCGGTTTCGTACACCATGCGCTCTGCTGTGTATCTTCCCGCGCAAGGCGGAGCTGCCGTCTTTATTAAAACGTACCACTCTACACGACAAATTAACCACCGCTTGATACATATATTCGGCAACCAACCGGTGTTACATTTACGTACATAATTGTAGAAAATAACTATTCTTTTTTTTTTTCTTGCCGTTGACGTGGTGAAGTCTAAAGCTGCGTCGCAGTTCGCAGTGGACCCGCCGCAACCAATAAGGAGGATAGCAGTGATAGTAGCAGGACGTTCCTGTGGCGGTCGTTTTAATCTACACCACACACGTCCGCTTATGTTGATTTCCGAAATTTATCCCGTTGTGCGAACGGTGTTATCTCGGCATTTTTAATGTCAGATATGGCCCGAAACGCCGACGTCATTTCAATGGACGAGACGTTCCCTTATCCTCTATCCCCTACAGGACGTTCACACCACGATCGTGGCGCGCAGACGTGCAAACGTCGGCGTTCTGTAGATCGAATATTTATATCGCATGCCTTCTTATTTCCACCGATACTTATGTCCGATACAACAAAAAATCTGAATACATCCATCTTGCGCCCGCTCGCCCCTCTTCGCCGCGTGTCCTTCGCCAGAAAACCGCAACGTGTGGCTCTTCGGCGAAGCTGTTATGCAGTACCTCACCCTCATCGAAGTGTGCAACAACCTCCTGCCGGACGATGTCGCGCGAGAATACACCGGCACCCGTGAGAGCAACGATTCAGCGGGGTCGACGGGAACGGCGGAGGGCGACCGGAAACGCAGGGCCGACACGAACAGCAGGGCCAAGGAGGACAGTGTATCAGTGGGAACTGGCAGAAAGAAGGTGAAGGCTGAAGCTTCGGGTAGTGCTGCTATGACCGACTAATTTGAGGAGGTGCTGGCGACGGTAGTAGAGGCCTTCAAACCGGAACCCTTGCGTGCCGAGCATGTCGCCAGCGGCAGTGGCGCGAGTATGGAGCCCAGGCCAGCGCCTGCCTCAACACAACAGCGATAAGCACACACTTACTTGGACTATCAGGAGAAATGCGTAGATAAAATCGAGAAAGAGGAAGGCAAGGGGGACAAAGCAGACCCTTGGCGCCTAAGGTTGTTGAAGCGGCAGCGTGTTAGGCTCACGAAAAAAATAGAAGAATTGATGGATGACGACCTCTAACGGCCAGTTGAACGCTACATGAATCAGACATGCCTTGTGTCGGGAGTGTTTGAAGTGTGTTGGTCGCCCCCCCCCCCCCCCCCCCCCCCCCCCACGCCCCTCTCGGCCCTCCGCCTACTCTCCCTCCTCCCCGCCTCCCCACCTTAAATTCCTTGGGATGGTTTCATACTGTCGATTGTCAGCATGATGCAGCAGTGGGTGGCATATTTGTTTGGTCTTGAGGCATGTTCGCCGGAGGTAATACACCCCAAACCTCGCCCGCGACGCCTGGTGTAAATTTTTGGGAATAGAGTACAAGGGGTTGCACAGCATACTAGCCAGTAAACGACTTAACAATACCGTCGTTTTCCTCCCTGTCCGGTCGAGCAGTGACGGGTGTGATTTTTTTTGTTTATCGTCATAGTACCACGGTGGAGCTGGTCTCGTTTTTTTCTGTTTTATAGGAGTCCAGGATATTGGACGACGATCATCTGAAAGGAAGGCCCCCCCTCTCTTTTTTTTCCTCCCAGTCTGGTCAAGCAGTGGAGGGTGTAATTGTTTTGTTTATCGTCAGAGTACCACGGTTCAGCTGTCCCCGTTTTTTTTGTGTTTAATAGGAGTCCAGGGTATTGATTGTCGATTCAACCCACCCCTCCACCCCCTTTTTTTTCACTTCCAGTCTGATCAAGCAGTGGAGGGTGTAATTTTGTTGTTTATCGTCAGAGTACCACGGTTCAGCTCGTCCCGTTTTTTGTGTTTAATTGGAGTCCAGAGTATTGATTGTCGATTCAACCCACTTCTCCACCTCCTCCTTTTATGTTCCTCCCAGTCTGGTCAAGCAGTGGCGGGTGTAATGTTTTTTACTCATCGTGAGAGTACCACGATTCAGGTGGTCCCGTTTTTTTGGTGTTTGAGTGGAGCACAGGGTATTGGTCGTCGATAGTGTGACAAAAGCCTCCCCCATGTTTTTTTATTACCCTCCCAGCCTGTTCAAGAAGTGGAGGGTGTGATTTGTTGGTTATCGTGAAAGTTCGACGGTGCAGGTGGTCCCGTTTTTCTGGTGTTTAATAGGGGCACAGGGTATTGGTCGTCGATAGTTTGACAAAAAGCCTCCCCCTTACTTTTTTTCATCCTCCCAGCCTGTTCAAGCAGTGGAGGGTGTAATTTTGCTGGTTATCGTGAGAGTACGACAGTGCAGCTGGCCCCGTATTTTTGTGTTCAATAGGAGTCCAGGGTATTGATTGTCGGTTCAACCCACCCCTCCACCCCCCTCTGTTTTTTCCCTCCCAGTATGATCAAGCAGTGACGGGTGTGATTTTGTTGTTTATCGTGAGAGTACCACGATTCAGGTGGTCCCGTTTTTTTGTTGTTTAAGAGGAGCACAGGGTGTTGGTCGTCGATAGTCTGACAAAAAGCCTCCCCCTTATTTTCTTCTCGCCCTACCAGCCTGTTCAAGCAGTTGAGGGTATGATTTTGTTGGTTATCGTGAGAGTACGACGTTGCAGCTTGCCCCGTATTTTTGTGTTTAATAGGAGTCCAGGGTATTGCTTGTCGATTCAATCCACCCCTCCACCCCCCCGTTTTTTTCCCTCCCAGTATGGTCAAGCAGTGACG
Source organism: Undaria pinnatifida (assembly GCA_012845835.1). Lineage (NCBI taxonomy): Eukaryota > Phaeophyceae > Laminariales > Alariaceae > Undaria > Undaria pinnatifida. The sequence continues at coordinate 21,336,981 of JABAKD010000016.1, forward strand.
GGTGTGACTTTGTTGTTTATCGTCAGAGTACCACGGTGCAGGTGGTCTCGTTTTTCAAGTGTTTTATAGGAGTCCAGGGTATTGGTTGTCGATCGTGTGAAATAAAGCCCCCCCCCCTCTCCTTGTTTTTTCCTCCCAGTCTGGTCAAGCAGCGGCGGATGTAATACATTTGCTTGTCTTAAGAGTACCACGGTGCCGCCCAGTACTATGGTCAAGCAGTGGACGGTGCAACTTTCAGAAATGTCTGGAGCATACCACCGTGCAGCTGGCCCCCGGATGTTTTTTTGTAGGTGTCGAGGTTAAGGTGTTGCCGAGCGTCAAAACAGAAGGCTGCCCCCCCCCGCGCCCTCTGTTGTTTTCCTAGTAGTCATGGTGAGCAGTGGTCGGTGCAATTTTGAATTTTGTCGCGAGAGTACCCCGTTGTAGCTGGCTCCATCTCACACCGTGTTTAGTTTTCACGTGCAGGTTTGCAGAGCATACGGGGTATTCGATATTGACAAGCGAGAGTACCTCCTGTCTTGGTTTGTTGCCGCATCAAACCATATCAATATATCGGCTAATAATCCCCTCCAAAATCAGTGACTATTTCACTCGGGAACGTATGCATTTCAACTTGAGACACTGGAGGGTTTTAATGAGAAGATTGCGCCGCTGATAGGGCCAGCTCACGCTATACCCACAATGGGATCCGAAGGGTGCGCCAGCTAGCGTTGGGCTCGACAAGCAACTGAGTTAAATCGACATACGACGCGTGTGAAAATGCGTGGAAGTGTGGAGAGCTTAAGCTTTATTTTTCCCCATCCCCCGGAGGATGAAAATAAAAAATAAAAATAGCGTGGCTGAATCCGATACCGGAGTCCTCGTAGTTCCTACTTGAAGTGAATAGCTGGGTCGTCGTGGCGCGAACGTATGTCAGATACGATTTCCAGTAACTACTATGCGTCGTCGTATCGCGAGCGCATCTTGTCAAACGCAGACATTGACAGGTCCAATGACGTCATGAGTACCCCTCGTATTCATTTCCGCAAGGTGAAGATATTTATGCAAACACCCGACGCCATGCCCCCCATCAAAAAGCGAGTTCCACAAAACGCGGGTAAAGGAGCGCTTACAGGTAAAAGCTCAGCAACCTACTGCTCGGTAGCAAACGAACAACGGAAAACAAGGAGTAGGCCGAAGGCTCTCCGACGTCCTCTTCATTACAAGAAACGAACATGTACCCTCGATATATCATAGCATAAAAAAACTGCTGGTGCATCCATTTGGGAGAAGGAGTGTACTTTCAATTTGTACGCTCGATTGCATGCGCTTATATACGAAAGCAATCAGGCAGCTCTACCGGAGTCCTTCAGCGACAACGAACAACATTTACACTCCGTTCGTTCATGAGGCTGGGAGGAAACCGAAAGGGGCTGGGGCGGTGTGGGAGGGCGTGGGTTGGAATCGTGCATGGTCGAAGTCGTATGACCATAGACCTGCGGAGGGAAATAATAGGGGAGGGGGGACTACGTTCCTGACGATGGGCAAGCAACACCTTGCACACCTATTGAAAAAAAAACGGGGCCCAGCTGCACCGGGTACTCTCACGAAAAAAATATCTTACACCTTCCACTACTTCATCTGACAGGAAAGAAGAAAATGGAGGGGGGGGGGGCTTCTTTCAGACGATCGACAACCAATACCCTCAACTGATATAAAAAAGGGGGGGGGGCAGCTGAACCGAGGCACTTTCACGATAAACCACATAATTACAGCCTCCACTGTTTGACGAAACTGGCAGGAAAAAAAAAGGGGGGGGGGGACTCGACAATCAATGCACTGGACTCCATAATAAATGAAAGGGGGGTGCACCAGCTGCACCGGGGTAATATCATGATTAACCACAAATTACACCCTCCACTGTTTGACCCGTCTGGCATGAAAAAAAACAGGGGGGGGGGGTACTTGACAATCAATGCACTAGACTCCTTGAAAAAAATCAAAAGTTGTGCGCCAGCTGCACCGGGAAACTCTCACGATAAACCACAAAGTTACACTGTCCACTGCTTGACCAGACTGGGCAGGAAAAAACGGGGGCGAGGGGGTGGAATCGACGAACATTACACTGGACTCCTGTTGAAAAAAATAGGGGGGGGGGGGGGGGGGGGCAGCTGCACCGACGCACTCTCGCGATAAACACAAAAAAAAACACAAACCAGATAGGGGGGGTCGGGGCTTTTGTTTCTGCCGCTCGACAAACCATAATTACGGGGGGGAGGGCGGGGGGGGGGGGTTATGGCAGCTCTCTTCGAACTCACCACCTTGAATTACAAAAACCACGCGGTCGGAATACGTATCGAATAAAAAAACCAAAGACCACCCTCCCCCCCCCCGCCTCCGCAATAATAAGGCCAAAACACCAGACGTTCATCACTACGGTTGACACTCGTCCATTCTCTGGTCCAGCGCTCACCCGTTGACGACCACCACGTCCATGTCCAATAGTTTATACTCCGGCACACCTCCCATCCTCCACACGCCATTCCCATCCTCATTGTGCCGCACAATAGCCCCCGCCGCAAAACGCTCGAATGCCGACAAACTCTCTACCTACGCATTACACAACGCGTAGTAATCTAGGCGTTCCTGAGAATTTTCTCCTTCGGGCGAAACTGTCTGTTGTTGGCCAAAAACGCAGTGATCGCCGCTCGCGTGAGAGTTTCGCCGCTTTGCGTGGGTTTGGCGGCTGGGCCTGCCGATTGGACCGCACTCTTGTACGCAGGCGGCAGAACCCCTCCCGTCGCCAGCAGGATTCGCCCCTTTCCTGTCTTGTAGTCTTCTTCTTCCGCCGAGACCACTTTGGTTTGCTTATCGCGGCAGAAGTTGTGCAGGTGGAAGAGGGCGACGATCAGGTCAGTCCGGACTGCAAACCCTACGCTCAGGGACCTCCACATAATGGCCCACGTTGACGCGAGGATGCCGAACGACTGCTCGATCTTCACCCGCAGCTGGCTGAGGTGGAAGTTGAAGGAGTCCTGGTCCTTTGGCAAGCTTTTCCCGGGGTACGGCGTGAGCAACTTTTCGCTGATTGGGTACGCCGCATCCCCGGTGATGTCGTACCCGTCTGGAAGGCGCATAGTTGCCTTTGCCAGGGAAGATCGGGTTCACGCCGACCAATCGTTCGCTGCCCCCGAAGCGATGATCGAGACGCTGCAGAAGCGATAGTTGGAATCGCACGTCGCCTGTACGTTAAAGCCGTATCCCGTCTTGTTGCCTGAGAAGTACGACACGGTGTTGGAGGTGCTCTTCGCAGGCGGCGCTTGCATCTTGATCAACAGACCATCTGTGGCAGATACAACATGGTCGAAGATTCCGTTTGCGCTCTTGGCCTGACGTATAGACGAAGAAGAACAGGGCCGGGAAGGCGTACTTCAGATGGGGTCACATCAGGTCGAAAGACCCAAGGTTCTTCATTCACGAAACATTTGCAGGCCTGCCTTCGATCAGGCTACGGTAGAGGGGTACCCTCAATTTTCACTCCCGGTTCAAAGGTAAAAAAGGGTATACCTGTTAGATGAAGGCTACGGTAGGGGGGTACCCCCGATTTCACTCCCGGGTCAAAGCCAAAAAAAGGGTATAAAAAGGCCAAAAAAGGGTGTACCTCTAGTACTATACCCTTTTTTGGCTTAGACCCGGGAGTGAAAATTGGGGGTACCCACCTACCGTAGCCTTGATCCTTCGGAACACTTCATAGACTCCACTCTCTTACGTACTGTTTTCATATCTACGCCATACACTACTGCTGTTGTGACAGGTTGCTGTTGTAGTAGACGTACCCTCACCTCGAATCCCGTGGCAAAGAATCGTCACTCTTCGTCTGTCTGCGGAAAGAAGAACGGGCCGACTTCAGGGGTTTTGTTGATCACGTCGACGACCTCCCACATAACGGTGAAAACCGTGGACTGTGAAGCGCCAAACTTCGACGCGATATCCAGATAGGAACCACCCGCCAGCATTCGCAGGCCTATTGCCAGCAGGATTTCCACCTCGATAGCTCCATGCTTCGCGCAGAGCAGTCCTGGGTAAGAGCAAAAACGATAGAATGTTGGTGTCCACCTCGACCGAGCTCCAACCCCATCCGCTACAGCAGCATTGCTCATCCTGTTGCTGTGCCTGCCGCAACGCACGCGTGCCTGCCGCAACGCACGCGCGCCTGCTGCAACGCATGCTTGCCTGCCGCAACGCACTACCTATGCGTTGCCTAACGCGACTACTACTGCTGCAGTGCTAGTGTATGTACGAACAGCAGCCATAACCCTAACACATCGTAGTTCCCTCTGTAAACCACTTACCCGCGACATTCCGCTTTTTAACGGTGCGTTCTTTTTTGCGGTGCAAACAGAGAGGTTTTGCCCTGAAAACTAACACACAATCGCACCTTCGCCGTGTGCCAGCTATTACAAAGTAGAATCCGTACCCAATCGCAGCTTTCGCAGTTAAGAGAAAGTGGTAGATTGGACGCAGGAAATATGGCGTTTGCGAATCAGGAATCGAATGGGAACATGTCACATGGAAGGCGTGTCTGGTGATGTGAAGCATGTAATAATACAGAATGACCGAGTGTGCTGATTTTGCATTCTGGAGAGAGCAAGGGGGACTGGATAGGTGTTACATCAGCAAAGGACACGGCAGGGTATAGAAGGCTGGTTGACACTCGACCGGTTGCAACTATACTGCTGGTGTGGGCATTGAGGCAGGACGGCGAAAGAGGAAGTTTATCTTTTTTGTGGGGGGTGGGTGGGGGTACAAGTCAGAGACGGCTGGACGGATTGCTGCTGCTGCTGTTGCTGCTGCAGCTGTCACCGAGGCTGGGCGCATTTCCCCTCACCGGTTGTACGACTTACAGGATAAAATTGATCAACTGATGCCTTTCCTTCTACAGCTGTCAGATTTTGTCGCCCTCAGAAACGGGTTTTATAGTTTCCACGCACAGATCGATCAACATCACGCTGTTGACCCAGGTACAAGCTACATTGTAGTTCCAAGGGGAGTCGCCGACTTATATCCTTGATGAGGACACACACGCAGTAATACCCGCGATCGGAGTATCACACACAGCTTGCAAAGATGAGTTTCGACAAAATATTCGATCTCATGGCTAGTCTACTAGAGTGTATTATAATTTTTATAGTATACATTCTCACAAACTATAATCATGCATGGAAGAATCCCAACCAAGAGTCGCGTTGTGAGTCATCCCACGTTATTGGGGGTACAATGGCAACAGAAGAATCCGAAGAATCTGAAGCTTCTGAGTGCCTGACGTCAGGATCTGAGTACCCCACCCGAAACAGGGCTTCGAAGGCATTCATTCGTACAAGCGATCAGAACAACAACTCTATGCGCTAGCCCACAAACAAATGCATTCGTAGATGGTTAGGAATGAAAACTGTACAGGCGCAGGCAAATCCGGCACTACCCAGGTCAAAGCCAGAGCAAAAAGTGATGTCGATTCCTGGGTGGCTATCTCATGTTCTTGGCCGAACCTTATAGGGTTAGGTCGAACAAGGCCGGCCAGTCCACGGTGGTGGTGACTAAACCGAAGGGGTGGGGTTAGTTTTTAACACCAAGTCTGCGTTTTGCAGATGGACAGAAACTGGTACACAAACGAAAGTGTATGGAGCTCTCAAGCTTTATTTTACCCGGATCTCCAGGAGGATCTAAAACCAAAACCGTACAAAAGGTTATCATATCCGCGCTGTATACACGCGTAATCTGAGTTCAACTATCTATCATACGCTATACGTCCTACCATGCTCGTCACAGCGGTAGCAGTAGTGTTACTAGTAACTCGCTACGTATTATTGACCCAGAACACGAAATACGCAAAAACGCTTTTTTTTTAGCACAGTTATACTTCCCAGCTTCTGGACAAGCCGTGGACACAGGGGTCGTTTCTTATCCCTCCCGGTTCTTTCCTTCAATTGTTATCGCGCAAAGGGTATAGCAATCCCATTGCTCGCCGGTTTTTCATCGAGCGTTGTTGCTAACTCACGCTCTCGAGCTTTCCGTAAGTTAAATTGTGCGCAAGAAAAAGTCCCCATCGAATTTACACGAGTATGCACTCGGGGGTATCCGAACTCACGACACTGACCTACACCAGGCTCGAGGATAACATGATACGCCACCGGGGCGACCGGCTTACGTTATACGGACTGGAGCACGCAGGTCCACGGAGGGGCGCGAAACTGAAATTGGGGACTGATCGATCGTATACGACATAAGATATATAATCGATGTACCTTGGCGCAACGAACAATCGTAGAAACATACGGTGGTTTTACGTCCGTTTATCCGACATATTGCAAGATGTTGCAGTATGGAAAAGGTACTGTACGTAGAATACTCCTTTGAATCTTTGTGGAATGCTGAGAACAGCCCTAGGAACTTTCTATTTCGGGAGAAAAAGAAACATCGAAAACTTTAATGACTACCAGGTACCTGGTACCAGGTAACCGGCAGTTGTTCCTCTCGCTTGAGACGCTCACTCGGCCAGAGGGTATACCGTTTTTTATCTCAAAATGTGCAACACCTCTACCACCGTGGGAAGACTCTGAAGCGCTGGGCCTCAGCAAAACAAGGTGCTATTCTTGACATCGCATACGTCTATCCAATATCCGCTGTATATCCCGAGCCTCCTGCTTGTAGCCGGGCCAGCCGCTTATTCGTATCGGATATATCATATTCCGAGCCTTCTACGCACCCTCAACCTCTGGTTGACATCCGATGAAAAAAATCTCTGAGGCCTCGACAGCCAGCCTCTCCTCGACAGCTGATAACAACACATATCTCATGTTGAGTCTTCTTCCATCATCTCGTTTGACGCTGCCCTCGATAGCGCAGCAGTAGGACCCTAACCCATGCTACAGGCTTGTGCAGAGTAGTGGTTCCCGGGTCCGAGTCTTGTCGGGCTCCTCGAATGGCAAGCTCTTACGCCTAACTCAAAAACTGACCTCGAACAAAAAAACTTTTCAACTTTTTTTAGCTATGTACGCCTTGTTGTGCAGTCTGGATATATTTTTTTCTACACATTGCTCCGAGCAAGACTACAACAATGTACCTCCGTTCTCCTTGCCGCCTCGGTAAGGCATGCTGCGAGGCATGCCCTAACAGGCTTGTAGCGAGTGGGAGGGGTCGTTCTGGCCGGTGTAAGGCCGGGCTTATCTTCAAGGAGTGATACCATCTGGCTGCTGCATGTAGCCGCGAGGCTTAGGCTTGGCAGTAGAGTTGGTCGTACGTGGTGCGTTAGGCATGGTCACCTACGATTCGCGCTTTGTAGGCACATCAGCGGTGGGGCAGCAATGCCTAACTAATAATCGGGATGCTCGTACGCGGAGGCAGGCGCCACGACAAGCTAAAACCACATCGCAGTCTCGGTTTGTGAAGAGGGAGCTGCACCGCCAGGATGGTGGATTCGACGACGAAGGAGGAGGGCGACTGGGCGTCGATGGGCGGGGAAGAGACAGACCGAACTCTCCCTGAACGGCAATTTTTTTTTTTTAGGTCAGCAACGCAAGCTCCCAAGAGCATTTTTCTTGTTGGGACGGGGGAGAAGGGGAACAGACTGAAATTGAGTGTCAACGAGAGCACGTGCGAAGGAGTGGGCCGAGTGAGCTGAGGCGTGGAGGCGGCCTTGGAGAACCGCGTCAGGAGGATGACGCACGGAAACCCCCTACCCGCGCGCACACCATCATCACAAGAGCAGCAATATTCTCATTCTGGATTTTTACGCGGCAGTAGTACATGCCTCGGATGGCGGAAACAGAAGCGCGATGATCACACCCTATCGTACGATGACGCGCTTGCCAACACGGCTTCCGAGGGCATAGAGGTGATAGTGCGTAAACGGAGGAAATTGTTTGCGGGATTCGTACCACGTACGGGGGAGAAGCGTCTGCCACAGAGGGTGATGTTTGAGGAGCTCCTTTTTGGGTAAGGGCTATTAAGGGGGGCAAGAGAAGGACTGGATGGCTCGTCTGAAGGAGGATATGTCGGTCTTTGGAATGAGATTCGAAGGGTGGCAAAAGCCTGCTCAGAAGGCCGGCAGATGGTTTCGACGAGTAGAGGAGGCAGCCGCGTTATTCATGCGAAGTTGGCCCTAAACGGAGAGACGCCAAGCTGCAGACCGACGCGCAAAGGCTGCGGCAGTGCCATCCACCGTTGGCATCTTGAAGCGGCCGTGGGGAGGGGGGGGGGGGGGGAAGGGGGGGAAGGGGGGGGAGGGGAGCGGGGAAGGGGAGGGGGAAGGGGGACATTATTCCCAAGAGACTGAAGTTTGGGTCTGGCCATCATCGTCCTGATATTGTGGGCCAAAGCTTCCAATGGCCGTCACAAAATAGCGTAAGACCACCCTCACTTTTTCGCCATGTTGAGTTCTCTTCCCAGTGCCATTGATGGTGTGCACTTGATACCCTCTATGAGCCCAATGCCGTCTTTAATCAGTTCCTAGGGTCTGCTAGTGTTACACTTGTTTTCTTTTTCCCTTTTCTTGCTTCCTCTTCTTGTCTTGTCTTCTCTTTTCTTTCTTGTTCTTTTTCGTTTTTTCGCTCTTCTTGTATTTTCTTTCTTTTTCCTACATCTTCTTTTCTTTTCTTCGTTTCTTTTTTTTCCAATTGACTCATGTTTGTCGTGACTTGCGTAGTGATAGGTACTACGTGCAATATATACGTGGAACCTTTTTTTCGTTGGTGGCAAGCGGTATAGTCGGTTTTTCCAGGCGCGAGTATTGAGACGTGTGCGCCAGTATGAACCTGGCACATCGTAGGCTGAATCCCGATTTCACTTTTATATTTTTCTGATGGCGGCACGAATTGCGTCAGCCGTGATATATACGAGTACCACCTTTGGTGTGTGTTTTTTCCCTGTGGTATTCCTCAGCTCCAGAGTGACTGGAGCCTGACCTGTGACCACGGACTTGATTATGCGAGTTAATGTGAGAACAACAATATGTTACTTAGGTAACTGATTTTGACAGAGTCGGTAAAATTGAATTGTATACCCTTCATGGGGAACGACCCTTTTCAAATTTCAGGCACGCGCGTCGTAACTGCGCTGCAACCTGTCCGATAGTTCGGGAAAACGTGGCGAACATTGAAAATTTGTATGGTGGTTTTTGTTCGATTGCTCGTTTTTCACTGCATACCCTCGGGTCGTCACTCTGACAGCACTTCAGACAGCAGGTCTGTTCGTATGTGCTCACGATTACCGTGCGGTTCGTACGGTGCAGGCAGCACTCCAGACAGCACCCGCTGTAGTTGGTAGGCGCGAGCTGGTTAGTTGTGGGAACGGGGGAACTCTATGCCGTACGTAATTGAGAGGATACTCGCGGCCATGTGAGTTTCGTTTGTACATTAGATAATTTCAGTTGTTGTGCGCCTTCTACGTATCGTGCGTTTTACCGCAGTATTTGCCGGAAAAATTGGTACTTCATTTGTTTTTTTCGGATCCTCCTATGCTCCAGCACCTTCGTGTTACCACTGACTTTAGATTTTGACAATAATAGTCAATGTGAGATAACAACAACAACAACAACAACAACAACAACTGTACTGGCAGGGGAGTCGCCGACCTGTATCCTTCACGAGGGTATACACTCCCCGTAACATGCGCGACCGAAGTAACCCAACGCAGCTTTCAAAGAAAGCTGAGTTTTGATAAAAAAAAAACTTTTTGGTCGAGCTTACAGCTGAATGAAGTGTACCTGGTATTTCTTCAGTTTTTCTAATTTCTCAAAAAAAAAAATACACTCCATCCAGCTGTAAGATCGAAGATTTCGTCGAAACTCATCTTTGCAAGCTGTGCGTGATACACCGATCGCGCGCATTTCGAGTCGTGTGTCCTCATTAAGGATATAGGTCGGCGACTCCCCTTACAACTACAGTGTAGCTATCAGGGTCAACAGGGTGATTTTAGTCAGTCTGTGCGCGGAAACTATAAAACCCGTTTCTGAGGGGGACAAAATCTGACAGCTGCGGAGGGAAATGTATCCGTTTATCAAGTGAATCCTGTAAGTCGTATAACCGGTGAGGGGAGGGCGGAATCTTGAAGAACGTGGGGGCTGGTTATGATCAAAAGCGAGCGGGGTTGGAGGAGGGGGGGAGGGGGAGGGGGGGGGGGGGGGGGACGGGCGGGCAATTTGTGCGTGGAAGCTATTAATACTAAATCTGACGTTTTGGGGAAAAAAAAGAAGAAAAAAATAATGCACTCAGTTTAAAATATAAATGTAAATACACTCCAGCTGCTGTGAGATCAAAGATTCGTCGAAACTCATATTTTTGCAAGCTGTGCATGATACTCCGATCGCCCGTATTACTGGGTGTGTGTCCTCATTAAGGACATAGTTCGGCGACTCCCCTTCCTTGATACTACAGTGTAGTAGCTTGTACCAGAGTCAACAGGTTGATGTTAATCAGTATGTGCGCGGAAACTATAAAACCCGTTTTTGAGGGGGACAACATCGGACGGCTGTGGAAGAAATACATCACGAATATATCATAGCTGCATAGATAGAGAGATCCGGCGTCCCCGGTGTCTGTTGGTCGCAATAATCTGACCATTCCAACTTTTTTTTTTTTATCCTCCGGCGGATGGGGAAAAATAAAGCTTTAGCTCACCACACTTCCACGTATTTTCATACGCGTCGTGTGTCGATTCAACTCAGTTGCTTTCGCAGCCCAACGCTAGCTGGCGCACCTTTCGGGTCCCGTTGTAGGTATCGCGTAAGCTGTCCCTATCAGTGGTCTTCGTTACAACTCCGGCAGCGCAAGCTGCCGTTGTATGCGGATGCGTGTGTATGTCGACCCGGCCTGTCCCCTGAGGGTCAGTTTCGGTGGAGATATCCACCCGGAATGTCATCTTTCCGGGTAGTGTGGGACTTGCGCAAGCTCACCCACTAACAAAACCCCTGGCCATGGGAGATGGCCTTCCGCCGGACTTGGTCCAGTTACGGTCCACCCTATCCATTTGGGCGTTGGTCCTTTCAACGTATTTCCTGGGTATTACCCTCCAAAGAATTTCTCCAAAGAACTTCTGTCAGTTGTGGGTGACGTTAGTATCCGTGCCCGGAACTTCTGTAATATATGTACGACGTTCATACGCGTATGGGAATGGTACGTATTTACGGGCGCGTGAATCACCGTCGTGCCGTGCCCTGAATGCTTGAAGGGCTCGTCCGTCTCATCAATTGTAAGCCCACATTATGATCTGATTCGGACACCAGTAGTATGTTCTTTTTGCCTTCTACGCCTTCTTTCGCGTCTCGATTTCTCGGAACGATGTGCACAGACCGACAGACCGTGATGCGACAAGCACGAAATATTGAAACTACGTATTAATTAAGGTGCGCGCCTGTGTCGCTCTCTGTCGTGAAAATGCATTTACTACATGTTATACATATGTATGGTTATATATTTTAAAAAATGAAAATACACTCCAGCTGTGAGATCGAAGATTTCGTCGAAACTCATCTTTGCAAGCTGTGTGTGATACTCCGATCGCGCGTATTACGAGTTGTGTGTCCTCATTAAGGATATAGGTCGGCGACTCCCCTTACAACTACAGTGTAGCTGTCAGGGTCAACAGGATGATTTTAGTCAGTCTGTGCGCGGAAACCATAAAACCCGTTTCTGAGGGGGACAAAATCTGACAGCTGTGAAGGGAAATGTAACTTTTGATCAAGTTAATCTTGTGAGTCGAATAACCGGTGAGGGGGGTGGGGCGGAGTTTTGAAGGACGTGGGGGCCTGGTTTTGATCAAAAGCGAGCGGGTTTGGAGGAGGGGGGGGGGGGGGGGAAGGGGGCAATTTGTGCATGTAAGTTATAAATCCTTTCGAGGGGATAAATCTGACGGTTTTGGCATCAGTATATTATTGGGGGCGGGGAGGGGGGAGTTGGGGCAGGGGGGGGGGGGGGGGGGGGGGGGGGGGGGCAGCTCAATATGTGCCTGGAAACTATACATTATTTTGAGGGGATAAATGTGACGGTTTTGGAAATAATACATCAGTTAATCATGTATATCCTGGGGTAAGTCGTACAATCAGTGAGTAAAGAGAGGGTGGCGTGTTCGAGGGGGTGGGGTTGGGATGGGTTGGGGGGGAGGTGGGGGGTGTGGGGGCGGGGGGGGGGCGGGGGGGGCGGGAAGGGCTTTAGGTGAGGGGTTTGTTATACGTGTGGTGCTAGGTCTAGGCGATGGTGCGGGTGATGGGGAAGAAGGGGGCGTTCGAGGCGGGGGGGGGGGGGGGGAACACAGCGGCATGGATGGCTCTCGAAAGATAATGAGGTGATATCCTGTGCGTGATGTGTTTATTAATGTGGCGGATTTCGATATTTGGTGGGGCGTTTATGTAAGGGAGAGCAAGAGGGGGGGGGAGGGGGGGGGGGAGGGGGGGGGGGGGATTTTTTAGGAGGTTTAGGTCACAAATGATATTCAAATACACTTCGGCTGTGAGATCAAAGATATGTAGCAGCTTGTTATACGCGTGGTTCTAGGTCTAGGCGATCGTGCAGGTGGTCGGAAAAGAGGGGGCGTTGGAGGGGGGGGGGGGGGGGGAGGAAGGGCTTTAGGTGAGGGGTTTGTTATACGTGTGGTGCTAGGTCTAGGCGATGGTGCGGGTGATGGGGAAGGAGGGGGCGTTCGAGGCAGGGGGGGGGGGGGGACACATCGGCATGGATGGCTCTCGAAAGATAATGAGGTGATATCCTGTGCGTGAAGTGTTTATTAATGTGGCGGATTTCGATATTTGGTGGGGCGTTTGAGTAAGGGAGAGCAAGAGGGGGGGGGAGGGGGGGGGGGAATTTTTTAGGAGGTTTAGGTCACAAATGATATTCAAATACACTTCGGCTGTGGGATCAAAGATATGTAGCAGCTTGTTTTACGCGTGGTGCTAGGTCTAGGCGATCGTGCAGGTGGTCGGAAAAGAGGGGGCGTTGGAGGGGGGGGGGGGGGGGGGTTGGGGGGAAACATAATTGAAAACTACGTCATGGATAGTCAGAAAGATAATGACGTGATATCAACTGCGTATAAGTGTTTATTTCTCAGGCCGATTTTGATTGTGAGTGGGGCGTTTGGACAAACTAGGCGGAAGGGGGGGGGGAATCGGGGGACGGAGCGGCGGGGGGGGGAGGGTTGGGTTTTTTTTTTATGAACAAGAGGGGTCAGTGGAGGGGGGGGGGGGGCGGGGGGCGGGACATTTCAATATGTGCGCGGAAACTATAAATCCTCAAAGGGGACAAACCTGACGATTGAAGCAATAAGACATCCCTTTATATTATCTGGCTTGTAATGTTTACTACAGTAGGGGTCCCGGTTTAGCGGTCCCTAGTGCCAAAGGGCGAAATAACCGCTAAACCGGGACCGCCCGGTAAACCGGTTTAGCGGTTAATAACCGCTATTCTGGGTCCCAATTTAGCGGTTTACAACCGCTAAACCGGGTAAAAGCCCATATACTGGGAATGAAAGTAGCGTTGCCATTGCGATCAAAACTAGATAGCGTCATATGTGGCTGCTGAATATAGCAGTACAGCATGATTGCCGCGGGACCAGTAGTACGAATACAGCAGCGGTAGTGCGGGATAGACATTAAAACTTAGGTGAAACGTATCAAGCATCGCGAAGAGAACCACCACCTGTGTGTACCCGCATCCGGGTAACATACTGTACGTGCACATAACACCTGCTGGAACCCCCCTTCTACTGCTGTACGCTCCTGCTCGTCTTGCTACAAACCGCAGCGTGTGCCCCGAAGTTTGGACTTGAAACACTCTAAGGAAACACAAAACAAAAAATGTGTGGTGTACTCGTACTTCACACTTCGTACTCTACAGGAACCTCGGAGAGTACTGCTGTACACTCGACTACGTCTTAGAAAACGGCTGTGGTCAGGACCTCCCTCTGCTTCTTGATTTCCCCTACTGTCGTGGTGCTGATCTTGTACCTGGCAGCTATCTCGCTGTGCAGCACCTTCTGGTCCAAAAGCTCGAGAACCTCCAGCTTTTGACCGAGCGTCAGCCGCGTGCGGGATCCGCCCGACACTTTCTTCTTCGGACCGCCCTGCAGGAGGCTTACTCCATGTCCGTTCTTACGCTTGGCGGGCCTCGAGTTGCTCCTTGTAGTTGTCGGCGCGTCGTCTCGAGTACTTTTTCCAGAGCAAGACTGGCAAATGCGGTTCATCTCGTTTCCGTCAGGATCCTCTACCTCGCCGCAAGCGCCGTACAGGCGGCCTCCACACTCACCGCGACACAGATGCCCATCGGTTGCACCCGGTGTCATGTGCGGAAACTTGCAGAATTCTAACGCCGCGCACGGCATGGTTCTGAACGGGTAGCTGCGAACCGCAGTGGGTAGGCCGTTTGTATACTGCTGTGAAAGTGTGTGTGAGTGCCGGCGAGGTTTGCAGCAGAAAGTGACCCGTCGTTCCCCGGGGTATGTACACAACCGCTATTCCAGCCGAAATGACCCCAAACAACCGCTAAACCGGTAACAATCCGATTTAGCGGTTGTACAACCGCTAAAGCGGGGTACCGCGGTGTCAGCAGAATTTTGAACCGCTAAATCGGGTCCAACCGCTAAACAGGAAACCGCTAAACCGGGACCCCTACTGTATTCTAGAAGGTTTGATGTTAGATGCAGCATGCAACCCAGTGTTTAAGTGTAGTAAATAACGTGTTAAATCTTCATAATTTGTTGTTGTATGATACATCGATCGAAAGCTAGAATATTTTATAGAATATTTGTAGGTACCATTATTTTCTGAAATCGCTAATTATAGGGAAGAGATACGTATTGTCAAATACAACAGGCGAGGTGATGTGGTCATGCACTGTTTGTCACCATCATCATACAGTTACCATTATTTTCTGACATCGCTAATTATACGAAAGAGATACGTATTGCTAAATTCAGCATGCGAGGTGATGTAATGGCCATGTACTGTCTCCGCCATTGAGCATTAGAGGGAGGAATGCGAATCGTCAGTTTTAAAGGAACGCTTGGTATACATGTGCTCAATTACGTTACCTCGTTAGTCATACTTGGTATACACGCGCTCAATTACGTTACCTCGTTAGTAATACTTCGCTTGGCATAGGTATATACATGATAAACTGATGCATTTCCTTCCATAGCTGTCAGATTTTGTCCACTTCAGAAACGGGTTTTATAAGTTCCGCGAGCAGACTGACTAACATCACCCTGTTTACCCTAGCACGAGCTACACAGTAGTTCCAAGGGGCGTCGCCGACCTATATCCTTGATGAGGACACACCACCCGTAATACGCGCGATCGGAGTATCACACACAGCTTGCGAACAAAGAGGAGTTTGGACCAACTGTTTGATCTCATAGCTGGGGTGTATTATAATTTATATATATATATACTATATAAATTGAAAATACACTCCAGCTGTGAGATCGAAGATTTCGTCGAAACTCATCTTTGCAAGCTGTGCGTGATACACCGATCGCGCGCATTACGAGTTGTGTGTCCTCATTAAGGATATAGGTCGGCGACTCCCCTTACAACTACAGTGTAGCTATCGGGGTCAACAGGGTGATTTTAGTCAGTCTGTGCGCGGAAACTACAAAACCCATTTCTGAGGGGGACAAAATCTGACAGCTGTGGAGGGAAATGTATCCTTTTATCAAGTGAATCTTGTAAGTCGAATAACCGGTGTGGGGGGGGGGCGGAGTTTTGAAGGACGTGAGGGCCTGGTTTTGATCAAAAGCGAGCGGGTTTGGACGGGGGGGGGGGGGGGGGGGAGGGGGGGGCAATTTGTGCATGTAAGCTATAAATCCTTTCAAGGGGATAAATCCGACGGTTTTGGCACCAGTTTATTATAGGGGGGGTGGTTGCGGCGGGGGGGGGGGCGTGTGGGGCAGCTCAATCTGCGCGTGGAAACTATGCATTTTTTTTGAGTGGATAAATGTGACTGTTTTGGAAAGAATGCATCAGTTTATCATGTATATTCTGGGGTAAGTCGTACAATCAGTGAGTAGAGAGAGGGCGGAGTGTTCGAGGGGATGGGGTTGGGATGGTGTGGGGGGGTTTGGGGAGGAGGGGGGTGGTGGCGGGGGCGGGGGCGGGGGGGGAGGAAGGGTTTTAGGTGAGGGGTTTGTTATACGTGTGGTGCTAGGTCTAGGCGATGGTGTGGGTGGTGGGGAAGAAGGGGGCGTTCGGTGCGGGGGGGGGGGGGGGGGGGGGGGGATTAGCGGCATGAATGGCTCTATCTAGAAAGATATTGAGTTGATATCCAGTGCGTGAAGTGTTTATTTATCTGGCGGATTTCGATATTAGGTGGGGCGTTTAAGCAAGGGAAAGCGAGAAATTGGGGGGGGGGGGTATATTTTAGGAGGTTTAGGCCACAACTAAGACTCAAATACACTCCGGCTGTGAGATCAAAAGATATGTAGGAGCTTGTTATACGCGTGGTGCTAGGTCTAGGCGATCGTGCGGGTGGTTGGAAAAGAGGGGGCGTTGGAGGGGGTTTTTTGGGGGGGGGGTGGGGGGAAAGAATGAAAACCACCTCATGGATGGTCAGGAAGATAATGACATGATATCAACTACATACAGGTGTTTATTACTCTGGCCGATTTCGATTATGAGTGGGGCGTTTGGACAAACTAGGCGGAAGGGGGGGGGGGGAGGGAGGGATCGGGGGACGGCGGGGGGGGGGGGGGGGGGGGGTTAAAAACAAGAGGGATCAGGGGAGGGGGAGGGGAGGAGGGGGGCCGGGGGCGGGACATTTCAATATGTGCGCGGAAACTATAAATCCTCAAAGGGGACAAACCTGACGATTGTAGCAAGGAGACATCCCTTTATATCATCTGCCTGGTAATGCTTACTATTCTAGAAGGTTTGATGTTAGATGCAATATGCAATCCACTGTTTTAGTGTAGTAAATAACGTGTTAAATCTTCATAATAATTTTTTGTTGTACATGCATCGAAAGCTAGAATATTTTATAGAATATTTGTAGTTACCATTATTTTCTGACATCGCTAATTATATGAAAGAGATGCGTATTGCCAAATACAACAGGCGAGGTGATGTGGTCATGCACTGTTTGTCATCACCATCATACAGTAGTTACCATTATTTTCTGACATCGCTAACTATACGAAAGAGATACGTAATGCCAAATACAACATGCGAGGTGATGTATGTGGCCATGCACTGTCTCCGCCATTGAGCACTAGAGGGAGAAATGCGAATCGTCAATTCTTTTAAGGAACGCTTGGTATACATGCGCTCAATTAATTACGTTACCTCGTTAGTCATACTTGGTATACACGCGTTCAAATTACGTTACCTCGTTAGTCATACTTCGCTTGGCATAGGTTGGGAGGCGATCATGCAGACGGTATGTACGAAATATCCTATGTAATAGGTTGGTAAGGTTGTTTAATGTAATTTTAACACGTCTGCCTGTGCTTCCTTTTCAAATTATTATTTTCTCAAATAAATGTACGATTTTACGCCCATGATTTTATCCTTGCCGATGTGGGGCTCTGCGGTCGTCAATTTTAAGGCAGAGATAAATCCTACAAATGCATCAGGCGAGGTGGGTGTGCGATGTCATATATTATAAAAATAAAAATACACTCCAGCTGTGAGATCGAAGATTCCGTCGAAACTCATCTTTGCAAGCTGTGTGTGATACTCCGATCGCGCGCATTACGGGTTGTGTGTCCTCATTATGGATATAGGTCGGCGGCTCCCCTTGCCACTACAGTGTTGTAGCTATCAGGGTCAACAGGGTGATGTTAGTCAGTCAGAGCGTGGAAACTATAAAACCCGTTTCTGAGGTGGACAAAATATGACAGCTGTGAAGGGAAATGTATCCTTTTGTCAAGTGAATCTTATATATATGCGATGTAACCACTACTGTTGACCGCGAGGGTGACTTTACTTCGTTAGGTATATGGTACTGTGTTTCGTAGAGGTCGTCTCAGGTGGGTATGCCATGGGTCGGCAGTGTGGTTTACCGCAATTTTATCAGATCTGCCCGTGCTTCCTTTTCGACTTATTATTGTCTCAAACGTACGATTTCACGCCCATGATTTTTACCGTGCCGCTGTGGGGCTCTGAGGTCGCCAATTCTAAGACAGAGATACATCTTACAAATTCAGCAGGCGAGGTGGGCATGCGATGTCATATATTGTAAAAAATGAAAATACACTCCAGCTGTGAGATCGAAGATTTCGTCGAAACTCATCTTTTTGCAAGCTGTGTGTGATACTCCGATCGCGCGTATTACGGGGTGTGTGTCCTCATTATGGATATAGGTCGTCGACTCCCCTTACGACTACAGTGTACCTATCAGGGTCAACAGGGTGATGTTAGTCAGTCTGTGCGCGGAAACTATAAAACCCATTTCTGAGGGGGACAAAATCTGACAGCTGTGAAGGGAAATGCATCCGTTTATCAAGTGAATCCTGTAAGTCGAATAACCGGTGAGGGGGGGGCGGAGTTTTGAAGGACGTGGGGACATGTATATGCAATGTCACTACTATTGAACACGAGGGTGACTTTACTTCGTTAGGCATATGCTACTGCGTTTCGTAAAGGTTGTCTCACGTGGGCATGCGATGTCACCACTGTCGCACTCGAGGGTGACTTCACTTCGTTAGGCATATGCTACTGCGTTTGGTATGGTAGAGGTTGTCAGGCAATCATGTAAGCGGATGGAGGCACGAAATACCCTGCTTAATAGGTTGGTCGTGTGGTTTACCGCAGTGTTAACATACCTGTCTGTACTTAATTTTCACATTATTATAATAGACTATATAGTGTACGATTATACGTCCTGTTTTCTCCCCACTGTCGTCGAAGATGTTGTGGTCCTGTAGATGTCGCGTCCATGTCTGGTGCTCTTGTTAGTGGTGCTCGTGAAAACATGCCCTAACGTGTAGTAGATGATCGCTGAGTGGGGTTCGTTTCCTTTACATCAAGCCAGGTAGTATATGCCAACGCAACCGCTTGCTTGAAAATCGACAAAGAAATTCCTCACACACCTGACACAGAGAAGACGCGGCCCGAAGATTTTTCAGTATACCGACAGTTAGGAACAGGTTATCGAGCAGCGCACTTGAGTTTTACTACCGCTCCTCACTCCACCTAAAACACTACGGGCATGCGTTGGACCCAGTTCGCTGATGCCCAAAACCAATTTCAAAGGAGGTGATGTGGTAGGCAAATGCTATAATGATTTTCGCTGCTGCGATTACCCCGTCTCTCGTTCTGTTTGTTCTTGCGTTCTTGATGAACCTGTCATTTGGCAACGAGCAGTTGTGACGCATTTTTAGGTTTATGTAAAGACCTTATGTGGACTATGTGATGTTTCTGACTCGTAGGGACCTCAATTTGGAACCCAGGGTATATGGGTTCCATCGTTTGACTGGTGTTCGTATGCGGACGTATATATATATGGTTTTAGTGTGTCGTGTGTCCGCGTGGTTTTTGTTTCACGTGTGTTTTGGTGGATATTCTAGACTTGGTTTTCGTATTGTGTCAAAGTGGTGCTTTCCGCGTTGTTGATGCTACACGTATATGTTTTGGTTAATGTTCTAGACTTCGTTTTCGTGTTGTCTCGGAGTGGTGTTTTCGAATACATATTATTTTGTAACCGCGTAGTTTTTGCTACACGTGTACGGTTTGGTTGATGTTCTAGGTTTCGTTATCGTATTATATCAGGGTGGTGTTTTCGAATACCTGGTACATATTTTGTTTTGTTTTTGTTTTGCAACCACGTGGTTTTTGCTACACGTGTACGTTTTGGTTGATGTCCTAGACTTCGTTATGGTATTGTATCAGAGTCGTGTTTTCGGATACATATTGGTTTACAGTGGTTGGGGGCGGGGGGGGGGGGGGGCTGTTGTATAAATCTGCAAAACGTGTTTTTGTACGCCGACAAAACTGCTTCGGGGGGCTGAAAACAAAATTGCGAGGGAAGCTTGGGAATTTCAACGTTCCCCCTCGCGGCTTTTGTCAAGTATGGTTAAATGCATATTTATCCCTGAACATAAACATGCAATGACCAGCCTTGACAACTATGGGTTGTAGCGGTATCAGAATACACTTATAATACCGTTACTCTTCATAGTTTGACCATGTGTGTATTAATTATTTTGCTACACGGTGTGGGTTGAATCGAAATACGGAGTGAGGCTAGGGTTTAAGGAAAAAAAGGGGGGGGGGGGGGGAATTTGACAAGAAAGCGTTTGTATGTATAGGTAGTCTGCTTATTGAGTATCCCCCCATGTTGGCGGGTGATATGTGATGACCTGTGGGAGGTTTTGGGAGGTTTGGGCGACTCCACTTGCAACCACAGTGTAGCTATCCGGGTCAACAGGGTGATGTTAGTCAGCCTGTGGACGGAAACTATGAAACTCGTTGAAGGTAATGCATCAGTTTATCAAGTGAAGCCTGTAAGTCCAATATCTGGTGAGAGAAGGGTGTGAGGGGGGGGGAGGGGGGAATTTCAGCATCGGGATATCCAGTGCGTGTAAGTGTTTATTACTCTGGCGGATTTCCATGTGGGGCGTTTGAAAGAAAGCAAGGAAGGAGAAAAAAAATAAAGTAAAATAAAATAAAACGACGATCAGCCCTTGCGTTCAGGCGTAATTTGGACTCAGTAACATTCGTTGTTTCCGTGGACATACCATGATTTGGCATGATGTTCGGCCTTGTTTCTTTCCCGAAATATTTCGGTTCTAGGTAGCGAATTTGATGTGTACGTCATGAACGTATGTTTTGCGTTGGAATAATTGAGTAACTTGGTTATAATTTTCATTCCTCAATCGACGTCATAGAGAAGACAAAATAACCCATACACAACAATATTATTTGTGATAACGTTTTTGTAATCCTCAGATGTATCGTAACGTCTTTGGTAACGTATTTAAAAAAGACGTTGTAACCTACGAACGTAGGTTGAACACTTCCATGCTTATATACACCCTCTTTTCAACCCACAATAACCCAGTACTCGACGTGCACAATCCATACACACTTCCACACTCATATATATATTATAAAAATTAAAATACACTCCAGCTGTGAGATCGAAGATTTCGTCGAAACTCATCTTTGCAAGCTGTGTGTGATACTCCGATCGCGCGCATTACGAGTTGTGTGTCCTCATTAAGGATATAGGTCGGCGACTCCCCTTACAGCTACAGTGTAGCTATCAGGGTCAACAGGATGATTTTAGTCAGTCTGTGCGCGGAAACTATAAAACCCTTTTCTGAGGGGGACAAAATCTGACAGCTGTGAAGGCAAAGGGGGGGCCTGGTTTTGATCAAAAGCGAGCGGGTTTGGAGGAGGGGCGGGGGGGGGGGGGGAAAGGGGCAATTTGTGCATGTAAGCTATAAATCCTTTCGAGGGGATAAATCTGACGGTTTTGGCACCAGTATATTATTGGGGGCGGGGGGGGGGGGGGGGGGGGGGGGGGGGGGGGGCAGCTCGATATGTGCCTGGAAACTATACATTATTTCGAGGGGGTAAATGTGACATTTTTGGAAATAATACATCAGTTTATCGTGTATATTCTGGGATAAGTCGTACAATCAGTGAGTAAAGAGAGGGTGGAGTGTTCGAGGGGGTGGGGTTGGGATGGGTTGGGGGGGGAGGGGGGTGGGGGCGGGGGCGGGGGGCGGGGGGGGGGGGGAAAGGGCTTTAGGTGAGGGGTTTGTTATACGTGTGGTGCTAGGTCTAGGCGAAGGTGCGGGTGATGGGGAAGAAAGGGGCGTTCGAGGCGGGGGGGGGGGGACACAGCGGCATGGATGGCTCTCGAAAGATAATGAGGTGATATCCTGGGCGTGAAGTGTTTATTAATGTGGCGGATTTCGATATTTGGTGGGGCGTTTGAGTAAGGGAGAGCAAGAGGGGGGGGGGGGGGGGGAGATTTTTTAGGAGGTTTAGGTCACAAATAATATTCAAATACACTTCGGCTGTGAGATCAAAGATTTGTATCAGCTTGTTATACGCGTGGTGCTAGGTCTACGCGATCGTGCAGGTGGTCGGGAAAGAGGGGGCGTTGGAGGGGGGGGGGGGGGGGAAACACAGCGGCATGGATGGCTCTCGAAAGATAATGAGGTGATATCCTGTGCGTGAAGTGTTTGTTAATGTGGCGGATTTTGATATTTGGTGGGGCGTTTGAGTAAGGGAGAGCAAGAGGGGGGGGGGGGGAATTTTTAGGAGGTTTAGGTCACAAATAATATTCAAATACACTTCGGCTGTGAGATCAAAGATATGTAGCAGCTTGTTATACGCGTGTGCTAGGTCTAGGCGATCGTGTAGGTGGTCGGAAAAGAGGGGGCGTTGGAGGGGAAATAATTGAAACCTTCGTCATGGATGGTCAAAAAGATAATGACGTGGTATCAACTGCGTATAGGTGTTTATTACTCAGGCCGATTTTGATTGTGAGTGGGGCGTTTGGACAGAGTAGGCGGAAGGGGGGGGGGGGGATCGGGGGACGGAGGGGCGGGGGGGGGGAAAGGGTTGGGGTTTGTTATGAAAAAGAGGTCAGTGGAGGGGGAGGGGAGGGGGGGGGGACATTTCAATATGTGCGCGGAAACTATAAATTCTCAAAGGGGACAAACCTGACGATTGAAGCAATAAGACATCCCTTTATATCATCTGGCTTGTAATGTTTACTATTCTAGAAGGTTTGATGTTAGGTGCAGCATGCAACCCAGTGTTTAAGTGTAGTAAATAACGTGTTAAATCTTCATAGTTTGTTGTTGTATGATACATCGATCGAAAGCTAGAATATTTTATAGAATATTTGTAGGTACCATTATTTTCTGACATCGCTAATTATAAGAAAGAGATACGTATTGTCAAATGCAACAGGCGAGGTGATGTGGTCATGCACTGTGTTTGTCACCATCATCATACAGTCACCATTATTATCGACATCGCGAATTATACGCAAGAGATACGTGTTGCCAAATACAGCATGCGAGGTGATGTATGTGGCCATATGCTGTCTCCGTCATTGAGCATTAGAGGGAGGGATGCGAATCGACGCTTGGTATACATGTGCTCAATTACGTTACCTCATTAGTCATACTTGGTATACACGCGCTCAATCACGTTACCTCGTTAGTAATACTTCGCTTGGTATAGGTGGGGAGGCGATCATGCAGACGGTATGTACGAAATACCTTGCGTAATGGGTTGGTAAGGTTGTTTACCGCAATTTTAACACATCTGCCTGTGCTTCCTTTTCCAAATTATTTTTGTCTCAAATAAATGTACGATTTCACGCCTATGATTTTACCTTGTCGATGTGGGGCTCTGCAGTCGTCAATTTTAAGTCAGAGATACGTCCTACAAATACATCAGGCGAGGTGGGTATGTGATGTCATATATATGCGATGTCATCACTATTGATCGCGAGGGTGGTTTTACTTCGTGAGGTAAATGGTACTGTGTTTCGTAGAGGTCGTCTCAGGAGGGTATGCGATGGGTCGGCAGTGTATCACGTCTGTTTGTGCTTCCTTTTCAACTTATTATTGTCTCAAATGTGCGATTTCACGTCCATGATTTTTACCGTGCCGCTGTGGGGCTCTGAGGTCGCCAATTCTAAGACAGAGATACATCTTACAAATACAGCAGTTGAGGTGGGCATGCAACGTCATATATATGCGATGTCACTACTATTGAAGGCGAGGGTGACTTCACTTCGTCAGGCATATGCTACTGCGTTTCGTAAAGGTTGTCTCACGTGGACATGCGATGTCACCACTATTGAACGCGAGGGTGACTTTACTTCGTTAGGCACATTCCTCTGCGTTTGGAATAGTAGGGGTTGTCAGGCAATCATGTAAGCGGATGGAGGCACGAAATACCCTGCGTAATAGGTTGGTCGTGTGGTTTACCGCAGTGTTAACATCCCTGTCTGTACTTACTTTCCACATTATTATAGACTATATAGTGTACACTTATACGTCCTGTTTTCTCCCCACTGTCGTCGAAGATGTTGTAGTCCTGTAGATGTCGCGTCCATGTCTGGTGCTCTTGTTAGTGGTGTTCATGGAAACATGCCCTAACATGTAGTAGATGATCGCTCAGTGGTGTTCCTTTCCTTTACATCAAGCCAGGTAGTATATGCCAACGCAACCGCTTGCTTGAAAAATGACAAAGAAATTCCTCACACACCTGACACAGAGAAGACGCGGCCCGAAGATTGTTCAGTATACCGACGGTCAGGAACAGGTTATCGAGCAGCGCACTTGATTTTTACTACCGCTCCTCACTCCACCTAAGACTCTACGGGCATGCGTTGGACCCAGTTCGCTGATGCCCAAAACCAATTTCAAAGGAGGTGATGTGGTGGGCGAATGCTATAATGATTTGCGCTGCTTCGATTACCCTGCCTCTCGTTCTGTTTGTTCTTGCGTTCTTGATGAACCTGTCATTTGGCAACGAGCAGTTGTGACACATTTTTAGGTTCGTGTGAAGACTTTATGTGGACTATGTGATGTTTCGGACTCGTAGAGACCTCAGTTTGGAACCCAGGGTACATGGGTTCCACCTTTTGACTGGTGTTCGTATGCGGACGCATATATGGTTCTAGTATGTCGCGTGTCCGCGTGGTTTTTGTTTCACGTATGTTTTGGTTGATATTCTCGACTTGGTTATCGTATTGTTTCAAAGTGGTGCTTTCCGCGTTTTTGATGTTACACGTATATGTTTTGGTTTATGTTCTAGACTTTGTTATCGTGTTGTTTCGGAGCGGTATTTTCGAATACATGTTATCTACACGTACTTTTTGTTTGATGTTCTAAAGTTCATTATTGTATTGTATCAGAACCGTGTTTTCGAATATATATTGGTGTACAGTGGTTGGGGGGGGGGGGGGGGGGGGGGGGGGAAGGAAGGGAAAGGGGGGGAAAAAGGGAGGGGGGCTGGTGTATATATCTGCAAAACGTATTTTTGTACGCCAAGACAACTGCTTCGGGGGGCCTAAGACGGAGTTTTATTGTATATATCTGCAAAACGTATTTTTGTACGCCGAGAAAAGTGCTTCGGGGGGCCTAAAACGAAGTTGCGAGGGACGTTTGGGAATTTCAACGTTCCCCCTCGCGGCTTTTGTCAAGTATGGTTAATTGCATATTTATCCCTGAAGATAGACATGCAGTAGCCAGCCTCGACAACTATGGGTTGTAGCGGTATCATAATGCACTTATGATACCGTTACTCTTCATAGTTCGGCTATGTGTGTATTACTGATTTCGCTACACGGTGTGGGTTGAATCGAAGTACGGAGTGAGGTTAGGGTTTAAGAAATAGGGGGGGGGGGGGGGGGGGGGGAATTTTACAGGAAAGCGTTGTAATATATATAGGTAGTCTGCTTATTGAGTATCCCGCCATGTGGGTGGGTGACATGTGATGAGTTGTGGGAGGTTTGGGGATGCTTCGGCGACTCCACTTGCAACTATAGTGTAGCTATCCGGGTCAACAGGGTGACGTTAGTCAGTTTGTGGACGGAAACTATGAAATTCGTGGAAGGTAATGCATCAGTTTATCAAGTGAAGTCTGTAAGTCCATTATCTGGTGAGGGAAGGGTGGGGGGGGGGGGGGGGGGGGAAGGGGGTTGCAGCAGCGGGATCTCCAGCACGTGGAAGTGTTCAATCCTGTAGCGGATTTCGATGTGGGTCGTTTGAAGGAAAGTGCGAGATGCATTCAGGCGTGATTTGGACTCAGTAACGTTAGTTGTTCCCGTGGACATACCATGTTTTGGCAGGGTTTTTGGCGTTGTTTATTTCCTGAAATATTTCGGTTCTAGGTAGTGTGTTTGATATGTACGTCATGAATGTATGTTTTGCGTTGGTATAGTTGAGAAACTTGGTTATAATTAGCATTCCTCAATCGACGTCGTCGAGAAGACACATTAATCTATACATAACAATGTTGTTTTTGAAAACGTTTTTGTAATCCTCAGATGTTTAATAAAGACGTTGTAACCTACGAACGTAGGTTGAACACTTCCATGCTTATATACACCCTTTCCACCCACAAATACCCAGTACTCGACATGCACAGTCCATACTCACTTCCACACTCATATGTACCCGTTTCCCAACCCACACACATCCAAATGTAGACGCCTCTTCCGAATAACTCGAATCAACATGTCCGCACACATTTTTTATTCAGGTACGACGTTGCATTACGCTCTCAGACTCTAATGTCTACGGCTATGCTTACGTGACTACGTTTCCACTTATCCACGAAAATACCCCCCCCCCCCCCCCCACCCACCCCTTATTATGTACCCGCTTCCCAACCCACACACATCCAACTGTAGTATACGTAATCTACACACCTTTTCCGAAAACCTCGGATCAACAAGCCCGCACACATTGTTTACTCAGGTACGACGGTGCATTACACTCTCAAACTCTAATGTCTGCGGTTATGCTTACGTGACAACGTTTCGATTTATCCACGAACCCCCCCCCCCCCCCCCCCCCCCCCCCCCCCCCCCCCCCCCCCCCCCCCCCCCCCCGATCCTCCACAACTCTTATATCTATATATTCCCATAAACAGTGGTTGTTCATTCCTCCATGACACTTAGTAAAAATAAACTTTTGAGGGACAGGCGAAGTGGCCATTCCCATAAATCATGTATAACTGCAATTCAATCGCTCATTCTTAAAAACCATGTAGCGTACAAAGACATACCCACTCATCACTCAGCAGTCTATCATGCCCGGTGCTTGACCTTCCCTTTCGATACATTTCCAAACTCCTTCAGTGACCAACCACCAATACCTTTCACGTACAACCGGGTCATGCACTCTTTTAATAGTCGGCTTTATCGGTGAGTCTTTGAAAAATGTTTTGCGGAAGTTTTGGAGTTTGCTCCGCAAACGTTCCTCGGCATAACCATGTCTAATCATGTCCGTCGTCAACTCAGCTGCTGCTACTTGAAAGAAATGGATTTCCGAGCACCTAATTGCAAACCGACAAAGTTGGCAGTGGAGGGTCGCATACAAACACTTTTTTGATAATCGTGTTTCAATGTGGGGGTATCTACGGTACTGCTTCAGTGTCTCCACGTGGTCCCGTTTATCATACATTCGAATTTCCGACACTCCAGGAGTACTTTGAAGAATTTCCATGTCCAGGAAATGCACTGTTTGCCCTCTTTGCTCCTTGGTGATAGATACAGGGTTCGCAACCTGCTCACCCTCGTCATCCAGGATGTGTTTTGGATACATTCCATCATACACCCCCCCCTCCCCTCCTTCCCGCTTAATAATTTGTTCATATGTAGGACCTTTCCTACTTGGTAAGCCTGGTGCTACCGTAAGTATGCCATCTATGAATCTCTTAGTGTTATTGAAGTACTGTTCAATAAACACTAAAGCGTAAATACAGAGGTTCAATGCTATTTCTCGTATCGAGCAAATATCTATTTATCACAATTTTTAGGAAGTTGAGTTCATGCATGAAGGCAAAATCGTTCGCTAAATCGGGTGCGGGTGCAGTGCCCATGAATATACCCGATGGTTGCTTATATACCGCTCCTCCAAATTGTACAAACCCTTCGTCTAATACGAAGTTAATCCATTCACACAGTTTAGCTTGACCAACATTAAATACCCTTTTGTTGTTGGTCGTTTCATTAGTGTTTGCAGGAGGTTTGAGAGACCAGTGTATTTAGTTGATCTTTTGTTCCTTTTCATCATTTTTCAACCCATACTTAATGTAAATCGATTTGGAACCGTCTTTTGCTTCATGGTACGTGAATACCAAGTCTAGTAACTCGCCCATGATACGTTTAAGACATTTGACCGGAATGTTGTTGTACATGGCTACAAAATCAAAAGTTTTCAGGTGGTGAGGCAGTCCGTTTTTTGCCGTCGCTGCTTTGTGGTCCAAATCTTTTTTATATCATCTACTATCTCAGCCCCACTAGACGTACTCCAACACTTGTTTGCAACCAAACCGATAGGAATACATTATTCACGCCACAAGGCATCTAGTACTGGTCAGATGCCAACGAGTACTGCATTTACTATCTTAGCTACGCCTTCTGTGGTTGTGCCACAACACGCTGTGATACCCCGGAAAGCTGGGATCGATTTGTGTGATTTGGGCATAAGATATCTAAACGGTATCTGCGTAGAGTACCTTTGGACATACTTGTAGTTGTGTGGATTTTGAGGATCTTGGATTTTGACCATAAACATTGGTATCGGTAAACGTTCCTTCACCAAATATGTAATTTGCCTCTTCGTAATTTTTTCTACGAGGTCTGGGAACAATTCACGCTCAACTCGTGTATATCCTGGACCACTCAACTCTGCTGTGGTTACTCTCGCATTATGACAGGCTTTGCACATGACGCTCAAGCAGTTTGCTGATTTGTCCACTTTGGTGATAACGGCACTTTTAGCGCCTGTTTGAATGTGTGCCTGGCTGCCGAAATGTCGATGTTGCCTGTTACTGGACGTGTTTCAGCAGCATCGTCTGCGTATTCTAAACACCTATCGTACATATTTCTCCAAATAACGTGTTCCTCCAGTCTAAAGCATCCACGTAGTTGATTGCTAAGTTGCTGAAGATCTCGGCCACATGTTCCTCAATGGCCGTGACCAATTGCACATAAAATGGGGCTGTATGCTTCTCCTCCGCATAATCTAATCCAAACCCGGCCTGCAATTTAATTATGGCTTCAGCATCTTTCTGCTTAATTAAGGCTTAATTAAGGCTTAATTAAGGCTTAATTAAAGAACTCTGCATCCGTTGTTAATACACAAAGGGAACCATCCATCCTTAATACATACGGCATACGTAGAACATCTAGAATTCCCGCAAGTACACTGAAAATCCTGGTTGATATCGCGTGCTACGGCGCTGGCATTGAGAAAGAAAGAATCCAAGGTCTGGCCATACTTGAAACATGGAATTGTTTCCGTGATAGTCTCCCGAAACCCAACGCATACAGGGGGTATCCTACTTAAGATATTTGGCCGCATCAGTAAACCGCGCAGTGGGACTACGTTGGCAATCTCACTAGTGAATCCCTTGACGATTAAGTTAGGTACTTTCACCGGTTGGACCGAAGGCGTCGGGAACGAGCTCAAGTAGCGTTTCCTGAGTACATTGAAAGCCTTTTGGACGTTACCGGGAATGCCGTTTTGTCCTATGTACTTGATCATGCGGAGCAAGTTTCTGGGAACCAGGTGCAAAATGTACGAATCCACCAAGTGTGGTCTATTATTAACAAGTCCGGCACAGTAATTCATCCTACGCTGCAAGTCCCTAGTCAGAAACACCCGCCCAATGTGCGTTATCTTAGTAATATGCGATTTGTGCCTAGAGCGTCTGACTCGTCAAGTCCCAAAGCCATGTGTTGGTATCTGCGGGAGTAGTGGCTTGGCGAGTTCCCTACGCGTATGTGCAATCGGTTAATCCATGAGTTTTCTCTTTCTCGCCAATGGAGTGGTGTCCCCGAGTTCTCTACACCCTCTAAACACCGAGCAACTATTTCCAAGAGAACGACTAAAAATTTGTTTTGGTCCGCCTTGATTTGTCTACCTACAGCGTCTGTTGTGGAAATATGTTCCTTATATGCACCATCGCCTAGACCTAGCACCACGCGAATAGCAAACCCCTACATCTATACGACCTAAAGCCCTCCCCCCCCCCCGCGCCACATCCCCGCCCCCTCCCCCATAAGAGAGATTCATAGTTTTCACGCACAAAATGAGCTGCCCCACCTGTCCCTCCCCCCCCTCCTCCCCTCCCGCCCCCTTCTGATCAAAGTCAGCCCCCCACGTCCTTCAAAACTCCGCCCTCCCCTCGCCGGTTATTCGACTTACAGGATTCCCTTGATACACCGATGCGTTTCCTTCCACAGCTGTCGGATTTTGTATCCCTCAGAAACGGGATATATAGTTTCCGCGCACAGACTGACTAACATCACCCTGTTGACCCTGATAGCTACACTGGAGTGTTGCAAGGGGAGTCGCCGACCTATATCCTTAATGAGGACACGATTTGTGCCTAGAGCGTCTGACTCGTCAAGTCCCAAAGCCATGTGTTGGTATCTGCGGGAGTAGTGGCTTGGCGAGTTCCCTACGCGTATGTGCAATCGGTTAATCCATGAGTTTTCTCTTTCTCGCCAATGGAGTGGTGTCCCCGAGTTCTCTACACCCTCTAAACACCGAGCAACTATTTCCAAGAGAACGACTAAAAATTTGTTTTGGTCCGCCTTGATTTGTCTACCTACAGCGTCTGTTGTGGAAATATGTTCCTTATATGCACCATCGCCTAGACCTAGCACCACGCGAATAGCAAACCCCTACATCTATACGACCTAAAGCCCTCCCCCCCCCCGCGCCACATCCCCGCCCCCTCCCCCATAAGAGAGATTCATAGTTTTCACGCACAAAATGAGCTGCCCCACCTGTCCCTCCCCCCCCTCCTCCCCTCCCGCCCCCTTCTGATCAAAGTCAGCCCCCCACGTCCTTCAAAACTCCGCCCTCCCCTCGCCGGTTATTCGACTTACAGGATTCCCTTGATACACCGATGCGTTTCCTTCCACAGCTGTCGGATTTTGTATCCCTCAGAAACGGGATATATAGTTTCCGCGCACAGACTGACTAACATCACCCTGTTGACCCTGATAGCTACACTGGAGTGTTGCAAGGGGAGTCGCCGACCTATATCCTTAATGAGGACACACAACCCGTAAGACGCGCGATCGGAGTATCACACACAGCTTGCAAAGATGAGTTTCGACAAAATATTCGATCTCACAGCTGGAGTGTATTTTAATTTTTATAATATATTATACGTTGTTTTTTCCAAAACCGTCATATTTATCCCCTTAAATTAAAGGATGTATAGCTTCCACGCACAAATTGCCCGCCCGTCCGCCCCCCCCCCCCCCCACCCCCCCCCCCCCCCCCCTCCCCCCATCCAACCCCGCTCGTTTTTGATCAAAACCAGGCCCCCACGTCCTTCAAAACTCCGCCCTCCCCTCACCGGTTATTCGACTTACAAGATTCACTTGATAAAAGGATACATTTCCCTCCACAGCTGTCAGATTTTGTCCCCCTCAGAAACGGGATTTATAGTTTCCGCGCAAAGACAGACTAACATCACCCTGTTGACCCTGATAGCTACACTGTAGTTGTAAGAGGAGTCGCCGACCTATATCCTTAATGAGGACACACAACTCGTAAGACGCGCGACTGAAGTCTGGGTTTGGCCACCATTACTGAAAGTTGTGGGCCTTCTAATGGCCGTCACAAGATAGCATAGGACCGCCCTGACCTCTTCGCCATGTTGCGTTCTCTCCCAGGTGCCATTGATGATGGACGTGATACCCTCTGGTAGACCAATGCCATCCTTACCCAGTTCCTAGGGTCTGCTAGTATGACATTTCTTTTTTTCTTTTTTTCTTTTTTTCTCTTCTTCATATTTTTTCCTTGCTTTCTTGTCTTGTCTTTTCTTGCTTTTCTTGTCTTTTTCTTCTCGTTGCTTGCCTTTTTCGTTTTTTGTTTTGTTTCGTTTTCCGCTCTTTTCTTTCCTTTCTTTTATCTTCTTTTCTTTTCTTTTCTTTGTTTTGTTTTAGTCCAATTGACTTGCGCCTATCGTACGTATGCGTAGTGATAGATACTATTAATACGTGTAATATATACGTGGTAGTCTTCCTTGGGTGGCAATCGGAATATTTGGTTTCTCCAGGCGTGAGTAGTAACATGTATGCACCGACCGGCCTGGACCTTGCACATCGTAGACTGACTCCCGAGTTCACTTTTATATGTTTCTGGTGGAGGCATGAACTGCGTCAGCTGTGATACATGCGTGTACCACCTTGGGTTGTGTGTGTGTGTGTTTTCCCTGGGGTATTCCTCAGCTCCAGAGTGACTGGAGCCTCTCCGGTGACCACGGACTTGATTACGCGAGTTAATGTGAGTACAGCAACAACGACAACAACAACACGCGATCGGAGTATCACACACAGCTTGTAAAAATCAGTTTCGACGAAATCTTCGATCTCACAGCTGGAGTGTGTTTTCATATATTTTTTATAATATTATACGTGGGCGCGCGCATCGCCATCGTCTTGTACCATGCAAGTTGGAGAAGGTCGTCATTCCGACCAATTCTAATCTGGGCATTACGTTCGATTTGCATATTTTTTTCTTCTTTCGCATTTTCCTTGGACCCTCAATTTTTCTGCGCACGACATGCGCCAATAGTCCGTGATGTCAAATCCGTACATGAGAGGATGAAATAATGTAATAAGGTGGCGTTTTTTTGTGCTCTTGATTGTGATCAGCTGTGCCCCCCACCCTCCCCGTCTCTTGAGCATTCATGCGCACACGTTCACATCCATCCGCCCCCCCACATACACACCAGTTCGCAACACCTACCTGCTCCCAGCCCACCATCATCGTCTACGCTTTGAGCGCAAGAAGCGTTCGTCGCTGAAACAAGCGTCGAAAAATCAGGTGAACGCTGCATCATCGCAAGTCCGTCTTAGGGTTGCATGTAAGGAAGTGTTAGGAGCACCTACGTCCGTTTTTTTAGCTGATAATCAGTTATCATTTGATGAGCGTTTCTGCCGAACAATAAGGTACTACCAGGTACTGTATTTGGTGTTTGTTATGATTTCGCCTTTCTTGCCTCTCAGTCCAACAGGCGTACAGCTACAACAGCGGAGAACACCGTCCGATAATGTGGTTGTAGTGGTCTTTTACACACAACCCCCCCGACGACTTGGAGGTGGCGGTGTCGCGAGTAACAAACGCTGAGGACAACGCCTACAGAGTGCAAACCGCATTTGTGTATGCACCACAGCTTCAATAGTGAGGGCACCGCGGAGTCTCAATTTCGCGAAGTAAAAAAAAACTGGAACATTCTACAGTAGTATTAATAAGTTTACCGAACTAGAGGGCTTGAAGCGGATTTCTACATGATTTTTTGCTTGCTGATTCGTTTTGGGCATGAAATGTGGGCCATCCGGCCCCACCGAAATGCTGGGGCCTCAGCAAAACAAGGTGATATCGACGTCGCATGCATCTATCCAATATCCACTGTATGTCCCGAGTCTCCTGCTTGCGGCCGGCTCAACCTCTCATTCGAATCTGATCACCAATGTTCTGAGTCTTCAACACCCTCAACCTCTGGTTGACGTCCGATCATCAAAACTCTAACGCACCTCTACACCCAGCCTCTCTTCGACGCTTGATAACCACACATGTTGAGTCTTACGTAAGCATGTTGTTTGGCGCTGTCCTCGACATCGCAGTCGTACCCTAACCTGCTACACGCTTGCTACAGAGTGGTAGTGTTGCGCGGGTCCGATTTTTGTAATGCTCCTCGCACGGTGAGCTCTATGCCTGACTCAAGAACAGACTTCGAAAAAAATGAGTTCAAATTAAATTTGCTATATATATGCCCTTGTACAGTCAGTATATATTTCTTTCAAACCTGGCGGCGAGCAAGATTCACAGATAAGAACAACAGTGTTTGTCTTGAAATCCTCAAGTTTTGTTTGTCTAGATTGACTTTCGATATATTAGCTTGTCTAATCCCCCAACTAGACGATAGATACGAATCACCATTGATCGGCCGGCGGTTAGCCGTTTATATCCGTTTTTCCACAGTCAGTCAGTGTTTTTACTGCAAATGACATGCATGGCCGTCGTGGTGACTCGTTAGTGCCGTGCCTTGCCAGGCGGGTAAAGACGGCACAAAAGCGACATCCTGCTCTATCCCGGGCTGATGCGGTGCTCTGAAAGAAAAATATCACGACCACACCGTCTTTCGTCGCACTGAACTGGGCCGCCGTACCAATGGGTACCGCGCTAATGCGCTACCTCGACGGTCACAAAGCGCGCTACCTCTTGTTGCAGGTACTATGACATTGTTCTTGCCATCCGACAATGTGCAGTAGTAGTATGAGCTGCAACGGTGATCAATCTTATTATTCCCGAAAGAAAACAACCACGGAATAAAGAAAGAAGCCTATGCACAAAAGTTCATCTCCCTTCTACTGTTTGCCTACTTCCCGCTTGAGCCTTACCTTGTACTGTTGTCCTAATACACCTTTTATTTGCTGTCATTTATACGTCCTGCTCAACAAGTGCTCTTGACATTCTATTCTTCAATCATTCTGCAGTCACCATAGTTGTTACTCGACAAGCCGACTCATGGGCTTTCACCGTCCGTCGCTGCTCACCACAAGCATAGTCTAAACATAAACAACAAGCGCAAAAAATAGGGTTAACAACCTACCATGCATGGTATAATAAATGGAATATATTTCATCCTACTATTACGTGTCATGGCGTGATTTTGAGTTTTCCATCGTCCTCACCGTAATAGTAGGGCCGGGATCTATCTATCTATCTATCTATCTATCTATCTATCTATCTAGATCTATCTATCTATGTTCACAGCATCGGAGCCTCCTCTGGCCTAACCCAATATAGATTTACTATATACCCCCCCTTCTTGTTAACGCTGCTCCGGATACTCAACATCTGTCTGACGCCATGGCAAGTCCCGTTCTGAATTCAACAATCGGTGTTTTGCCCCTTGCCTCCGTCTCGTTATGATCATTATTAGAAGATTGTGAGGTATCGCCGGATCGTCGCATGTGTAGGATATGATGGATGCTCGAAGGTCGTCTGCTTTTTTATTTTTACAACGAAAGTTCACCAAGGTAAATACACTGCATAATATATATACTTCTGGTAATATCTAACCATTTATGTGGGCTCTGACGGCTTCTTTCTTTCACACTACTGCCCTGGCCTACGGGTATACTGCATAATATATCAAGGGTGTGTTCGGTACGGTACCCGATATTCTCGGTACCAGTATGGATGTCGTACCGAACTTACCAAAGTGTCCGGTACCGGTATTGATGTCGTACCGAACTTACCGAAGTGTCCGGTACCGGTATTGATGTCGTACCGAACTTACCAAAGTGCCCGGTACCGGTACGAGAGTCTGCACCGGCAACGCCGGTACCGGTATTGATGTCGTACCGAACTTACCGAAGTTTCCGGTACTGGTATTGATGCCGTACCGAACTCACTGAAGTTTCCGGTACCAGTATTGACGCCTTGCCGAACTCACCGAAGTGTCTTGTGCCGGTAATATATACCGACGGTACGCCTCGGTATGTACCGTACTGAACACATATAAATGCGTGAGATCGACCACTATATATCTACGCAAGGGGAGTCGCCGACCCATATCCTTAATGAGGACACACAACCCGTAAAACGCGCGATCGGAGTATCACACACAGCTTGCAAAGATGAGTTTCGACAAAATATTCGATCTCACAGCTGGAGTGTATTTCAATTTTTATAAAATCTACCAGAGGCACAACCTATCTCTCCTATATCAGGTGGAACGCACTCTCAATATTTTTACTTGCATAGGGCACGACCTGTTGTTGTACTTGAAGGCGATCTACCGGCATAGCGAAGAGGTACGATCTACCAAATAAAATGTCAACCGCAGCCCCACAAGAAAGACGCGAAGAGGCACGACCCCTAAACATTGTGCTGAAGGGGTCGGGTTTACTGACCACGTACACATGGAGCAAATCATTCCACCTATAGTATGTATTGTGTGCCTTGTTTTCTTCTTTGTTTTTTGCTCGTCCCATTTATTATATTCGCTCCTTTTCATTCCCTTTCTCTTTTACCAGACATAACTGAGATCCGGGGTCACCAAGCAGGCTTTTGTCCCCCATCCCGACCCGGTACGTGCCTTCCTTTTATCGAAAACACAATTCAGCGCTTTCTCCCCTCCTAGTAGACTCGCGTCGAATTGTGCTTATACCCACACTACAAAAGGCCCACGGCAGTTGGTGCCTCTAGAACATGAGGGTTTCAGTACTGAGATTGACACCCGTGCTCTGACCTTAGCAGTGTTCGAGGTTAACCCCTACCCCACCGAGGCGACCGTGTGATGAGAAGGATGAGGAAGGGCAACACATAAATGGAGTGCTATTACAACCACTGCATACAAATACTGTAGAAAAAGCTAAAGGCGGAAGTAGGCGTACACGGAAGAGTTAGACTCTGTGCACTTGATGGGCTTCCTTCTGTTTCCAGGCGTTTTTCTTGCGGGAACGCTGTGAGTGATCAAATTCGAAACTCATACCACAACGCATTGTCGGATGGCAAGCACAGTACACCACTAGTAATGGTATTCCCCAAGACATAATGGAATCAGGCTGATCTACAATACATACTACAGGCACATATCACCTGTGCATACGAATACAACTTGATCTACACAACAATGCGTTCATTACCCAACTACAACTACTAACTTTTAATATTACAGAATGTTTCCTTGGTCAACATACACGCACACCCATACATACGTGTGATATGTACCTTGCTCCCGCATGGCACGTTGCTCCCGCCTAAATCCTGACCTCGGCCGCCGGACCTGAGCCCCACAGAACGATCTAGGGGATATGATGTAATTAGCCACACCGTTAGGGCCCACCAAGCTCCCGGATCCCATCCATACAGACAGGCCAACATCGATCCTTGGCTGCATTGTATGGCCGGGCGGTTATAGTCAGGACCCTTCTCGCATATCTCCCATCAACGAGATGTTCTACGCTAGCCACCCCAACTTTTCATGGGGGTGTGCTCGATATTCATGCATAGTCACGTGACCACAGATCGTATTGTATAGACCCTCGCGTCCCTATTCAGCCGGGACAGCGCACGTCGGGTTTTCACCGAACTGCCAGACATTGCTTACACCAAGCGCGAAGCTCCGTGAAGTGCTCGGCAAGGAGCAAGGTGGGGTGAGGTGCATCTAACTAAGAACCGCTTGTAGGGAGGACTTGCATATGGATGACAGCTTCAATGAATGATATTTGATTTCCGGTATGACCACTTCCAGATACAACATTGATTGGGAGTACCATGTAAAAACTGTCTTGTGGGTGCCTTGCTATAGACACTACTACGTGATACTATAACCCCCCTAGTGCGGAATAAACGTGCTCCACCCAGCACAAGTGATATTATAGCTCGTCCGCTGTGATAGCTGTGATCGGCCGCCAATAAGAAAAAAAAAAACGATACCTTGGTGGTCTAGGTCATCATGTATTGTCATGGGGGAGGGGTGCTTAAAATCGATATCTGCACTACCATGTAATCAAACATACTCCCGAGTATTATATACGCCCCCTCCATCCCTACCAGCCGCACCATCGCCTAGACCTAGCACCACGCGTACAGCAAGCTCCTGACTGATATACATATATTCTACCTAAAGCTGTTCAAAACGCTTTTGCCCCCTACGCCCCCCCCCGCTCACCCGTTCGAACACTCCGCCCTCTCCTCACTGGTTGTACGACTTACAGGATATCGACTACATGATAAACTGATTCATTCCTTCCACAACCGTCAGATTTGTCCCCTTACAGGATTTATAGTTTCCGCGCACAGACTGAGGTGCCCCGCCTGTCCCCCCCCCGATCCCCTGTTGTTCAAACCCAGGCCCCCACGCCCTTAAAACCTCCGCCCTCCCCTCACCGGTTATACGACGTACAGCATGCACTTGATATACAGATGCATTTCCTTCCACAGCTATAACATTTTGTCCCCCTCAAAAACGGGTTTAATAGTTTCTACGCACAGACTGATTAACATCACCCTGTTGACCCTGGTACAAGCTATACTGTAGTTCCAAGAAGAGTCGGCGACTGATATCCTTAATGAGGGAACACGTCCCGTAACACGCGCGATCGGAGCGTCACACACAACTTGCAAATATGAGTTTCCACCAAATCTTCGATCTCACAGCTGGAGTGCACTTTTTTTATTTTAAAAATAATTTAAAGAATGAAAATACACTCCAGCTGTGAGATCGAAGATTTCGTCGAAACTCATCTTTGCAAGCTGTGTGTGATACACCGATCGCGCGTATTACGAGTTGTGTGTCCTCATTAAGGATATAGGTCGGCGACTCCCCTTACAACTACAGCAGTGTAGCTATCAGGGTCAACGGGGTGATGTTAGTCAGTCTGTGCGCGGAAACTATAAAAGCCGTTTCTGAGGGGCACCAAATCTGACAGCTGTGGAGGGAAATGTATCCGTTTATCAAGTGAATCCTGTAAGTCGAATAAACGGTGAGGGGGGGGCGGAGTTTTTTATTAAACACGACATAAGAGCATATACACATGCAGCCTCGCAAGCCCTCCGCAAGTCTGTTCCACGACGAGATGGGAGACTCCGAAAATGCTGTAAACTGTTGAACGTAAGAACGTACTTCCAGAAGTTGGTTCCATCTTCTTCTCCATCCATCAGATTGTCCCAACCAACCATCTTGTGACAGTTAAAGGAGGTGTCGTTCGAGGTACCCAGAGTTTATATTTGATAAAATTTGAGTTAAAGCCCGGATGAATTTGCTCGGTACTTTGCACTTTTCGTTTTCTGTCGCACGCGAGCGTCTGGGCTTCCTAGCACGACGTGCCCGTCCCTGGGATTGAAAAGACCGTGCAGAAAACTACTATTATTACATAATAGCTGGTATGTGAGGCGATTTCTTATACCGTCGGATTCCGCCAGTCGAAAACGGTCTTTTTCGGCTGGACTTTTTTTTCGACTAGATTCTCCTGGTCTTTCTTCTTATCGTCAAAAAAGTCGAGCCGATTTTTAGTTTTCGTGCTCTCCCTAGAGGCGGTAGGTGTGAGGGAGTACTGCTGTATGGCACTCGAAAATCGATTGGCAGCTACGTGCTTCGCGCGTTCGTGGCGAGCAACGCGTGCTTCACGCGCGACGAACCTTCGTCCAAGCGGTTGATGGCGTTGGGGTTAGCTGAAAGCCGCCAAAGCTACGTTCGTGGCGTTGCACTCAGCCGAGAGCCGCCAAAGCTACAGCAGGCGTAGCCGTTGTTGGCAAATGGCATCGATAACGCGCGCTAGTGCTGTCGTGTGATACACGCTGCTGGCGAGCGGAGCTAGAAGTGCGCCACGCTGACTTGCGGCGAAAACCAACAGCAGTGAGAGCCAAGGCAGCGTCGGCGGTGTTGTATAATACTGCTGTGTGGTACCTGGTATTGGTGTGTGGGCGTGTGGGTGTGTGTTTTGTGGTGGGATGAGCGATGCGATGGGTTCAAAAAACAGGTGAAAATCTTTTTCGACTGAGTTTTTCGACAGACAGATCCAGTCGAAAAGTCAAATTTTCGACTGGATCCCACAGTCGGAAAACTCAGTCGAAAAAAGTTGAGAAAAAGGCTACTCCGGAGTATTTTCGACTGCGTAAGAAAACCCAATTTGGGCTTCAGTCGAAAACAGCCGTTTTCGACTGACAAATTCGGCTGAATAAGAGATGGCCTAACAGCATTATTCTTTGAAACTGCCGCCGATCATTCAATGAAAAGGTGTTGAATTGGATGAGGCTTCCCGCCCTGGCCTGCGGTTCTACCCAAACTTCCTTGTACTCCTCCTGCTGTCATTTGCCACCGCTGGTCTCACGCAAACTTACTTCTTCATATATATTTAGGCGTGCTTGGAGCCGGCCGAACGCGTGGACAACGCCGTCGACGTGGGGGCAAAGCCCGGCACCATAAGAGGTTTTGGTTCTAGCCCTCGTCAATGTGCGCAAGGCCTTGTGTAACTCCTCTGTATGTTTCCTTTAGCCTACCCTGTTCTCGCAGGGGGGCTAGGCTCGAACCGAGCGACCGGCGATCGCGTTCATTCTTTTTCACATTCGAACCAAGGAGGGCACGCCGTTTTGTCCATACCACGGATTCACCACATCGTGTAGCGGCTTTACCAATAACCACGTGAGACGCACGACGTGCGTGTCCACGTTCGCAGCATAGTCTATATAGTATGAGGTACGATGGGGACAATACCAATTTCGTGGTAGGGTTTCGACTACTTTAGGTAAATACACAATTCGAAATCAAAAGCCATTAACTAGTAGGCTATACATGCTGCTGTTGTTGTTGTTGTTGTTGTTGTTGTTGTTGTTGTTGTTGTTGTTGTTGTTGTTGTTGTTGTTGTTGTTGTTGTTGTTGTTGTTGTTGTTGTTGTTGTTATTTTCGTCGTTGTTGTCGTCGTTGCTTTCGTCTTGTCGTTGTCGTCGTTGTTTTCGTCTTGTGGTTGTCGTTACATGAACTGGCATTATCTCGTCCGTGATCTCAAAACAGGCTCGAGCCGCTCTGGAGCGGAAGAATACCCAAGAAAAGAAATGAAATAGACCAAATGTGGTAGACTACACGTATATACTAGTCTAGTCTATTTTAAAAAATGAAAATACGATCCAGCTGTGAGATCGAACATTTTGTCGAAACTCATCTTCGCAAGCTGTGTGTGATACTCCGATCGCGCGTATTACGGGTTGTGTGTCCTCATTAGTCTAAGGATATAGGTCGGCGACTCCCCTTGCAAGTGCAGTGTAGCTATCAGGGTCAACAGGGTGATGTTAGTCAATGTGTGCGCGGGAACTATAAAACCCTTTTCTGAGGGGGAAAAAATCTGACAGCTGTGGAATGAAATGCATTCGTTTATCAAGTGAATCCTGTACGTCCAATAACCTGTGAGGAAGAAGGCGGAGTTTTGAAGTACGTGGGGGCCTGGTTTTTATCAATAGGGCGCGGAGTTGGGGGGGGGAGGGGACGGGCGGGACAGCTCAATTTGTGCGTGGAAATTATAAATGCTTCAAGGGGATAAATCTGATGTTTTTTACAGAAAAAAAAAATAGAAAAAGCACCAGTTTATCATGGGGAGGGGGTGGGGGGTTGGGAAGGGGGATGGGGAGGGGGGGGGGGGGAGGGAAGGGCTTTAGGTGGCATATATGTAGGGGTTTGCTATACGTGTGGTGCCAGGTCTAGGCGATGGTGCGGGTGGTGGGGAAGGAGGGGGGGGGGGGGGGGGGGTAAGCAGCGGCATGGATGGCTCTAGAAAGATAATGAGGTGATATCCAGTCCGTGGAAGTGTTTATTACTCTAGCGGGTTCCGATATTACGTGGGGCGTTTGAGCAAGGGAGAGCGAAAAAAAAAAGGGAA
The DNA here is from genome assembly GCA_012845835.1 of Undaria pinnatifida. Lineage (NCBI taxonomy): Eukaryota > Phaeophyceae > Laminariales > Alariaceae > Undaria > Undaria pinnatifida. The sequence continues at coordinate 21,378,062 of JABAKD010000016.1, forward strand.
AGGGAGGGGGGAGGGGGGGGGGGGTTGAGGTTTAGGTCACATACAATATTCAAACACTGTTAATATTCAAATAAACTCTGGCTGTGAGATCAAAGATATATAGGGGATTGTTATACGCGTGGTGCTAGGCCTAGGCGATCGTGCGGGCGGTGGGAAAGCAAGGGGCGTTGGAGGGGGGCGTTGAGGGGGGGGGGGGGAATGAAAAATACGTCACTCATTACAAAGATAATGACGTGATGTCAACTGTGTAGAGGTGTTTATCACTCTTGCCGATTTCGATTGTAAGTGGGGCGTTTGAACAAACTGGGCGGGAAGGGGGGAAAGGAGGGGGGGGGGGAGAGGGATCGGGAGAGGGGGGGAAGGGGTGGGGCGTTTGATCAAGAGGGATCGGGGGAGGGGGGGGGGAGGTGGCGGGCGTGACATTTCAATATGTGCGCGGAGACTATAAATCCTTGAAGGGGACAAATCTGACGATTGTAGCAAGAAGAAATCCCCTTATATCATCTGCCTGGCAATGTTTACTATTCTAGAAGGTTTGAGTTAAATGCAGTATGTAGCGCAGTGTTTAGGTGTAGGAGACAACGTGTTAAATCTTCATAATTTGTTATTGTACATGGATCGGAAGACAGAATATTTGTAGTTACCATTACTTTCTGACATCGCTAATTTTAAGAAAGAGATACGTATTGCCAAATACTACAGATGAGGTGATGTGGTCATGCAATGTCGTCGCCATCTTGTAGTTACCATTATTTTTTGACATCGCTAATTGTAAGAAAGAGATACGTATTGCCAAATACAACAGGCGAGGTGATGTGGTCATGCAGTGTCACCGCCATTGAGCACGAGAGGGAGAAATGCGAATCGTCAGTGTTTTGAAAGGAACGCTTGGTGTACACGGGCTCAATTACGTTACCTCGTTAGTCATACTTCGCGTGGCATAGGTTGGGAGGCAATCATGCAGACGGTATGTACGAAATACCCAACGTAATGAGTTGGTAGTGTGGTTTACCGCAACTGTAACATATCTGCCCGTGCTTCCTTTTCAAATTATTGTTGTCTCAAATGTACGATATCACGCCCACCGATTTTTACGGTGCCGATGTGGGGCTCTGAGGTCGCCGATTCTAAGACAGAGATACATCTTACAAATACAGCAGGTGAGGTGGGTATGCGATGTCACCACTATTGAACGCGAGGGTGACTTTACTTTGTTAGGCATACGCTACTGCGTTTGGTAGAGGTTGTCTCACGTGGGCATGCGATGTCACCACTATTGAACGAGAGGGTGACTTTACTTCGTTAGGCATATGCTACTGCGTTTGGTATGGTAGAGGTTGTAAGCAATCATGTAAACGGATGGAGGCACGAAATGCCCTGCTTAATAGGTTGGTCGTGTGGTTTACCGCAGTGTTAACCTATCTGTCTGTACTTCTTCTTCACATTATCATTATATGGAGTCTAGTGTCCGATTGGACTATACGTCCTGTTTTCTCCCCACTGTCGTCGAAGATGTTATGGTCCTGTAGATGTCGCGTCCATGTCTGATGCTCTTGTTGGTGCTCATGAAAGCATGCCCTAACGTGTAGTAGATGATCGCTGAGTGGTGTTCCTTTCCTTTACATCAAGCCAGGTAGTATATGCCAATCGTAGCTTCATTGTTGTTGTTGTTCTCTTGTCAAAAATCTAGAGTCCGTGGTCATACAAAGGCGCTGGAGCGCTAGGAAGATCCGAAAAGCCAAAATGAAATAAAAGATTTCGTCCGGGAGATACCACGCTTTCTCGCCTGAAAATGAACGATACGAAGAATGGCGCACAAGTGAAAAGGTCCAATGTGCAACCTGAACTCACATGGCCGCGGGTGTCCACTCAACTACAGCATAGAGTTCCCCCGTCCCCACAACTAACCAACTCGCGGCTACAAACTACAGCGGTTGGGCTGTCTGCACCGTACGAACCGAACGGTAATCGTGAGTATAGACGAACGCGCCTGCTGTCTGGAGTGCTGTCAGAGTGACGACCCGCGGGCATGCCGTGAAACAAGAGCAATGGAACCAAAGATCACAGTACAGATATCAATGATCGCCCCGCCTTCCCGAGATATTTGACAGGTTCCAGCGCAGCTACTCCGCCCGTGCCTGAAAATTGAAACTTGCGGGCGGTCGTTCCCTATGAAGGGTATACAACTCTTGTACCAACTCCACAAAATTCAGTGACGTAAGTACATGCTGTGCTACTGCCTCGTGAAAAAACCCTGAAAAAATGACGATTGCTGCCCACGTGATGATGATGTGCGTGCGGGTCGCGGGTCTCTGTGTGCCATGCTCCGGATGTGGCTCTCCGTGGCCGCCTCTTCGCCTTAGCGCACTCGGCCCGCTCTTTCGCACTTGCTCTCGTTGACACTCAATTCCAATCGGTTCCCCTTCTCCCCCGTCCCAAAAATAAATAATGCTGCACGCATCTTGCGGTGCTGATCTGAAAAAGAAAATTCTCGTTCAGGAAGAGTTCAATCCGTCTCTTCCCCGCCCATTGACGGCCAGTCGCCCTTCTCATTCGTCGTCGAATTTCAGCCTCCTGCCGCCGCTGTTATCTCCACGCAAACCGAGACTGCGCCGTTGTGTGGCTCGTGGTGGCGCCTGCCTCCGCGCACGAATATCCCGATAAAAGCATTGATGCTCCGCCGCTGCTGCCTAAAAAGACGCGCGAATCGTAGGTGATCATGCCTAACGCACCACGTACGACCCAACTCTACTGCCACGCCTAAGCCTCGCGGCCACACGCAGCAGCCAAAAGGTATCACTCCTTGAGGGTGAGTCCGGCCTTACACCCACCAGAAAGACCCCCCCCACTCGCTACAAACCTGGTAGGGCATGCTTCGCAGCATACCTTACCGAGGCGGCAAGAGGAACGGAGGTAGCACAGAACGAGCCGGCATCCCCGATGTGTGTTGGTCACACTAATTGAAGGTTGGTTGTGTTCTGTAGATGCATACGAAACCATACCCAGGGTGTTGATGATGCGTTATCTATCACTACTGCAGATAATTTAACGTGAGTAACAGATTGGATGAGGCATCCTGCGCCGAACAGGAGGTCTCGTCTGGTACTTTCCCACCGCGCTGAATGGATTAGCGTATTCCATACTCTGCGCGAAGTTAGTACCTGTAAATGATCTGGGTAAACAGGTATCAGAATACCAATGCTACTGTCGGGTGGGTGACGTGGTCTCGAGAAATGTTGCGACCAACTCTACGCCCGAGGTTTCGGGAGCGAAAAGATGAACTGACCTCTTCTGCGATACAAATTCCGAGGCATTTCGATATAAAAAATGTCTGGTTCCATTATTTTTGCCAAATTTGAGCCCAACGATAGGATCACCATTTATTTTCTTTCTTTCGTAGTGCTGTAGTCTACACTGTAACCTTACCGCGGATCGTTTAATGTAAGCATTGGATTGGATTAATGTAAGCATTGAATTGGATGAGGTCTCCTACCCCGGCCTGTGGTCCCGCCCATACTTCGTTGCGCCTCTTTCTTTTTATTGTATCTGCACAGTTGACCGTTGTTCAGGCAGAGTTGACTCACCCAAGCTTCCTTAACCTCGTCTTATTCCTTTCTTCCACACTCTGCAAAATATTGTTTGAACTCTGACCACAGTGATAGCTTGCAAGCGTCTGCGTAACTCTGGCCACGTTTCCACTTACTACCCTGCACTTGTCCACTAGAGGTAGCCCCGATGAAGTACCTAGCAAATGTCTCTGTCTTCCAGCCGCCGATCTTCATTATCTCGTCCACGCTCGTCCTGGCAAGGGGTTGTTTGCTGGGCGAACCTCTCACTCGTACTTCCCGGGCATTACCACCCAAAGAACTTCTGTCATTTTGGGTAACAATAATATCCGTACCCGGAACTTCCGTAAGCCCTGTACGATGTTTATAGCCGTACCTGGAACGTCTGTGAGTTCTGTATGAGCCCACGTACTCTTACCCCTGGAACTCACTCACCCTACGAGGCACAGAGCACAACCTTGTATTTTTCACTCGTCTACATCCAGTGCAACCAGTGTCCGTGCTGATTCCTCATAGAGAGACGCGATATCTGCATTGACGAGCTACGAGACAGAAATACACATTGCAAATACATGAAGGCGATTCGGACATGGCATGGAATGTAAACTGCAACGACCATGCGGGAAGATGACAGAAACATGCATGTCAGCGCACTAGACTACTCTTGCAATAATAAAGAAACAAAAGAAAAGACGACTAAGAAAGGCAATAGGAAAAAACAACTTGAAAGAAATAGGAAAGCAGGACGGCACGACAAAAAAAAAGCCCAACAACAGGCATCCATCAACTAGCAACACAGCAGGTACGCCATCCACCCAACATCATGGTAGTCCAACAGTAAGCCGCGTAACTATTGAACTCGAAGTCGTAAGTTAGAATCTTCACATGGGACTACCGATATTTCGTAAAGCCAAAAGGCCTGGATCGCGAGGGCGCGAGTTCGCAAATTCGGTGCAAATCGACGAGCATAATAAACAAAAATGAAAAGTGGTAATAATGCTGAACCCTGTGAGCGATAAAAAAACGAAGGCAAACACCGGGGGGGGGGAAGAAGGGAGGTCACCTGTGACCACAAGAGCGCTGAGGGATAGAATTTTTTAAGAGCTGAACTGAAAGAGTAAAAGCAATGACAAACTATAGTCTACATATGGAAGAAAAGTTCCCGCGCTGAATGAGTGACGAATAAGGTATTTGCGAATTATAGTAGGAGCGGGATTCACAGATAGTCACACTTGCGTTCGTGCATTGAACACGCCCGACCATTTTTTGCCTTTGTCGAGCATGTCGTTGGTGGAGGAACTGAATTTTTTGCCGCTAGCCCAACCCCTAACGCGTAACTCTGTTCACCGAGTTTAGCATTGTGTATACCAAATTAGGTGAGCTTCGAGTAGATGTGGCAAATTTCATTCGCGGGGGAGAAGGGGTTGGGCTTTGAGCGTGAACCAACCTTTAAGCGGTTGCCTTCGAAGCAAAAACTCACGGAACACAACATACAAAAACCCGCCAGACGGCCCCAAAACCCCCACAACGGCCAAACCACCGCGACCCACTCGAGAAGGATGTCGACGAAACAGACCCCCGAATTTGTGCAAATTGACCATCTACAGCCCTCGTAATCAGTGATGTAGCCGCCGATAGACAGCGTTACACAGACAACAGACAGATGTACACTCTTATTTAAACAAGGAAGCCTGTGCTCACCACGCACTACAGAGACGTTGTTTGCCTTGCGATGCTAAACACGGCCTGATTACGACCTGATCTACCACATACTGAGACATCGTAATATATCCACAAAAGGAGGTGGACCGTAGGATTAAGAGTGCCCAAAATCCAGTAAACAACCTTTTCAGGGGTAGAACCGGATGGTCTACGACAAACGAACGTAATTTTAACGAAACAAGCTGGAGAGTAACCTAGTGATTTCGTTGTCAACAGAAAATATATATTTTTCTTTTCAAACCACTGCTGCGACAATTAATCTTCACCTGCGCTAAAACAGCGTACACTATCGTTTTCAGTTTCAGACTATGGCATGGGTTTGAGAACATTGAATGTCTACGTTTACGCTTAACGTGTGCAACGCCACTTATTTCCTTCCTCCACCCCAATTCCCGCACCCACCTGTGCCTCCGGTACTCAATGCGCGTGCAGGGCACCATGAGAGGCCTCACGCCGTTCTTGCTTCTACTCGCAGCGATTTTGGGCATAACCGCGGGTCATGTTGTCAACACGCATCACCATGATGGAAGGTGAGGCTGAAAGGCATATGTACTTGCCTGTCATGATCGTTCTGCATCTATATTATACATAATGTTTTTTGATGGTGTATTTCATTTGCGCAATAACACGTCGTAATGAATAAATTGCATCTGATCTGCTAAACTTCGTGTGGCGCTAAGCTACAAATTTGCTCTTAATTTATTGAACTCGCGCACCATTGAACACTGACACCAGAGAGCATATGAGTAACCGTGGAATTTGTAACACCAGAGAGCATACGAGTAACCGTAGATTTGATAACAACTACTGTAAGCCTTCCCTGTCATCAGGAACTGCCGTCGATTTTGTTTGCCGTCCTGCTACGCTGCGAGCAACAGCGTTGACGCGCACGTATGCCAACAGCAGCAGCAGCGCCATCTTCAATTTCGCAACCAGCAGCAGAAATGTTCCATATGTTGTATCTACAGAAAATACTGATGCTGTGATCGATAGGCAACGCACAACGCCCACCCGTAGGAAGCCTTCACCGCGTCGTCGGCTCTTGGGCGTATGGCGACAGGTGTTCGTCCTTATTTTCTCTTCGAGAAGGAAGAACCCCTCATTTTTTGCCCCTTCTTTGACAACGATGCCAATTGACATTATTGGCTACATTGGCGCCATCCCCACGTGTATTGTGTGCCACGCTGTTGTGATGGTCAGCCGCGCCCTTGCTGCGGTAAACGATGCCAACGAGGTCGACATGTTCTACCGTCGGTTGGACCCAGTGGGAGGGGGGTTCTCGGGTAATTGCTGCGGCACGTGCACCCAGGTACGTCGAGTGGCCGTTTACTACGCGCTATAGGAAATTAAATGCAACAACGCCATTGCGAAACGGTGTACTCTTCTTGGTAGTGTATCGTGCGAGGGCGAGGTAGTCGAGGTTAGAGCTTCTCTACCCCCCCTCAACTATTTTCGCTTGTGATGACCAGCTGATCAACAATGAACCGATTGTTTTTGTAGTGGATATAATCAATCCACGAGCGATATAATGCGTCAAGAGTGCACAGTCCGCAACAGTTAGTATATCAGAGCAATTACATAGAGTTTCATAATATGCGCCCAGCAAACGCTGCAATGCCTATCATCGTGATCTACTCACTGCCGTATGGTTGTCCTTCGGCACGGTAGCAGCACCCAACGATGCGTCCTTCCCTTCAACGAGTTTGCAATGCAATAGCAGTTCACAGGATAGCACGGCCATGCCCATGATCTGAACCGACGGCCCATTAGGATTCAATTGACCGCGGTTACTTCTTTCTAAGAACGTTTGGGAGTTTGATGTCATTTCCAAACCACAGAGCGACAGTAGGGTAGCACGCCAATTTGCTATACCCAGGTGGTACGATGAAAGCGGTGACATCCTCCCCCCTGACGATCTCCATGCTCGTATCTCGATGTGCAGGTTACCTTCTTCCAGGTCATAATATTCCTTCTTATTGAGGTCGGCAGTTCCAACGGTGGCCAGCTCAACCCGGTTATTTTGGCCGCTTCTGGCATTCAGGCCGTCACGATTATCGTCCGCATCACCCTCACGTACACGGAAACTACCAACGGCGTCACGAGTGGTCCACTGACAATCGTGTTCGAGTCGATTGTTGAGCCAGAAGACTGGAATCCGTCAAGTTCCACACCTTGCAGCTACATCGAAGAAGACTGCATCGTCTTCGAAAACGACGACGTCATCTTGTTCGCGCCCGATAACGTGGGCGGCGCTGGCGTACTCAGTATTTTTGCTTTGGATGAATTCACGGACTCTGACAGCGTGACCGTTGATGCCGAATCCTGTGACGTCCGCTGCCAGGACGCAGGCGTGTGCGACAACTTCGTATTGCCATCGACGGTGTCGTCATCAAACACCATCGACCTCGACCCGGATGGCGACGGTACCGATTTCGGCACAATCGTTCAATCCGTTTTCAACAGCGGCTTCTGCAACCCGTCGATATTCGACGACCCGCACGTCAATGGACTCCGCGGCCAGCGCTACTACTGGTCGGGTGAGGATGGTGGATGGTACGCCTTCCTGTCCACTCAACATGATCTCCAGATGAACCTTCGCGTCACCTCTCACCTACCCGAGACGTTCCCCGAACGCCAACTGGTGACCGGCGTCGCAGCGGTAAGCGAAGGTGGCCATACGATTACAGTGGATATCGTGGACCCCCTCGACCTAGCACCCGCCTGCCAGCACACCTCTATTGCCGGGTCTACCTCAGCATCTTGCCTAGTGAACGGCGCCCTCCGAGTAACTGTTGACGGACGCGAAGAGATGCCAGTCGCTGGTGAGTACCACTTTGACGGCGGAATCCATATTACCGGCGTCAATCTTCCCCTCGAGTGCCAGCGGTTCGGCGACTACCTTATGTGGGGCGACCTCGATGAAGAGGAGAAACGCATGCACGGGAGCCGCAATCTTCGAGCGACCACATCCATGTTCGATTGGCTTCTGGAAGATTCCGTGATGATCGCCCCGCCGTGGTGCGTGAAGTACCTCGAAGAGCTCGACGGCGACGTGACCGCCCTTGCCGGCGTTAAGTCTACCCATGCTGTGCTTCGGATTGAATCGCCTAACCTGTCTCTTCGTGTGAATGTCGGCATTAACAGCGAGCAGGAGCAGACACTGCAGGATGGCCGCGTTGTGCCCACTGCCTCTTTCTGGCAAATGGACGTGCGCGTCGAGCATGCCGAGGGCATCACGACCGCCAAAGGAATGCTCGGTGAGACTGCCCGTCTCGTTCACGACAAAGAGACGGGTAAACCCGTTATGACGGGTCTCGGTGTGCTTCGTGGCGATGTCGAGGACTACAGGGTGATGCACCCTCTCGGTACTGAGTTTAAGCAGATGTTTGTCCGCGAGGAGTAGTGATTTCGACAGGCGACGTCGTTGATATCGCAGTAGTTGAAGAGAATACAAGTAATAATCGCTATATCCCACTCTAGACTAATGGTAGTAGGACATCTAATATATATGAGAGTTTCGACGCCATCGATACCGGCCGACCATGCAACTGGAAAACATATATACACATTGACATTCGTTGTGATGATGAGGACTTATCATTCATCGCATGGCGCGACTTGGGTAGGCAGGAGTGGGATGCAGGGGGGTTGCCTGAGTGTGCTCGAACAACTAAACGCAAGTTACCTCGCGGGGGATGAGCATATGCCGCGGGGGGAGTTTAGCTGTAGCGGGGAGGGGTGACTTCTTCGAATATCAGTAACTGGGAGGTTGATCTAGGTAGCGGTTGAGCTCGCTGTCGCGTCGCGGTCTTTGGTAAGGTCCTGTGAGTATTGATTTGTGATGAAACGTTCCTTATGTGTGTGCTTGAGATGTTTGCCGTTGGTGTGGGTTGCGCGTTGCCCTCGGAGTCATCCCACGGTAGGGGTTGCACCCGAAAATCCCTGAGCTCCTCACATGAGCAACTCAATATCTCACCCAAAAAATGACTTCGAAGGCATTCGTTCGCAAAACCCGACCAAGCTTTTATGCCCTAGTCCAAAAAATAAAGTACTCGTAAAAATGCTTCATTGACCGGCAGTTCCTTACATGAGGAACTCAATCGTAAGGAACTCAACCACCCAGGGACTTTTTGATGCAGAAAGTGCAACCCCTACCGTGGGATGACTCCTCGGTGTTACATGTGTTCACATACCGTGTACGTGCTGTTGTATTCGCTTTCGTTGGAAAGAGGGGTACATAGAAGCCCCCCGCGGGTCGCGATACCACCACACGAGAACATTGCAATCGCCTGGATCCCGACAACATGACCAGACATGCTATCGCACACGTCCCGCGGGGCGCCAAACCTTTGTGTTGAACTGCTGTTGTACTGTCGTTCGTCAGCGGCACGCTTCGTCCACGAACAATCGGGTATAGGTCTCCTTGCAGGTGCTACAATAGGTAACGGCAAGGTGGTCATGCTCATCATCATGGGTCTTACCGCTTCCGTGAAGACCACCGTAATCGTTACAGGGGCAACTATCTCCATGTCTGCTGCTACTGTAGCTACCTGGTGGCTAACACCCCATCATTTTCATCTGCAAGTGCCTGAATCACGAGAGCAGTTTAGCGTTTACAACAATGCCTCGCAAATCGTATCTGATTTATTAAGTAGCTGACACGTTTATTTCTACATGCATCTTTATTTCCTAAGGCACCCATACATTGCCTTGATGCATTTTAGTTTTTTTTGTATGTATATCACGGGGTGTTGTAGACAAACTGTGTGTCAAATACTTCTGTAGTTCGTTCGGTCCTTGGCTTCTCAGAATGGGCATCCATTACGGAGGAGTGTCAAATATTGAACAACCACAGAAGCTAGCACCGGTTGTATATATATATATATCCAATGCCCACGAAGTGTAGTACGCGGCTAGCTTTGCCTGGAACACTGGAAAAAGAAGGGCGTAGGAACTATCCAGGATGTTCGATGTGGATACATCAGTAGCTCTAGTCTAACCCGCTGGATACGTATCGGGGATCACGTCGAACCTAGCAGGGTGCGTCCAACGTGGACCAGGGTGGTCGAGTCAGAACCACGCCCCTCTCGCTTGTGTTTTCGCAGACTCTAGTCTACAGATATATATATGTCATTTGATATCAGCGAAATATAATATGGGGCTAGGCTTGTCAAAGGCCCTCGAAATTTTGGGACAGAGGAGATATCTAGGAAGTCTAGTGTCTACAGGTGAAGACGAGGAAGTCAACAGCCGGTCGTATATGCAACGAGGACCATACCCACTACACAAGGATATGTTCGATGTATGCGCGTAGGGTCGAGTCGGGATCATGCTCCTCTTGATCGTGCTTTCGCAGACTGCCATAAGTCAACAGGTGCCAACCTGATGGCTTGGTATATATTTTCGTTGTCAGCATACGGCTAGGCGTCGTCAAGAGCGCTTGATATTGGGGGTCATGGGGGCTATCCAGGAAGGATACACGGCTGGACGGAACCCCCACCTTTTAAGTACCTTATGATGGATAAAAAAATCCCGCGAGGTCCTCACAAGGTGAACGAAGTCGGCACCATGTGCAACCCCTGGATTTGTTTTGACGTTCTCGACCCCTTTCCAAACGTAAAATATTACGCTGGCAAGGTCCCTGCAACGTGGGTGGGTCTGAACCTTGCGCAACCGATACTGTTTTCGGACTTTGTGAGTCACCTTTAGAAACATGAAATTTCATGCAAGGTCCCTACAATGTGCCCGCATCCGAACCTTGCGGAACGGATCGTTTGCCGGGAATTTGCAATCCACCTTATGAAACGAAAAAGTTCACCTAAGGTCCCTGCGATGAAGGTGAATCCTAACCTTTCCCCACCGACCGTGTTTCAGGGCTTTGTAAGCCACCTTTTGAAGTGTAAGATATCTCAAGAAAGGTGCCCACAACGTGTGCGTATCCGACCATTTTATTCGGGCTTTGCACGCCGCAACTTGTCAGTACAAAGACCAAAACAACAATTCCGCTAGCCTGAAACAACGAGGTTTGGCTGCCGCACGTCCGAGCAGGAAGATGTACGTGTCTAAACATCATCCCTCTTGTGTGTGGCGGGAGCCCTCGTATTCATCCATATGAGTGTGGATCAGGTACCCGACGTAGCTCAAAACTAGTATCTTCTTGAGTTTCGTATCTGTATGACGTTATAGGTGCGAAATGAGTTACTGAATATCTATCTCCCCCCCACCTCCCCCGCTCCACAACTAAATTGTAGTTGATCAAATAGTCCGTTGAAACATGTTCAAGATATGTAGACTATGTCAATGTATGGAATACGCGTTTTTTCATAATTATCTTATTTTTCTTTTCCCCACACGCCACGGGTGTTTTCTCACTTCGCGGTTGCGCGACACGCAGAGGGCCCGGCTGTAAACCACGGCGTAAGTGTGGGCCCCGGCCGGTCTACATGTGGGCTTACGAAATCGCTAACTTTGGCAAGGAACCAGGGGGTAGCGTTCTGTCCAGCCTGAGCAAAGCAGGTAACGCGAGCCAACGCCGAAACATTGCCCTCAATGGCACTGCTCAAAACCTACCGGACATATCGTACAAATTTCTTAAACAAGACGGTCAACGTCTCGACGTACGGTGGGCCAGACGACAGATAATCGCAGGCTTGCACGAGCGCTCTTCTAACCCCGTCTCAAAAGTAGAGTAAGTACGCGGCGCACAAGTCGAGCCGTCATCCTAAACAAGCAACGCTCTCTGAGCTTGTTCGAGGGCCGCCCCCTCGTGTACGCGAGGAGCGCACGGTTTACCCTTCTCTTCCCGTCTTTTTTTAAACAAAATCGTCCCGACACGGACATCCTGATCTGCTGAGGAGATGTGCTACGCATTCATCGAGTCGGTCCAATACAGCCTCCAACCCCCCCGCGCCCATACGTTTTATATGGGTTGTGTTGGCGTTGGTTGGCAACAGCACTGTAAAATATGTCGTTCACTACATGATGAGCTAGATAACCAGGGTACTTATTTTGTTTTGGGCGGGAGGGTCGATCACATCTGGCGTTCGAGTTAGATCATTTATGCGGGGTGGGAATGATTGCCCCACGTAGAGTGTGTATGGTAACCCGCCCACTAGACAGTCACGTAGTAATCCCAGTACTGCCTCTGTATTGCGAAACCACAAATTTAATTAACTCGTTGAAGCTGTCATTCACATGGACAAAAACCCCGCCTCGCAAGCTGTAAACAACAGGATGCCACGGTCATCCTTCATGCCACTCGTCCAACACCTCACGCCGCATCGCGCTTGATGCTAGCAACGTTTGCCTGCTCGATGGAAACACGACATGATCCGTCCTGGCATCGTAGGGGTGCGATAGTCCAAGGTCATGCGAGTACGGCCATGCATGGAGATGGGCACAACCCCTCCCCCCCGTCCCCCGCCCCTCCTTTGCCTCATCATAGCAGTGTTGCTAGGTTCTCTGACCACAAAATCGCTGTACACACTCCAGACCCGCCGCTCAATGCATGGGGGGCCCTGCATTGACCGGGACCGCTATTCCCGATACTACATAACGCCACCCAGACGTAATAGTCTAAGTACCCTAAATACGCTCATAGCCGTCAACTCCAGCCAATCACGGCCCTGACTGTTGCACTACCGCGGCACGTACGGCGGTAAAGCTTGCCACAATAACGCCAAATGGTGCAGACGTGTACAGCTACGCTTTCGAGGGCATGGTCAAGATCAGTAGCGTATTGATATTTAATAGTGTATATCAATACCGCAGTGTAGGACACCTTCGTATTACTTCAGCAACAGTAGGGAATCAGGCTGGGTTTTTCTATTAGGTCCGAGTGCGTTCTTCAATGACAGCAGTACACGATCGACTCCCGAGTTTGTTGTTTTCCTGTAAATGTAAAGCCTCAGCCTGGCTTTCTTACTGCTTTGTGGTGGCAAGACTATACGTCTGTTCGTATCTTCCCAAAATGATTTTTTCTCTGCGGTTTTACCGTATAATTTATATACACCCAGACGACAGTCATAAGTGGAAGGTGTGGTTCCCCGTGCAACCACAGCCGACACAAACCTTGCCGTGATGATATTTTCAACAACGTATAACGCTCCGGTGTTCTGTTTTATCGTTTCGTGTGTGCACCAGATCCTTCTTTTTTATGGTGTGCATGGTACGTTTCTCTGGCCATGATCGTTGTATTGTTTTTTCTATGCATTGTCCGCGATTTCACTTATTTTTGCGGGGTGTTTGGTAGTCGAGGTAGGTGTGCGCCGCCGAGCAAAGATATTATATAAAAATATTTCGAGGACATCAGCCGTGAAATCGACGAGTTTCGGGTTAATACTCATCTATGTTTGAAAGCTGTAATATACTATGTGGGTGAGTTTTTTCATACCGAAAAACGACGCAACATGTGCAGCCAATGCCACATGACCGAGTACCTGTCGGGTGTTGGAAACTTATCCCAATAGGCAATCCGTTCCCCGTCCGCATGGAAACTCTCCGTTGGCGTGGATCGCGCCGTCCTCTCTCTGGATTACTGCACTCGTCTCTGACATTTTCACTCGTCCTGCTGCAACGGCGCCACGTGATCGGTTTTCATCTGAATTGCGAAGTACCTACATCCTCCCGCGTGATTGGTGTAGAATGTTTATCAAGGCCGCGCAATTACAGGTAGATTTGTCGTGCTCGTTAAACTTTTGGGGGGTTGCAGCCTACGTGGGATCATTGCCAAGGTGACCAAGAAGGTGTATAGGGGTCAGGCGAACCGCGTACCTCACCACACGCCTAACTATGCCCTCGCGTGCGTTTTGTGTATGTTCGCCAGTCTCCCGTTGGCGAGCGAGGCAAAGGTTTGACGTCGGACGAATCAAGTCTTTGAGCCGACAAAGCAGGGCTTCCTTTGCATGCAGAGGGGTTGCTGGTGTGATCCCCTGGCGAGGCTGCACTGCTTGCTTGTTTTGCTCGCTTATTTTTTGTCGGAGGTTTTGTTACTCATGATTAGTTTCTGGTTAGTCTATATAGCGGTATGGGTATGGGGTATGTTTCCGTCGACATACGAATGTAACATGTCCAAATAATGTTGCAAGGGCCATACGTGTGAGTATATATATGTACCATGTGTCATGTCGGAGGGGGAGGGGGCGGAGGGGGGGGGAGGGGGGGTTGGTTCGACTTATCTGTTTTTTGGCCTTGGTACGTGGGCACTCGCGTACGCTTTGGGATTTCACGTGGTACACCGTCGTTCTGGGAACTTGACATCGGTATCTGGTGTAGGTGCTTGAACGATAGCCTTTTGGTTTCACCGCGATGTTTGTGTTCAAGAAGCGTTTTCATTTTGGAAAAGGGAACTAAACACTACACTTTACGGGAAAGGATCGATTGGTTTAACACTTCTTTTTGTAGGTGAGTGTGTGCGTACTCTGTGTTCACTGTATATACTGCGCGCACAATCATGATTTCGGTGGGAGGGGGTGCCCATGGTTTTCATGGGGGGTTGTTGACGGGTAAAGGTTTACGGTGGGAAACGTTGTAGTTTGTGTGCGGTTTTTGCGTGTATGCGCCTTGTATCGTGTTGGGAGGGTTGAACGTTCGCCCTATAGGTTGTTTAGCCGGGTTAACAGGCACTCACATGTTTGTTTGGGATTCCATATGTTGCATGGCTACGACGTCCAGTGTATAGCAACGTGATAATTCATCTTGCATACGGTGCAACGCCCTTTTAATTTGTTAGGTCGGCAAGGTGAGCACACTAGGATGTTATTGGAGGTATTTTTAAGTTGTTTGCAGGTGATCAAAGCCAGTGGTGTGTCGTGAGTGATTATATACGTTCTCTCTGCATCCTACATCCGTCTTCGGCGAGCGCGACGATGTCGGTTTTGCGGGATACGTCTTCGGGTTCACAGAGGATTATTGACGAGTTGACTTACAATACTCGATTTAGAAGAATATTCCTGCCGTTCGGAAACTAGGCGTCCATGTCATGCTCCTGATTTCATTGCAAAAATGGTTGGCTATCTGCATTAAACATTATAATTTAGCG
Organism: Undaria pinnatifida; assembly: GCA_012845835.1. Lineage (NCBI taxonomy): Eukaryota > Phaeophyceae > Laminariales > Alariaceae > Undaria > Undaria pinnatifida. Next base: position 21,393,389 of record JABAKD010000016.1, read on the forward strand.
TGAAGAATGATTGTGGCGTTATGCAAGACACGCATAGGTTTCACGGGTTTTGGGGATACACAGATCGGTGTACGTTATAGGTACGTGTTTCAATGACATAGTCGAAATAATGTGGGGGGTGGCGCACGTCTGTCACTTGGCACCTTTTTTTGTGCGCAATAGCTGTCGCGGTGTTTCACCGACCGAGTCGTGAATACCTCCATGCTTGTCAGCCACGCGGGCATTCGCCGTGTTCGTGTGCCGTAGGAGTCCGACAAAACACAACACGTGGGTACAGATAGCCTTGGTGAGGAGCGCTCGACTGCGTAAATCTACGTAGCTCGGAGGGCGAACTGAGACACACTTATGTTTGGTGGCACTTTGAGACAAGGCCGTGTGTGTGGTATATAGCTAGCCTTGCGCTCTAAAAGTCCCGCGTTGAGAGAAGGCCGATTATCTTGTTATAAAACAGGTATCGTTTTCAATGCCGATGCGACAATGCCCTGTCGTCGGACCTCTCGTTGACAAGGCCGTGTCTTCTCCGGCGTTGCGAGAATGCGTGGTTGTAGCCTATCACGGAAAGGGTCGCGACTACGCACACGTTTCGACAGGGTCAGCTCACCACTTCATGTTGAAAAATGTCGCGATTTCGCCCACGTCACGAAAACATCGGGCCGCCATATCACGTTAAAAACTGTACTATTTCAGCACACGTTAAGACGAGGTCAGGTCGCCGGCCCACGCTGAAAAAGTCCGATTTTCACCCACGTTGCGACAAGGTCAGGTCGCCACCTCACGTTGAAATATGTCGGCCACTCTTATCATTGTGCCTCGAAGCTACAAGGTAGGGACCTTGCGTTCTCCCCGTCAACAAGGTGGAGGTTCAGTCCACCCGTGTACTGCTACGGGATGTCAATAGCCCATCAGACACCTGAATTTGCGCCATGCCCACCGTACAAGGATGCGTCCAGCGTACAAGGGTGGTCGAGTCAGGGTTACGCCCCTCTCGACCATCCTTTTGCAGACTGTCGCAGCCTACAGTTGCGCACTCTGGCCGTCTTCTCCTGGCATATTGTTTCGCGGTTAGTTTCATGAGGAGCACTTGATAGCATGAGACGTGCTGTAGCAAATACCCACGAAGTTAACTGTAGTAGCTCGACCCACCGAGCCAATAGCTCGTCTAATACATGGCGTTGATCTTATCCACCGTGCAAGAGTGTGTCAAAAGGTGGTCGATCCAGGATTACGCCTCTCTCGATCGTGCTTTAAGGGGACTGTGACTGTGCTGCGATCGAATCATACTAGCATTTCTCCTGCGTGCACTTCCCTTTATTATATCCCGAGTTTGTACAATGTTGCCAAAAACGCCCCTCTTCAACCATGCACCTCTTTCCGATAGTATTATATCCGGTATTGAACAAACTCGAGTTTCAGATCGGAACGAGTTGCAGTCATCAACGTAAGGCCGCACAACGTATCAAACGAACGAAATGAAGACGCCAGTGAAGTCGTTGGCCGTTCGCCTGTCTGTAATTGATGGGTTTATCTTGAATGGTGCGTCTTCATCTATCCAGCTGATGTGCGGACGCTCCCATTGCCCCCGTCTACTAACCTTTGCAACCATAGTGACAACAATTTCGAATACCGTGCTCGTCTCTGACGTACCCCCGGGAACCGGATTTACCCCCCCCGTGCCACCTTTTCCACCAGGAGGCATGGTTTCTCTCATTTACCCGCGAGGGGGGGGTCGTCTTTTTCGATGCTTCTGAACAAGGCTACGGCTGGGGCTACCCGCCCCCGTTTTTCACTACCTGATCTGAGCCAGCAGCACGAGTGACTCTGCAACTCACTGACCAAAACACGTTAGGTGGTTAGTTTGGCGCAAAGTAGCTAACCATCCATTTAAGGATTCATATCGAAAAAAATAAAACAGCACGAAAAGGCTTATGACCGCAAGGAGCAGGCGTTCTGTTTATCGATCCCTACGAAGCGCAGAGGGCTTACCCGTTGCACAAGCAGCCGTGGGGTGGTGGGTCAGCAGCACGTAGATAAATGCATCATCAATATATTATAATAACACAGCTCCATGCCGGGGCGCATCGTGGAGAGAAGAGGACGCACTCGGTAGAAGAACAATAGCGAGGAGTGGCGGCGAAATAGCCAGAATAATTCCACCATCCCGATATCCCGCTACCATGTAGCCAGCCTATCACTGGAAACCCCTACTATATTTAACCGCAATATTATCCGTATCATATCCAAGCATAAAATCAACAGCCTCCCTGCTTCGCAAATGATACGACATGATGCTATATTCTCATATCATCAGGGCAAACGATTCGATTAAAAATACGGTCAGTCAATATCCTCCCAGTATTACTGCGACGAGAAAGGGACATTGTAGCACCATAGTCCTTGAAAGGCACCCCATAAATCTAGAGAAACAATTCAGGGGCAGTATCCAACATCAATCTTCGCGAACCTAAGATCTAAGCCGTAAAATCCTAAGTCCAAAAACAAAAAACTCTAATCCGAACTCCATAGACTGAAAACTCAGATCTGAAATCCAAATTCCAAAATCTGAAAACTCAAACATCGGCCCCGTAATCAGCACTCAGCCTTCCTTACGAGACGGTTGTCAGCTCCATAGAATAGGGCTGCCTACAAGTGTGATAGGACATCAGTCTCAAAGCTCACACTCGAATTAGAAAAATGCCTCCCGGCTGGGTTCATGCTAAAAATCCATTCAGATTCCAAACGCTCAAATCCAGAGCCAAATAATGCCATACTTGACAACGTAATCGTAAAAAAGTACTACTTCAAAAGTCGAGAAACAGGTACTTGCCGCCCAAAATACCATGCACTCTTAAAAGTTCCAAAATCAAGCTAATATATGCAGAATCCTCATTCGATTTCAACAGTCAAGAAACATCGAAAATCCAATCAGCCCGCGAAGAAGTTAGTCGCCCTCGCGTTCAGACGTGTCAAGCTCATCGAGTTTGAGACCCTTTCCAAATTCACGAGCCTTAATCCTCTTAAATGGTCAAGCGAACCCTACCCCGCACAAGCGGTAACAGGTGGGCGTGACCCCTCCTCGCGGGATATATGCTAAACGATCTGGCTCAGCTGGGTCTCGTTACTTGGCTAGTTGAGAAAACCGTAAACTGATTACGCAAGGATGACCCCGGGTAGTTTACCCAAACCGTTGCCGTCCCGAAGTCCCCAAAACCTCATACTTCCAGCTCATAATATACTCCGTATCACCCACCATCGGCTGGCTATTCATTGCTGGAATGGAAACGAAAAATCTCAAATATCATTGTCGAACTGTAGAAACAACGAACCTAGCGTGCTAAATCATGAGTTATTTCACCATTTCCAAAATCAATTTTTCCAGGACAAAATTCAGGTGAAAGCGAAAAAACCAACTGCAGTCTTCCAGTGTACCTTCCTCTGTGAATTCGTGTTCCTAGCCACCGCTCTCACTGGGTCGCAATGTCCGGACGTGTCTAGATAGCAAGCCACATCAAGCATCCGACCAGCTCGCGAAAAAGGCCAGTCTGTTTGAGATCTTCCTCGGGCGGGTTTCTCTACCCGAACTAACGCATATATCACCATTCACCGAAAACCCAGCAAAAAGTTATCAAATCCTGCACTATGTCACTATATTTCAGAGATGACTGGACAACTGTTTGATGCCGGAATAGCACGAATTCAACCGCGTGTTTCTTTCTGTTTCAGGGCACCGATAAATCAAAGCGCAAACGCCTCGCTACACGTGACGATGTTGCTATATCGAGGGTCAAATTATTCCGCATGTTCCTTCCCGGAAGAGCGACACGTAGTACCACAGTGCTGCAAAAGTGTTAGTCCATGCTGCTACTTGATAAGCTACCGCGTTAAAGAAATAACGATCCTTTAAACTGTTTGGCAACCTTGATTGAAACGCGTATACAGTAATACACGGTATCAGGTAAACTCCATAACAAACGCAGGAATGTTGACAACTTTCGTCCGTACTCAAAATGCTCGCATACTACGTACGTACATAGAATATTTGAGCACCTAACTGTGGACTATAAGAACCTCATAATCTACCCCATTCCCCCTGCTCATTATTTTTCGGTCCGGCATACAGCAGATACCGAATACCATAACACTCAGCACACGCGCATGATAAGGGCGGGGGGAGTTGAGGGGGCGATCTATCAAAAGAAAGTTTCAACATAATCCTACCATCAATCATTGTCAAGCTAAGCATGTCAGACTGTGATGGTACTCCGAGTGGGGGATGGATGCGTGGCTGGCCGGTGTTGGGAAGCGTGCTCCTCATGGGTTCCGGTGTCTTTGGTTGGTCTCCCCTCATGCTCGCTGGATTGACTCAAAGCTTTAAAGCATTATTTCTCTATTAATACATAGAATACTAAAAGACAGACATAACGGGGCTGCAGGGTAGCGCAGGGTAGCGCAGGGTAGCGCAGGGTAGCGCAGGGTAGCGCAGGGTAGCGCAGGGTAGCGCAGGGTAGCGCAGCGTAGCGCAGGGTAGCGCAAGGTGGTGAGGTGAGGGGCGTCCTGCTTGTCCCATCATCATCACCTACATTATCGCCCATCTACGATGGCCATGACGTGAATGTGATATCTAATATCACGTGTTTTCACCTCAACCATGAAAGAGTTTCACGTCCAATCTATAAACTATCCTTCTACGGAGGGCACTCCATTACATTAGGCCACGCTGAAAAGTCGTACATGCAGATCACCTGGCAATCAAACGATTTCAACGAAACGTCAAGAATTGGAAAGGGGATCGAAGATGCGGCTATTCGAAACAAATTAAAATGAGGCTATAGATTCCCCCACACCTCGTAATAATGAGGTTTAAATGCCTCATTGCGAGATATACAACCCTATGATGGAGCTCAAACCCTTCATTTTATTGTTGTTGAACTTTCCTTGCCCCTTGGCATACTTTCCTTTTGTTGTTGGAACTTTCTTGCTTCTTGGCGCACTTCTTCCCACGACTAACGTCGGTGCACTTTAGCCCCAGCCACTTAGTATTGCGGCATTCCAGCTACAGTGGGGGGTCCCTCAATACGGCGGGGGTGTGCCAGAGCACTATGACCGCCTTATTGAGGGCAGCCGCCTTACTCGTGAATAGGGCGGTTACAGCCTTATTGAGGGTTGGGATTTCCTCAGTAAGGCGGTTACCGCCTTACTGAGGAAATACCTTCTTTTAGAGTGCAGTACCTGACAGTATACCTGGTAACATATACATGGTAGGTAATAGCTACGCAACAGGTAGGTAACAGCTAAGTAACAGCCAGGTAACAGGTAGACGTTGTCTGATCGGAACTGTTTAGTTGGTATTTTTTTAGCGCCTACCACTGTCGGATGGCGAACATTGTACTCCTGATGTTCACGTACAAGGTGCATCGTTCAATACTTCATTACATCCCACACATGGTGAGTGCCGATCGCTGCGTCGGTGTTTCGCGTAGTCGCAAGACAAGCTTCCCTGCAGCTCAATTGGCCTGTTTTTTACAAAATATATTTTTTGTGAGTTCTAGACAATATGCTAACGCTGTCAGATGGCGTCGTCGGCTATAGACGCGTGCTACGATAGAGGTGCACCAACCATTGTTGTTTTTTCTAAGGTTTCCTCAATTTGGGACCTCTCCACCAAAACCTGGTATGGAGAAAAACAAAATTGTTGCGGGATGAAAAATTCCATGGGCTCCGAGGTGCACGACGAGAATCATGGGAAAAAAAAATGGCGTTTTTCCGAAGATTTTTCGGTTAAGGAGCCCCGTCGTTCAGAAAACATTTTCGCCAAAAAAAGGTATACCTCTATCGTAGCATGCATCTAACCTCGTTTTTTTGTTGAAAGGATGCATTGCCCCGTAGTGGCGGGCCTGCCACTCCGTCCCATGTTGAGGTTCACGAATTGCGTGACAGGACTCGTCGCAATTGTGTCGATTAGAGTTTCAAAACTTTTATTGTGAGTACAAGACGCTCGCCTACAGTATGTCGGGACTGTGCGAACAAGGCAGAGACGCAAAGTGGAGCCGAAGACGACCCCGTGAAGGCTTTAAAAAAAAATAGTGTTACTGTTGTTCGCGCAATCAAGGCGGCGACCGTTCGTGGGACTGTTGGACCCAATGGGCATCACCGTACGGCGTTCTGCACGTTGAAATCACGCTCGTAGCAAACCAGCCATTTTTTTTTGCGGTGGATTTTGGTCGATATTTCGTCGGAAAAGTTTAGGGGGAGGATTATGCCCTCGCGGCGGGAGGTGGCAGGATCAGTGGTTAAAAAATAACGGCAGTAGTAGCAATAGTGTACTCGGGCGAGGTGTTGGAGAAGGTAGAGATCCCGTACACAGAGAGCGAGACTGGGAGGGGGGGCTTCCTTGGTACGACCGACACCAGCATCGAGCTGCGACCCACGCCCACCCGGCTTTCTACGCGTTGAAGCATGCACACGTGGCAGTTACGTCACAGCATTATTTGTTATCGACAGCGGGTGACCGTTTTTCGTCGATGGACCCACAGGCTACGTTAGGCGGGTGACCGATTTTTTTGTTATATTTTTCCTTTGTTTGCGGCAGTGGCTCGGTGTTACTGGCACGACACCCCCTTGTTCCTTCGTGAGGTTAAAATTCACCATCATCACCATCCATCATCATCATCATCACCATCATCATCATCAGCATCATCATCATCATCCATCATCATCATCATTATCATCACCACCACCATCATTATCATCATCATCCTCATCATCATCAGCAGCAGCAGCACTATCATCATCATCATCATCAAGATCATCATCATCATCATCATCGTCATCATCATCATCGTCATTTTTTGAATCCGCGCACAAAGGAGTGGTAACATTAATCCGCACAAGATAGAATGGTAACCGGTATACCCTGCACTGACTGGCAAAAGAAACAAAACTGCAGTATTTTTGTCCGTGAAGGTACAGAGTCTATTGTGCGAGTGGCTCAAACGCACTAGAGAATACGGGGGTACCTCCCCTACGTTTGTTAGCTTTGGTCGATGCCTCGTTGCAAGTGCTTGGGAGGGGGGCTGGGCCCTAACGACGGGACATCGTACGGTCAGGGATACAGGAGAAGTAACGGCTGTAGTTAGCACGCGGAGGGGGGGAGGTGGAGAAGGTAGAGTTTTAGGGGGAACAAGGCGGCGGGGAGACCTAGTACTATCGAGCAGGGACACTGCAAGGTCTTCTGCGTTGAAATGTGCGCGTGGCGATTAGGAGCCAGCCAATTTGACGCACAGCGGGTGGTTGGTGGAATCTTCGTTGGGGGTGCTTTGGTGGGAGGACGGGGTGCTTGCGGTGCTTCGGTGGAAGTATCAGGGTTGAAGGGGGCACAGGCAGTAGTAGCAGGAGTAGTGTGCTGGAGGAGGCGTTTGAGAAGGTAGAGCTACGGCGGGGTTAAGAGGGCAGGAATACCTTCATTGCTATGACCGAGAGCATGGTCGAGCAGAAACGCCGCGCGGCTTTCTGCACATTGAAATATGTGCGCCAGTCGTTGTTGTGGGCAGCGGGATAGTGGAAGATGTTTCGTTGGATCTATCTTGGGCATTGTTTTATAACGAAAGAGATGCAGAGACAGGGTGTTGATCTGTAGTAGGAGACATTTTGTGTGTGAAATCCGTTTTCGTTGTCGTACTTTGACGATGGTGAGAGTTGTAGTAGTCTTGATATTCTGCTTAGCCGTTATTATTTGTCGTTGAAACTGAGGCTATACAAATTGTCGCATAATCATGCATGGCAAACATAACGAACGCAAAATTTCAACACTCGTCACATCATCAGAACTAACCGCGATTGTTTTTGCATATGTATGCGTTATTATGATACCTAGAATTACACTACACGCATTCTACGTTTGTGTACTATTAACAGAAAGCCTCAAAACGATTTATCCTCCCTGCGTGCTAAGGTGAGTTAACATATGTATACTGACCGTGGCATATACGACCGATGCTACGTCTGCTGTTTTTGTTGTTGTTGTTGTTGTTGTTGTTGTTGTTGTTGTTGTTGTTGTTGTTGTTGTTGTTGTTGTTGTTGTTGTTGTTGTTGTTGTTGTTGTTGTTGTTGTTTGTTGTGCCGCTACTTGCTGGTGCGCTGTGCCCTGTAAGTGAAAGTTTGTCATGGTGTATATATTACTTGCCGAATGCCGTTGGTTGTTGATCTGCGGCAAGCTGCTGGTGCTGCTGGTGCTGCTGGTGCTGCTGGTGCTGTTGGTGCTGCTGGTGCTGCTGGTGCTGCTGGTGCTGCCGGTGCTACTTCTGCTCTGCTGCCCCCTGTGACCGTACCTTGTTCTCGTCGCGATTATCGCTCGGACCTGTACTTATACTGTGTTGCCACATACTACCCGGCCCGGTACGACAACGAAAAATTAGGCAGTGTCGTGTACTCCTCGGGCTCACAATAGGATACAAAGCATCACGACATGCAGTGAGTGGTGGTCCCGTGATGATGCATAATTTTCAAAGCGAGTATACTACGGCAATAATAAGGCGACCAAAATTGGCTTGACACGATTAATTTTAATAGGATTTTTCTCAATCAAGGCGAGAAGAGTAATCTAATACTTAGTATAAGGTAAGAGTCTATATAAGGCGGGTGGTCGCCTTATTCAAACGACCCCTAGACACATAATGTAATAGCCAGGCAAAAAATATACACTGCCCCCACACAACACACCACCCCATGACAATTTGCAACTGCAGCAACCCTCGCTGAAGTACGTCATGCTCCGCGGGTGATACATTCGTCATGCACCAGCTGGACAGAGAGTGCTCTCACCAGCTTAAGTGTTAGCGTAAGGGGTAGCGGCGAAGAAGCGGGGGGCAGTCACGACGACATAGGGTTGTGCGGGGTGCTAGCTTAATTTAACATCACGCCAGAGGCCAGGCTCCTCACGCGACCACCATGGCCACAGATAAGAGTTCGGCGCGCATGCCGGCTGGTTCACGTTCAAAACCCCAAATAAATGTATTCCCCGGCGAATGTCCACGCCGTTTTTCGATTCAGCCCGTGAAATTTTGCACACGTCTATCGCATGTGCCCTTGTGAAGACCTCACCCGATGGCGTGTTTTCATATTTTTTGGAGGGGGGCCTAATTTTTCGTCAGTTAAGATATTTCGGAAAATAAATGTGGACCACCTTAGCCCAATTGTTTTGGCAAAAAAAAGAAAGAAAAAAAAACGCGGGTCAGACCTCGGGATGGGCATGAAGAACACTTGTTGTGTGCTAAACTTCATGATCTATCTCTCAAAAACGGCGTGAACATGTATTTAAACATTTATTTGTGCTTAAAAATGAGTAAGGTACGCTATTATTTCCTGCCAGGTTTTCTCTAGATTCTGCTTAATGTTGAACACAGGCAGGTCAGATATTCGACTTTTTGCGCGAAAATTTCTACAGACATGCCTTGGAGTACATCCAAGCGAAGCGTGCAAAACGTGTGGCGCATTTTTTTTTCCGCCCCCGCTGGGAAAAAGCCTTGATAGCAAAATGCGGCGCATTTTTTTTTCCGCCCCCGCCGGGAAAAGGCCTGAATAATAATTATTGTTGAAAAAATGGAAGGCCTGTTATTGGTCGATACGAGTTTCGATCCTAGAGACAGCCCCAGGCCGGTAAATCGTGTTTTGCCATGTCACCCTCTAAGACTTCCACTGGCCATAGGGGTCAGTACGATACCAAGTATTCACTCTTTGGCTAGATACGCGAGAGGTATTCGTGGGGGAGAGGATTTGGAGCCTGTAAAAGAACAGGAAGACGTCGTCGCAGCCTCACACGGCTCGATGCACAGGACGACATCGTAGCGCGTGTCGGGCATGTGGGGTTTGACGCAGAGGGCGCGAAGGACGGTTAACCCCATGGGCCTTCCGACGAAAGCGAAGCAGAAGACAGGACTAAAATGGGAGGGGGGGGGGGGGGGGGTCAGCCGCCGCTTTCAGGTCTTTCGGTACCCTTTGGCCAGCTGAACGAGCGCGGTGAAATGAGCGGTACAACGACGAGGCATGATACTTGTTGAGCGGGGCAAATTGTAAATTTTTAAGGCCTATACCCAGGGATCAGCCAAGCAAGAGTGGACATTGGAGCGTTCACGGCAGAGCGCTACAATTAGCGTATCCTGTTCGGGGATACTAAGGACGCTACTGTTAGTACTATTAGCTCGCAGTAATTGTCTCAGTGTTTCGTGTTCCCTCATGTAGCGCGAGTGACTTCGCACCGACGGAGTTGTACGATTCAATACATACATTGAGACAAATCTAACACGATTGTAAAAAAACACGCCAGCGGACTTCCTGATCATTTATCAGGTAATGCATCGCTCCTCTGCTTCACTCTTCTATCGCAGACGAGCCTGACTAAATGCCACTGAGGTGGGCGTCAAGCTTGCGAGCAAGTGCACGGCAGGGGCCCACAGTAGAACACAAGGAAGTACTGTTGCAGCTCCAACCGTCAAACAACGTCGGCGCTCAATAAGGTGTTATGCTCGCCACACATCCGAAAAGGGCCTATATAGGGCGAGTCGCTATATTTCTACCGCAGGTACGGTACGCTTATAAGGGGTGTCGACTTATGAAGATGCTTTTCGGCTGGCTGTAAGGCGGTTCCAAGCCGCCTGTCACTAGGTCGCCTTATAGCAGAACCACCACTGTATATGCCACGCTAATCAATGCCTGCTCCCAGGTGCCTCTCTGGTGGCGTATTCACTTAATTAAATGCTTGTACGGCCAACTCCTCGATTCCATGTTGTTATGATGATGCGAAATATGTGCTGCTTTTCGTCTCAGGGCTGGTTTCTGTTGCTGCTGCTGCTGCTGTTGCTGCTGCTGCTTCTGCTGTGACATACAGCAAATGGAAAGGGAAATTATGACGATGCTGATGCCATGATGATTGATGCCTCGGTGCTGCGGTATCTACCATTAATATATAAATAATCTTACTTCCAGTATGAACGGAGCAATGCCGCGCGCCGTTCAACAGCATACGCGCCGCTGGGCACGTGGGACGAGGACCGCCCCATACTAAATATCTTGGAGATGGGGCATGGACGGGCAGATAGATGCGGAACACGATGAGAAAAAGTACGTTTGAAGTAAGTATTATTGCTGCTCAATATTGGTCGGGAGGGAAAGGCACAGCAGCAGCTTTGAAGTAGAATAAGTGCGTATTATAGTTTAATCTTGTTGCACCTCGTATAGTCTGTAGTTTTTACTGTAATTGTTTGGTGCTCCCCTAGTTTTCTTCTATTTCATCGGAATATTTAAAAGTGATAATAATGTCGAATCTCGCAAAATAATAATGCTGCACATCTCGTCGGATCGTTGACGTAGCATGCCTAGTGTATATATACTAACTGTATGTATATGTGTATGCCACGACACGAGTTTTCGTCATCGGACTGTGCACTATTCGTCTTTCTCTCTTGACAGAGTCATGCCACGATATTGATATGCGGGTGCAGGGGAAGTTTTCTGAGCTCCTGGCATGATGGTGAGCTCAATATCTCACCCGATTAAACGAACACGACTTTCGGAGGCTTTCGTTTCCCACCGCCCGACCACAAGCATCTACATGCAGTACTACAGAGGTCCTAAGAACACCTACACTCAATCGTAAAATGATCATACCTCAAACGATAGTTCCACGCAGCACTACCTGACGAGATCAACCGGTGAGATCGATGAGATCGGTGAGATCGGTGAGATCGGTGAGATCGGTGAGATCGGTGGGATATGTGGGATCGGTGAGAAGGTGAGAAAAAGTATTTTACCCAAAAGGGACAACCCGTACCGTGAGATGACTCAATCCGATTACTCAATCCGATGGCTCAATCCCCGATGACTCTATCCGATTGCTCAATCCGATGACCCAATCCGATTACTTAATCCCGGATGACTCAATACCCGATGACTCAATCCGATTACTCCATCCGATTACTCAATCCGATTACTCAATCCGATTACTCAATCCGATTACTCAATCCCCGATTACTCAATCCGATTACTCAATCCGATGGCTCAATCCCCGATGACTCCATCCGATTACTCACTCCGATTTCTTAATCCGGGATGAATCAATCCGATGACTTAATCCCAGATGACTCAATCCGATTACTCAACCCGATTACTCACTCCGATGACTCAATCCGACAACTCTCGAAATCGTCTTTTTCGTGGGGTACAGAGGCCCTTCGTGAGGAATCCTCTAACGCTACGTACGGTAGGGGGGGGTCACTTTTTCGGGCGATTTTTTTGCAGTTGTACATGGCTGAGGGTC